>OZ037995.1:12094508-12202008 GCA_964035705.1 Porites rus
AAATTCAACTTCAAACCAAGAGCCCATAATGGCTACTTTTAAACTTATCCATTTATACATCATCAATTTACTCTCTTTTTCTAATAAGACCGATCTTGTCTGGTCGACACGCAACGCTTCTCCGATCTGAAAGACAAGAAGACGCGATATTTCATATTTGACTCACACTCTAAAGCCTGGTTTCCATATGATCGTCCCGATCGTCCCGATCGCCCCAGTCGTTTCAAAATATTTCGAGACGATCCGGACGACTGAGGCAATTGGTAGTTTCCCTATGTTCGTCTCGATCGCCTCAAAGGCAAGAGACACGGGGTCGTCAGCCGTGTCTCTAAAAATAAATGGATGATTTTTATCCGTAAAGTGAATCTCGTACCTTGGTACCCGCTTTTTCTCTTGATTTGCGGCATTGAGAAGCTACAGAAGGGTTCCCCGACATAGTACCTCTTCGAAAACTTGATGTCACGGACTTTCTCTAATTTCAAATAACCCCCATAAGCGCTGCGAACATTTGTGTATTATGTTTTCGGCTTCAGCGCCATCCGGGCTGAATTTATTCTCGATTATTGGAATAAAAGTGATGACTTCTGGGATAGCCTTCGATCTTCCCGATCGTCTCAGTCGTCTGAGAGCGTTTCCATATGATCGCTACAAAATTTAAATGATCGTCCCGATCGTCCGGATAGAACTCAACTCTATCCAAGCGATCGAGGTCGTCTCAGTCGTCCGGGGCCGAGTTTTTCAAAGCTGGGTTAAGATAACCCAGGGTTAGTGCTAGATTTGAATTCAGATTTGAACGCTTAAAAAGCATTTCAATTTTAATTCTTTTTATCTACAAGTTGATGACTAGAAGCTCGACTCTAATTTAAAACAACAGAAAAAATTATCCGGGAAAATGCTTTTGAACATAAGAAAAAGAAACCTGGGTTAAATTTAACCCCGGGTTAAGCGCTAATCGACCTTCGAAAAACTGGGCCCAGGTCGTTTGCGATCGTCTAAGTAGCGTTTCCATATGATCGTCTCGATCGTCTGAACATTTTTTGAGACAACTGGGACGATCGGGACGATCCGGACGATCATATGGAAAGCAGGCTAAAGGGGCCAAATGAATAGCTTATTTACCGTCCGTCTAAGCGCTACATGGGGCAGCACTTCACTTTCAGTATGGAACCTCTAGCATAGTCGAGTGACCATGAGGGTTATGGACAACAGGTGGCCACGCCCATTTAACCATTCCACCCTGTTAGCGCCGGAAATGATCTGCATTAGCCGAGCCGATGGCTCCTGTCTGCAAGTACTAATCAAGGAAGCAAATGAAAAGGGCTCGAAAAATTAAGTTTTAAATGTAAGAGATTAGAAGAGTTGTTGTAATTATTTCCCACATCAGTGATTTTTCAATGCAAATAAGGTAATATAATAAAAAGTCGAGGAAACAATATTCGGAAATGCTTTCCTTTCCTCGTAACCTTTTTTCCTTTTCTGCCTCTAGTTCACAGGGTAGATTTCGACCAACTAGGGGTGAATTTTGCCTCAGTACCCACTGGTGAATAATTTCATAATTTAGCAACGAAAGGTGTCAATTATTCTGAATTGACAGTTTTCCTTTTAGCGGTGAAATCCGAGCTCACTCAAGAAAAACTTCGAGTGAGGCGGCATGTCCGAGATAAAAACGAGTACAAACAAAACCAGGTAGAAGTTAACCGCGATTAAGAATTTACAAACATCGATTGAGAGGACATTGACGGCAGCGCATAAAAAATGTTCTGGGACGCAACTGTGAAGGTATTGATATCATCTTTTAAAACATGAAGTAGTTAGTATAGGGATTATGAAGCTAGAAAATTGTATCTGCCATCTTATTACTACAGCTGCAACGTACGTCAATAGTATCCTTTGATTGCTACTGATTACTATAAATGAACGGTGTTCAAATCGAATGTGGTCAATATGTGTACATATTGAAGTATAAATACAGTACAAACTGACACGGTCAAAGCATCCAGCGAAAGTTGTCAACGGTTATGTGCATGTTAAACAACCCCCAGTTGCACGCGAAATGGTTTGGTGTTCATTTCATGCACAATGAAAATGATGTTTTCTTAACTGGCTCGTGAATTCAACGGATTTTGGGTTGTCGGCGGTACACCTTCAAGAAGAAAACGACATGACATCGAAACGCAGAAAATTACAGTATATGTTACTTCCGGTGAACTTAGCTGCCACTTACAATACTTGATCATGACTCAGCAATTTTGTTGTAAACTACAAGTACGAAAAGTTTTGAGATGATCATCGATTTCTATCATTTTCATTTTATATCAAGATCGGGTCTTTATGTTTAAATGATTTCTTACGATTTTCTGGGCTTCCTGACAAAAATACTTTGTTCTTGAAAGAAGGAACATGTATAATTTCCAAGGAGTTTACTCCTAAGATAACCAAACATAGTAAAATCATAGTGTGAGCTATCTTAGGAACAATATATCTGACATCTATCGATTGGAAGTTGCTTTCCAAGTATTTGTTTGCGTACAGTTCTCGTACGTAAACAAGACATTTACGCGGGGCGTGTACCACCTCCCCCGGTTCATTTCTTCTGATTACGGCGTGTCGATTCGAAGGTGAAGAGACTGTACGACTGCTATGGTAAGCTTTTTATAAGATGGCCAATAGTCTTATGATAAGCTTTGTATAAGTAGTAGCAAATACACCCTTTTTGTGTTGTATTCTTTGGAAGAAGATGAGAGGAAAGGCGAGAGGTAGAGATAAAGTTTACTATTCGAAGTACAACATCGAACTATTAAACAACGAATGGCTTTTCGTAATCACATGTTTCAATTGTGGTGTCTAATAGCAAACAAGTTTAGTTACATTTAATGGCATTGTATGTGGAAACCAGTTTAATACAGCTGTAACATTATTTTCAATAGTCATACCGGTTTATTACAAAATTTTCAGAAGGATACATGTGAGGTAGGTCATTTCAACTGAAATGATGTCTATGAAGAGCAGAAGACTAAAAGCTTACGGAAATCACTCTGAGAAACCGGGTGTCTATGCCTCTTATGATTGATGGTTTTAGCTCATTTTCACACTCGATAGCGGTTGATCTGTTCATAGCTAGTGAAAATACTTCACAATCCATTTTATTAGTGACATTATTTTTGCTCAGTAGTAAACGAGTGAACAAGAGTAGATTAGTAGTGATCAAAATAGTTATCTCCTTATCTCCTTTTCGTTCTGCCTTGCAGGCGTATCTTCCTGTTGAACAAGTTAAAATCCCATATCGAATTTTCGTTGGGGGCATCGCATTCAACGTAAGTTTCATTATTTTTTATCACTTAACAGTTTGAAGTGGACTAACGCGATTTAGACATCATCGTATTTTCTTTCTTTGACATGGTTAACAAAATCTACGGTTACATTAAATTGATTTACAAGTACAAAGATGGCGACAAATTTGAGGATTTACTTAAATTGTCGAGAACTGAAATTTTGTTGCTTAGTATACTTTGATATTTTATAATATGTTTTCAGACTACAAAGGAGGAGCTGAAGGAATTTTTTAGCCGTTATGGAGCTGTGCGCGACAGCAAAATTATACGAGACGCAGAAGGTTTGAGTAAAGGGTAGGCTGGAAAGTTGTTGCTTGTTTAGTTTACATAGTGCTCCAAGTTACTTCAAGCGAATATTTGTTGAACAGTTAAGAAGTTTAGACGTTCTTGCTAGAACAATGAGAAGATGATGGAATGAGAGGGCCTATGAGCTCCATGGTAGACAAATTCCAGTTCTGTCTTTGGCCACTCTTCGGCTGGTACACCCCGAAGCGACGTGCATTTCAAGTTTTTAATCCGTAACTAGCACAGCTTTCTATCACGTGTGATACAAAATCATACAACATTGACTCCTCTCTCACAATAAATCCTATATCCCGGCTCAGTGAAAGTTTTCAATATTTCGTTTAAAAAAATAAAGGATTCATCCGGAAAAAGATGACTGAAGTGAAAAACTAATTATTAAAGGCGAGACTATATACATGTATCATAAGATTTTCCTTTCGCCATTTTTTCAGTCAGAAATTTATCTTTTATGGCCGTTTCTCGTTTAGTTGCGGTACTTCCAGTGGATACAAAGAATAAGTGTGAATTGGAAATGGTTGAAAATTTGATTTCAAATGCATCAGTACAACTTGATTCTTTAAACGAGCATGCCGAACTTTGACAGGTCTTTCCCTTTTGTTAAGGTTTTTTATCGACAGGCATAGCTCTTGCGATAGGTTAACCTTTTCTCCGCCAAAGCTAACAATACTAATGGACGTGAAAGTTTAAGAAAACTGCGAGGTGTGAAAAGCGTAGACATAGTGGCGCCCCATACAACTCTTGCGTCGGAGAATGACAGAAGTAGCGACGTTGATAAAACTGGTTTATATTCCCTTATCCCAGGTACGGATTCGTGACATTCTTCCGGGAGGAAGATGCAAAAAAGGTCATGAGTATGGTAAGCTTGCTGGTACTTCGTGTGTGGTATGATTTCTACTTATTTTAGTCTTATTTCACGTCAAATCTCTACTTATTACACGTCAATATTGACTTGCATATCCTACACACCGAATACGCGCGTGTTATCGCCCGCTTAATGCGACTGAGGCGGATCATTAACATTCTTTAGCTTCACTTTTACGAGTTCATATAAATTCTTCCCGAGCCAGAATCTTTTATGTTAAATACTAGCGCAGGGAGCTGAGTTCTTCTGGCTTGCAGTCACTGGAGAGAAGACGTAGATGTGATGTTTAGAATTTGTTATTTTTTATGGATCAGTAATATATATATTAAATAAACTCTCCCATAATGATTTGGAGAAAAACTGTAAAAGCATTTGTTATTTTGCATTCTTATGACAATGAAGTAGCCCTAGCCTCAAAAGAGTCTTTTATTTGTGAAGGCTCTTGAATCAACTCCGTGAGGCATTAACTTAAATCGTATCTCCAGGGAGAGTCTCGACTCACCTCCCCTTTCAAAGTTCTCGACCAGGCGCGTAGGGCCGTCATTTTTGGACACCACTATCCCGCTTCTATCAAAAGCTCTTGATGAGTGTCCTGCTTTCCTCCTGTCAAGTACTCGCCAATTTTTATGCCCCTCGGGGAGTAGTAGTCAACGAATTTTTTTACAGGAAGGCTCCGCCCCAAGGTCTGACACCTTACCCTATTTTGACAGAAAAAGTACCCCTTTGGTGAGGCCCACTAAGAGTGCAAGGGCGGGGGAGGTGGGGGTACGTATGTCCTTAGTCTGACTTTCAAATTCGGTCGTTTCGCCGTTTTGAGATCGGAGTCGTCTTTTTCATCTAGCTTTATGTGGATGCTTCAAGGTCAGTATCCTTGTCAAAATGTTACCAAGAGGGTGGGGCCTCTTTTGTATACCTTCCATTGACAGATAATACTCCTTTCACATACCTACAATGTTTAAGACCTTTGGACCTCTTTTAACTGCTGTAAATGCACTGTCTGTCAATTATGAAGAAATCACAAACCCGAACGTTTTCTGAACGTTTTTACGGCTATAAAATGTATCTGTTAGCGTTTAATTTTGGGACTTTTCACAGACCAAAATGACAGATTTTCCTACGCTTTCATATACTTCAACCAGTAAAATCACTGCACTACCCTTTCATTTAGCTGAAGCCTGAGAAGGGTTCCCCTTGCGAGAAGAGCGGAGCCACCCTGTACCAGCCATTAAACGAAGTACCCCTCCCGGGGTTATGCCTAATTGCAACAAAAATTTCTATCTTGTTCTGAATTCGTGAAAGATAAAAAATTAAAGGGGGCTGAAGTTTGATGAAGAAGAAGCAGGTTTTTACAACTTTGTTTGTGCTTTTTTTCAAGGGTACCATTTTCTTTAAGGAGAAGCGGTTAAACATTTCCGAAGCCTATCGGAAACAGTCATCCGTACATGCAACCGTAAGTTTCCAAAGAATTCTAATTTTTCAGAAACGAGCCAAACATGCGAAACTTCTCGGTCCGCCTATGAATTACAAGGCAGGCGATGCAAACATCTTTCACTTACGTAAAAATCGACTGCTTCCATCTGCCACTATAACATTTGGAGGATGAAAACCTGTCTTGCGTGGAAAAAACTGACTCATCATTAGTGCCACCCCACACAAACCGCATTCTCGAGGTTACTGATTTTTCAACGTTCCAAGATCGACAAGTATCCTGGTGTGCTTTCTACTTTGCACAAAAACACCCTAGGATCGTTAAAAATGGATGTGAAAAAACCCTTTGTGGACCCGAAAACTTTTGATAAATCGCCTGCTCACCGCTTCAAAGGAGGCGGCTTTTTAAAGCTCTACACTCTTTCTGGTTTTGGAAAGCCGAGGCTGGATGCTGATGATTTCGAGAAATCGTGTAATTTCATTCGGTATGTCCAGAAAAGGGACTTGAAGAGATTCAGAAAAGAAAACATCCTTGAGTATTTCTATCAAAATTTCTGAAATTCTAAAAAGACTGGTCCTTTCTGTAGAGTAAAGAAATTTTGAGAGGACAGTCAGTGCGGAAATATTGAGCGCATGCAATATTGGACTATAAACAAGAATGGGTTACCTATTTAATGTTGAGTTTATGTTGTATACTTTCAGGCAAACCAGCAAGCGAATGTATTCATGACCGTCGCAGGTTAGTTTGTTGCGATAAAATTGATCAACTTTGTACGATAGACAGGGTGATACGAACTCGAAATTGCTTTAAAGCCTGAGCAGTCGTTTGTTTAATGGCGCGAAAGTTGATAGACCGCCGATTTGTCGTGTGTGCATGAGGTTGAAGAATACATCTTCCTGGCCGACCAACAACACCCAGGGTCTTAAATTTGAGCGGCTTTCCATGGGTACCTGCGGACGTCGTTTTTGTCGCGCGTTGAATCAAATGGTCGGTTTTTCAGGGTAATATCGTAACATATCAAGAATTCGTTTGCGTTGGTAACGCCGCTAGCTGCTAATTTTAGCGAGCTCAAGAAACAACGATGACACAAAGCGTAGAAAAAATAGCCGAGCAACTAAGCAAAACAAAAAAATCTGAACTTGCAGCAAACGTTTTGGCAGATTTCTTTGCCATCATCGCACGACTTTGATGGGAATCGTGGTATTGCGATCGTCGCTTTTATCTCTGACAAGATCCTCCCGTCGTCGATTTCGCCTGAAATACCACCTACAGAGCCGCTATAAAGAGCACAGGCAGACCACCCTCTGTTAGTGGGGGCCGTTGTTGATTGAAATCTGAGCAACGATCAATTCTGCATTTTGGAAAAAATTATAGCCACCGTAATGTTCATATGTATTTCTTCTATAAATAACAAAAGATGACTGCTCAGATTTCAATCAACAACGGCCCCCACTAACAGAGGGTGGTCTGCCTGTGTAGAGAATGTCAAAAAACTACTCTGGAAGAAGGTAGTGATTTGCCCTGCCAATTTCTAGACCTCCGCGTGGAACCGGTTAATCCGCCGTAGAAATTGCGGACGCCTATTCAGCAGAATACGACTACGTAAAAATTTCAAGTTCCCTCAGTTAGCCGAGTTAGTTTTAAAAAAAATGACGCTCAGCAAATAAATTGATAATAGAGATGCCATTTTTTGAAATCACAGTGTTACTTTTTTCATGCTTTCTTTCTTTTTCTTTCCAATTTTATTTATATTCAGCCCCTTCAACTTGGGCTGCGGCTTCTCCTGCCAGTTCCATTTACCCCTCGGATCAGGTAGGTTTGCGATCAATCCATCGTTCGGATTAGGGTTAGATACATTATGCTCGAAAATTTGAGCATTAGGCCTTTTGGCGTCACCCTCAAAACAATAATATGATGCCCAAAATTTTGCTCTAAAAGTAGCGTTAATCTCAAATGATCTTGGCTATATTGATGCCTGTTTCCATGCCTGCAGTCAAAAAACATAGCCCAAAAGGGAAATCCTCACTTCCGTTCCGTTGTTCTGGTTTGCACGAGAACATAGCGTCTGCTCCCGTTTTCGTTTCCGTTTCTTGGATCCGACAAGTATACCTTAATGCCCACCCTTAACACACATCGTTACTGAATATAAGTATACAGCACTGGGTGCTAGTTCGAGTATTTTAGTTAATATTATTTTTTGTCTAATCCAACAGGGACCTCAAATGCCGACTGCGCAGTTGCCGGCGCCGGGCAACTGGCCGAGTGTTCAAACTCCAGGACCTTTCTACCAAGTTGCGTGGCAACCGCAACCGACAGAAACGGTTTACTGGGTTCCAGCGCAATATTTTTATTATTAAATATATGCATATTATATGTCGAATAACGTATCCTTATCGTTGTCGGTATCGTTTGGAGGTGGTAATATAAAAAGGAAGTTTCAGATAGAGGCCGAGAAAAAAAGTGTACGGAGAAAAGGTCAATGACGTAGAACAGTTAATTGACCACATGTGGCTGAAGCTAAGAAATATGTAGTTAGCCTTGTAGATAGAAATATCATATAGTAGTAGTTAGTGTAAGATTTTAAGTGTTTTTAAAACGGTCTACGTGCTAAAGTGGTAAAGAATGTTGCGGCACGTGATTTACTTGTGACAAGGTTTTTTTAGCTTGACTACAAGCAGATGCAACTTTACCGTAAGTGAGTGCTAATAAGACATTTAGATTTTTATTAGGTGATTTTTTCTTGATAGCAGGATCAAACAAGCAACAAAAGAACAATAGTTAGACGACCATTAACGAAAGGATATCTGTTTTCTTGTGGTTTGTTCTGAACAAACATGTCCACGTTCCGTCAAGGCCCGTTTTGCAGGGGTTTTTTGTGCAGTTTTCGCATGCAACTATTTAAGCGGCGATTTTATTGCCATTTTCCGGTCTTTTGAACGGCGGAGCTTAAGTAATTCGCCTTTAAAAAGTGCGAGTGAAAAACGGTCCGAAGCAAAATTCAGTCTGAATGAGCTTCAGAATCGGATTCTTTTGATTGCAATTTAATAATAAATTATCAGTCATTTCCAATACAGTCAGAACTGGCCCACCAGAAAGATTTTGGGCATTTTTCGAGAGTTTCACTAGAAACCCAGAGATACTGTGTACAGAACTTAGAAAAGAGCAATCTGGCTGAGCAGACCTAGCATGCGAATACAGCCGTTTCTCCTTACTCCTGATCGCTCGGGACTTTTCACAGGAAAGACGTTTGCGCATCAGCGACAGAAATTCCATATTGATGACGTTAAATCTGTCCGGCGGAATCTGGTCAGGAGCTCTGAGTGGTCGTCGGAAAGTAGTTACATTGTCTTTACTTAGCTGTTCTATACGAATGAGGACAAAAAAACGAAGGGAAAGGGCGAATGCAAACGCGATGAATCTACTACAAAATATTCTATATTCTTGGAATATGTCCGGCTTTTTTAGAAGAAACATTTGAGTTTTGCTGGAGCTTGTGCGAAGAAGAACATAAAACTTTACCATAATCAAATCGACCAGGAGAAACTGATAAAATCGAACAAATTTATATATTTCGAACCGCGGAACTACCGGATTAATTATGAAAACATTTATTTACGTCATCAGTATTGAATTTCTGTCGCTCAGGCGCAGACGTCTTTCTTGCGAAACGCTTCTAGCGGCGAGGAGTGAGGAGACATGGCTGTACTCGCAGGCTAGGAGAGATCTGATTAAAGGCGGTATGTTTTTTTAGCAATGGGCTGGTCTGGCGGGCCAACTCTGACTAGAATGGAAATGGCCCTAAGATAAGCTTCCACCTAAACAGGAAAGAAAAACGAAATTATGATCGGAGAATTCCGGGGTTAGATTAGTTGAAAAGAACAGGCCATCTATACCATAATCCTTTCCGAATACTTCCGGCTATATCTGTGTAAGGACCTTTAATGGCCAGCTGTATCCGATTGGTGTGAAAGATGATAATCAGACTCAAGAGAGGTTAAAGGGGACAGAGAAGGCATCCCCCATATACAGCCTATTCCATAGGTAATTCGTCTCGAGGTATTTTTAGAATCGGGATAAAGTTACCTCGCGCGCTGCGTGGATGTTTCGGGGAGGTTTCACATGACTAAACGCCGTGCAAAACGTGTCGGGCGAAAGGCGATGAAAGCGTAAAGAGATCGAGAGCATTTCTGAATATTGAAGCGAAATGAGTCGTCGCTCACCTGAGAAAAGGGAATCGCTGGACTCTTTGACAATCCGGGAAATCAGTTTAACTCGAAGTTGTCGTAACCTCAGTGCTTAATAAAATGAGAAATTTCGCCGGTCTATTGAAACAGGTCGTTTGTATAATAAAGCAAGTAGGACGCCTAGTGTTATTTTTGTTTAATAATAAAAGGCTAATAAAAGAATAAATATCAAACCAGAAATTGCTCTCTTCGAACTGTAAATTATAAATAATCCTGAGAGAATATTCAGTGTGTTAAGGATTTCCCTGCTGTACCGTTAGCTCTATACAAGAGAGGAAGGGCGATTCTTTTTAAATTTCCGTTTCGCTGACACAGCTTTAGCAGAAATCTCTCTTAGTCGTTTTCGTCGACAAAACAAATCGCTGTCACGTCTTCCGCCATTTTTCTCTGCGTCAATTCGTGAAGGATGCTTGGCTCTGAGCGTGGGTCATCCACGCGGAACACATTCGCGCTATGTGATTGGCATTTGTCTAATCCCCCTTGGGATCTATGGTCGTAAAAATAACTCGAGACGAATTACCTATGTAATAGGGTGTGTATGGGGGATGCCTTCTCTGTCCCCTTTATCCTGTCTTGTCAGACTCTAACACACGAAGTACAATCTTCTCTTGTCTAATACGCACGTTAAAGCATTTCCACTGTCGCATAATCAAACGTTGAGCAAGCTAGGTCTTCAACTTTTACCTGTACGTCTGTATTGCCTCTATTTTGTTTACGCGCAAAAAAGTTACGTGCGCACGCACATAAAAGTTACCAGACAGTGGAAATCCACCTTAATTAGAAAAAAGGCAAATCCATTGCTCCCTAAAAAAAATGGAGTCCGGTTGTCTTTTTGCACGGCATCTTTGTAGGTCATTTAGGAAAATTATATGCAGAGTTGAGATGAGACTTTTCATCTTATATGTTTTACGTACTTGTAGTATTAGAGCTATTTTAATCTTGTTTATCTACTGCATACTGTTTGGAAGCCTTCAATGGAATGATTTCGTTGACCGTTGCATGGTGCTACTTAGTTTTATGAAAATGTATTATATATGTTTCAGAAAGAAACTTAAGAGAATAGGTTCGTTTGGTTTCATTTTAACTAAGACAAAATAAAAATACTATATATATTTTTTAGCACGAGGTGCACGTGTTTCCTTAATAATTTATTAGAGAGCGTTAGATTCTGAGACAAGTAAGACTACGAGTACGGAAAACGTAATAATCGTCGTCACTGGCTACTACGAGTTTTTTCGAGAATGTCGTAGTGGCGGGAGACAAGTTATCAAATGTAAGAAGTTTTATAATTTTGCTATCGGGAGAGGGCTTAACCTCCTTCAGTATAAATAACCGTTTTAACTTTATTGGTTTAAAAAAGTAAAACGAAGCTTTCCGGGGTGTCCTTTTTTTTGAGAACCCGCGCAAAAAACCTTAAGTTAAATCTCGTACTCGTACTCGTTGCTCAAATCTAAAGCTCTCTATTGAAGCGAAGAATACAGCACTACTCCGGCTGGGTGCCTAAATTCTTTCTAGCGTATAAACTGCATCATTGCACGAGAGAATAATGGAAAAGAGAAGTTGGGAGGGAAACGTCTAGTCTAGCCCTTGGGATATGTGAATTTCACCAAAGCTATTTATAGACCAACTAAACGCTTGAAATTAAAATCTGAAATTGGTTTTGGAAAGGTCGGCAAACCTTTCTCAAATGTCGTAAGAATAATAGGACATTATGCTTTCGTAGTGAATCGCCATTAAAACATTTTGCTGTTTAATTTACTTTGAGGCAGTGGCGCTTGGACTTGATGACGTTCTAAACAATTAATAGCGAGCTTAAGCAACGAGAACGGCGACGGCAACGAGGACGGCAAAAAAAGCAATAGGTTTAGATTTGCAAAACAACTTTGCACGTTCATGACGCTTTTTTGTACATTTCTTTTCCGTCGCTGCACGACTACGACGTGAAAGTGACTTATTTCACGTTTTGCCGAGGACGTGAACACAAGACAACGACTTCCTTTTTCTTTTCCTCAACTTCGATACAATCTTTTAGAATTCAGCTCCAGAAAAATTTGCCATCATTTGACGAATTGAACGCGAGTTGGAATAAAGTTTAAAGTAGGGCACATTCACATTTCACATTCACGTTTTCGTAGCCGTCACCGTCATTGTTGCTTTAAAGGTCCCTAATTAAAATGTGCGGGCGTACTAGGGGTGAGACTTCCGTTTAATTATAACCTGTAAAAATAACTTTACTGAAATAACTTTAGTGAAATTCACATATCCTGGCCTCCGTCCTATTCCCTCACTGTCCCATGATTCTGATGCTACTTGGTCATCGTTACTTAGCATCATCAAAGTTTTTAAAGCTGAAAATTGGCGATGAATTAACGTAGAAATACGTTTAACGCCCGAAACAAATGTTCCGTGAAGGTAAGGCGCAAAAGTAGAGGAACCGGAAAATTACTAACTGAATTCACTTTTATTGTCGTCCTGTTACATTGTGGGAAAACGTTTACTGCATGATAAAAATCAAGTCTAGCACAAGGGTGAGGTCTAGACGGCAAAACAGTCAGTCTTTTCTCAAAATTGGTTAAGCAAGGCGCTTGTATAAAAATAACCTTCACACAGGTGCGTCTTTTCTCAGTCTTACTCCCCGTATTCACGCTCAAACCTTCATCCGCATAGCTCCAGACCATTACTTTGACCGCTGGCGTGCACTCTTAACCTGTGAACTCGTGCTTAGCGTGCGCATTTTAGGGGGGTGGGGGTGGGGTTTACCTCATGGGGAGGGTGTCGTCGCTCTTTGGCCCCTCAGATTATTCAGAAAACTACGGTACGTATGAGGAGAGCCTATTCGGCCTCCCTACTTTAAATCACTAGTCACCTCCCTCCCCTCTCCCACTTGAAAACAAAAATGTTCTGCTGTACTTTCCTGCACCCGAAGGAATTACGCTTTGGACTGCAGTTATTTTTAACAAGAGTGACAATATCGTCACTGACTTCAAGGTTCTCATTAAAGGCGAAAGACAATGCAGCAAGCAAACTAATCCTTTAGTCGTGCACGTGATTTTGTTCAATTGCAAAAGCTTCGCTCCTGATGTATCTGCGACGTAGCCGCCGGTACCACCTGGGCTATAGCGCGTTTTCGAGGACGAATAAAAACATGCACCGCTGGCAACAAGAGCCATCGCAGGGCTCTACCGCCGGCATGCCTGCGAGGTTGAACTTGATGTCAACTTCGCAGGTATGCAGGTGGTAAAGACTGGGATGACTAATTTTGCCGGCCACTTCATCCCAGGTAGTACTGGCGCCTATGTTGCAGGTGCATCGACGGCATATGAGAACCAGCTTGAGTGTCAATTAAAGCACTATCCATCTTGATCCTACGCCGAGGGGTGGAGGAGGGGAGGGTACTCCGGATTTGAAGTGACGGGGATGATCGAATAGGGGAAAACTAAGAAAAAATCGCAAAAAACCCTAGGGCTTCCAACAAAACCAAAAATTTCCTGGACCAAACCTTAACCCCAAAAAATCCCATGCCGCATTTCCGAGCCTTAACAAGTATGGTTCTACTTTATTCGAAGGACTACGCGGCCGCGATACGCCTGTAATACCACGAATCCTCAGATTGTTTTGAACACCCAAACAAATAACACTTAAATCAAGCCCCCCAAAAAATACTTGGCAACTTTTCCTACCCAAAAAAATCCCGGGATGGAAAATTTCAAACCCGCAAACAAATCCTTCGATCATTCCCGTCACTTGAAATCTGGAGTACCCCCTCCCCCCTCTCGCTCTCTATAGTTACATTTGTTATCAGTCCGGTCAACTGAAGGCCTTGGAAAGTACTTGGAATACGCACTACGGCAAAGTGCTGATTTATGATAGGCTAATATTTCGGCTAACAAAAAAAAAGCCTTTCTTAGGGCCAGAACTATACGGAGAGAAAGAGACAAAGACAAGAGTTATGGTCAATGATGGTGCAGTTATGATGCATACATGTCTGAAAGGTTCGTCATCTAGCTACTTGTCAGCTAATTTTTCAACTCGAGCTATTGTCCATGATAGACAGACTAAGACAGAGAGATATCCTCAATATTCCATCTTGTAGAATCAATGCTGGCCAACGCGCTTTTTATTACTGTGGTGTAAAAATATGGAATAATTTAAGTAAGACTTAAGGGAAATCATAAATGCTAAAGTTTTAGGAGACGTCTAATTAATGAACTGATTTGTAACATGAAGTAGGTTAGATGATGACTTTTGTACATAGTTACTACTTAATCATTGTTAGATATTGTTGTACATAGTTTTTTAAAATTAATTAATAATAATTAATTTATTTTTATGTATTCATCCATTTAATTTATTAAATTTATTTTTATATTGATGCTGAAAAGCTCTTTTAGGGATGCTCAATAAAGTGTATGTACGTATGTACAGTTTCTGGTACGCCATGTACGGTTTAACAGTAAAACAGGACAGGTGTCTCCCTAAGTCTTTTGCAATATATTTTCCTTGAAAAAGGTTTTTTTCTCCATCTTCCACGAAACGGATTGTTTTTGTGCCGTAACTAACTATCGCACGTACGGGCCACCTGTTTAAGTCACATTTCCCTTTTTCTTAGGCTAAGTTATACGCGATAACTTTTTGCGTCGACATGAAAAATACTCCGACCTAATATGAACAGCCGGCCCAGAACTGGTTAGACTACGAGTAGTCCCCATTTTTCCTCAGGGATAGTAGAGAGAGCGAAACGCGAGCGCGCGTGAAAATTTCCGTGTCTCGCCTTTCTCGCGCGGGGTAATTTTCACTCGCACTCGCGTTTCGCTCGCTCTACTACCCCTGAGGACAAATGGGGACTACTCGTAGTCTAAGAACTGGTCCAAGTTGTTCACATACGGGAGCGGTTCGCCTAGAGGACGTGGTGACCAAATGCTAATGCTCATAAGGTTCCGAAAGGTTCCATAGGGTTCCATACTTCCGTTCCTTGCTCCCAGTTATTCACTTCCGCTACTGGCTACGGAAGCAGAGCAAATAGTGGCGCAGAAACCTATCCGATTTTCAAGATACTAGCAGAAGGATTTTTTTAAAAATAAAACAAATAAAAATAAAATGATGATGAGGATGACGATGACGATGAGAAACGGTTCCAAACACAGGCTTACGATCTGTTTGTGTCGGCAGTGTCGCAGACTGTGCTTCAGACGATTCTACTCCGGCATGAGATTACAAGACAGTTTGCCACTTTCAGATAACCCTCTCTCGAGCCAGATTTAAAGCCACTGAAGCAGTTCCATTATATTGAACTTCTGTTTGATAGCCATGGCTGTAGATCTACTGTGCAATAATCCCCAGACAATTGTGTCTTTATATTTGATGAGACCATTAATACTAACCAGCTCAGAGGTTCATTTTCACGCATTTTACCCGGAGGGGGGGAGGGCTACTTGGGTTAATTTTTGCTGTGTATGTGTTCTGGCGTCTCAGAACCCCTGGGCCATTATAGTCTATTCTTTGGCCAGATATAGATCCCACCTTGGGAAAATGTAATTTTCGCGGTCCCAACTTAGTAACTTTCTGTATGCATCTGTCTTAAGCCTTTTTACTAGGTCAGGCGGAAATGAATTGACACATTGGTTAAACTTAATGAAGGCAAGTCTTCCCATTTTTAAATCCGTACCTACCTGAATTTTCTGATCCCCCCAATCGCGAAAATCAGCAATCCCATTCTAGTAACTCTAACGAAAATGCAACCCCATTGTAGACAATCCAGCCGTGAAATCCAAGGAAGTACCCCCCCACCCCCCCACCCCCGCCGCCGTCGCGGGTTTTACACCCAACTTTTTATGCCGCGAAAAGGAATTTTTAGAGTAAAACCTGGAGATTCATATCTTCTCTCAGTCGTGTAAGGCAATCTTTTGAAATCAGGCTTGACCTACGTAATTCTCACATCCCTTCATTCATTCAAGGCCCTAAAATTTCCTGCTTCCATATTTGCTCGAATAAGGAAATCGGCGTCAGCCAATTTTTTCGACTTCTCGAAAATAAATAATAGTTTCTCATATCACGGTCATGTATTTTTACCTTTCTAAATATTTTCCTTGCTTTCTCCAAACACTGTAAAAATAGCGAAAAAAAAAAAACGAAACAAAAATTTCTTTTAAAGGTCTATGGTTCATAAAAACAACGTGAAAACATAATACTGTATAAGGCCATCAGGTCAAATTAAAACATTAAATTCTTTCACGTTTTTCCTCAGTCAGTTGTAAAAGAATCTAAGGAAAAGGGCAGCAACTGAACCGGAACGTCGGTGTTACAATTTTGTTATTTTGCAGGATTAAGTTGCCTAATGTGACGCGTGGAAAAACGTAAGGATTTTTCTTTCCGTAGCTTATAATTTAGCCTGTTTTAGTTTTGTAGGCTCTCTGTTCATTAGGGACGAATGCGTTTGCGTGGAGAAAAAACGGCCTGGAAGAGGCTGGTCTCATCAGCCAAACGGCTTTGGTTTTTTGGATCTTACAATTCGCATTCTGCTGAAAATAAGCTAAATTTTGCTTTAAAACCTGGCCGAAACAACAAAGGTATTTCAAAAAGTGAACTCGGTAAAAACCAGGAAAGTAGGACGTTTGTGTCGCCCCACCCCTTCCCCACATAGTTTTTATTTCCTGCAGTATCGCTTTGCATCACGGGAAATCACAAATCAGGTGGGAATTTATTGTCCGATCGAGGTAAGCAGTGGTGTGTATGTGCGGTTGTTATCATTTTCATTATGATTTAGACGGAAAAGAGGCCTTTGTAGCTTGCGTAAACACACTTTTCAAAGATGTCTGGCCTTGCAAAGACGAAAAAGAAGAAAAATTTCCGAGTGATGAGCCAAAAAGTGAAAGTCTTTCGCTCAAATAATCCTCTGCTTAGCGTGTTGATGTGGGGAGTGAGCCATTCGGTAAGCATGAATTTTGCATTTTTGTGAATTTAAAATTTGGATAGCAACACTGAGTGTGTGTGTAAAATGCTTTTCTGCAGATCAATGAACTATCGCATGTTAATAATCCTGCTATGTTGATGCCTGATGACTTCAAAGCATTCACCAAAATGCGCGTGGATAACCATCTCTTCAACAAGTGAGTGCAGTATTATGAATGGTTTGCAATGTTATTTTCATGTGATGTCATATTTTTTCATTACTATTTGTCGCGAAGGCGTCGTATATCTGCTCTGTCGGTGATTGCAGCTTGAAGCTGGCGTTTCGTGTGGGGTTTTGACTTTTGTGGAGTTAAATATAGATGAAAATTGAAAGAATCTGATGAGCTTCAGATTCAATGTGGCTTTCGTTACAATGTGTGCTCTCTCGACTTTTACAGGGGTCAGTTTCACCTCGTTGATCATTACTTGTGTATTCGTTTGACAAATAACTTTTAAAACACCAAGAATCCATCGCCAGAAATACTATTTGTCTGATTTTAAGGGAACACTGGCCGTACTTTAGAGTTTTATATTTGCAGCGCGCACACACAAGTTCTACTCTGGTTTGGCTGTCAGTTGTAAGCTGTTCGCGTTGTGTGAATTTCATTTGCCGGGATGTATTCAAATGTTTTTCACTAATATTCGTGCGACAATAGCTTTAGGAAACTAATCCCTTAATAGCGTTTAATAGGCAAGGTTTCTTTCATCTGCATCTTGCATTTGCGGGGATAATCAACCTGCCAGCATATCAAGTAATTTTATTCTGTATATGTCAAATTGCTGAATAATTTACTTGCGGTGAGGATTTGGTTCCAGCACGAAAATTTATCAATTTTTAAATAACTATAAGCTTAGTGCTATTTTTAGATGGTTCCTGTCATATTTATTTTCAACGCAATTTTGTCTGAATTTTATGTAGTAAAGAAAAGTAAACTGTGGTTTTGAAGTTTTGTAGGAAAATTGGTCAATATTTTTTCGTTCATACATTTGATTGATGATTTTTAAAGATGTTTTCGCAGACAATTATCTATCATTAGCATTACTGAGGCAATTTTCCGGTTCGGTAAAAAGAATACTGTCTCGTAATAGATGGCTGGGCTTTTTGCTTGTTTAGTAAGTAGATCTTATGTATTATAAAACCTTCAGGTGTGAATTGGTCTAACTCTTATAGCATCTTATTAATAAGTAGGTTACTTTGTCACTGTGGGAACAAGCTCTTGTCCAAGTATTTTAAGTGTACTTTCAACATATTATTCAAATCCAGCCATTGTTGGCAACAAATGATTGACAGGGTTCGTTTGAAAAGGAACTGTGGTGTTGCATCAGTGAGGGAGGAAACACAAAAGATTGTTTTTTCCTTCACTATAGGGCCATTAAGTCAATTTACCACCATAGAAAGGTCATGAAGCTCACATTTGAGCAAGCATGTTGCCCTTTGTCAGTTTGAGTTGAGACAAAGAATTGCTGATTTGCTCCACCAAAGAGCAAGTGCTCAAAACATCAGCCTTTCAACATTAATTTTTATGATGGTTTCTTTTCAAGTCCACAGCTGTAACTCATAATTCAATACTAAGCAAGACCAAATTTTCATTGTCTGCGACATTATTAAATCAGACATGGTTTTCTGCAGCAAAGTGAGAACATATATGTAATCAATAAAATAAAGAGGAAGACAAAATGCAAACGCAAGAATAGGGGACTGAACATGATTGATTTTTCCTTAATGAACAAAGCCTTAAAATGCATTTGGATAAAGCACTTTAGACTGAATGAGAATTCAGCATGGACGGTTATTCCTAATAAAGCCACTTTATACTTGGGAGGTTTTTCCTTCCTATCTAAGTGCTACTGCAGCAGCAAAGATATCAGCATTAAGAATTTACCACTCTTTTACATAAGAACACTGCAATACTGGTTTGAGTTTAAGGATATGCAAGATAATACTAAGCCAGGTATAAAAAACACGATCATATGGAACAACAAAGATATTAAAATTGATAATAATACAATCTTCTTTCGATCATAATCTTGATTTCATTACTTACGAAGAATTTAAAACCCGCTAACTTTTAAAAACAAATTTTGTGACTTATTACGTAAGCGTTAATTCACCTGAATATTATTATAATAAATGGAAACCTTTAATTGAGAAGAAGTTTGTTTGCTAGCTATATCTAAATTCAACTACGAAGGTTATACTCCACATTAGACTCGCATTTTATTGTACTTTTGTAGCAAGACTGTAATACAATGTACTGTAATTTATTGTAAAGTATTGCAATTTTTTTTGGTTTGTTTGTGTAAGTGTTGATAGAGATTGAAATAAAAAATTTAAAAAAAATTGTAAATTAGCTGATAAAGCTTTTGGGACAGAAGCGAATTCTCTGAAGTTGAAACTTTGTACACCATTTGCATGTGTGTAGGGTGTTTCCTTTGATAGCAAGATTATGCTTTCGATTTGTTACAACATGTAGATGATGTTGTTTTTTAGACACCTGATGTGTGTAAGAGTCCATGTGTACCTCTGATTCAATGCATACAATATACAGTACATGTATCAAAAGGGTACAGATATAGTAACCACTCTTTTGTAAATAGCACATCTACAGTACAAAAGGTGTAAATCAAGGGCAATAATAAATTATTGGCAAACTGACAAAGCAAGACAGCTCTCTCAGGGTTTTCACTAAGAATGCTAGTAGCAGCAGAAAGGTGTAATGTTTCAGGAGAATATTTTGGAAGAGGCTCCATGTCTGAACAAAAGATAGTCATAGGCTACTGAACATTTGCCGGAGAATTTTGCGTAGTTAGCAGAGAATTCTTCAATCTCCTATGCCTAATGAACATCCTGCTATCTAATCAGCAAATACATGTACAATTTAAAGGGAGCCTTTTCTCTCTTTTCTTTTTTAATTCAAGGCATCATATACTGTATGCTTAGCAGCAGATTAAAAGCTGCAGAAGGTGGTATACGGCTCTTTGTAAAAGTGTTGTACAAGTATAGCACAGCTTTATTCATTCAGCACTCAGCATTTATTTGAAGACTAGCATGTTCATCAGTGCAGTGAAACGTGATTCTTAAAGACAATGTAACTGGCATTTGGCCTATCAAAACAACCAAGATTTTACTGTATATGAAGATATGATTCAAGTGAGAAAAACAGGTGACACTTTAGCCAGTGTTCAATCTAGAAATTATTCAAAGTGGGTCGTATGTCCCACATGACATTTTAAATTGTCAATTTACAAAAATGGTCTGGGACAAACTATGAAATTGAAACTTTGAACAACTGACATCACCCAAACACAGCTGTATCGCTTGAGGAGGTTGGCTCTTGAAGTTCTGGAGGTTGACTTATTGAACTGACTTCTCCAGCTTCACCATCCTTATCTAACTTATCTTCATGCTCTTCAGTACTTATACGCAAGGTAACTTTTTTTGGTGTCCTTATACTCAACAATAATTTCATTTTGCATAAGAATAGAATATTCCGTGCCAATGACCCAAAAATGTGTCGTTTATTGAACACTGCCTTTAGCTTTGTGGATCAGGTGTACACTGTACATCATTATGTACCTTCTTTTAAAACATGGCAAATATAAGGACTCAAATGTCAGATTATAAAATAATTTCTGTCGGAGGTTAACATTGTTTTTACCCCAGACTTGTCCAGGCGCTGACAAATTTAATGCGTACAATAATTTATTTTTATTGTTGACAATGAGTGCTATAAGCTCTAAGCAACGACTTGCTTGGAAATATATAATGGCAGTTTTGGTTAATGGGCCCCTGTTTTGAGAGTTATTTACCTTAGAAATTTGCCCTGCCAGAAATGATATGTGACCGAGCTAAAATGAATTTGGCCAGTCATCGTGTCCAGAGACTCTCCGGAAATTATTTCGAGCCCTGCAGTCCTATTGAGGTCTGGACTACTGTACACTCACCTGGACAATGCACAACCTCCTTATAAAATTTTCCCATCATCTCTTTAGGGGTTCCCCTTCCACAGGCTATGGATCATACCACACTAACCAACACATACAGTATTTTGGGCTACATGTACATAATAAGCTTTCTTGATGTTTATTCAACTGCTCCCTTGAGAAGAAACCAAAATGTCACTAACATACAAACACATTTTAAGGATTTCCAGATGTTGTGTGTTTTTTATTTTAATTGATCATTCGCAGCTTGTTAAATATCCACCACTAGCCACCATTGTATCAGCATAGGAATACAAGAAAAGATACACTGTAATACAGAAGTGTATGTGAATGGCTTCGTGAGAAGGTTGGGGTGGTCAGAGGAAGTCCTCAAAAACAGGAAGCAGGCTGTTGCTTTGCACAAATCAGTTCCTTCACTTTACAAAAGTATATTTGTTGTTCTTTTGTCTACAGAGAAAATTTCCCAAGCCATTTTAAGTTCAAGGAATATTGCCCTTTGGTATTCAGGCAACTTAGAGATCGCTTTGGTATTGATGACAGTGAGTATGCGGTGAGTGCAGATGCTGCTTGTATTACATGCATGTTCATTTAAGACAAGTTGAAATGATTAGTCTTGCTTGCGTAAGCAGCAAGATTCATAATCTGCAATGCGTTTTTCGCCCCGGGGGGGGGGGGGGGAGTACTCCTTTGTATAGGCTATATAGGTATGTGTGGTGCAAAAGGGTATGGTTTTTTAGTCATGTTAGTCTGAAATGAGGTATCAATTTCAACCCTTTTGATCTGAAATAGGATATGGTTTGTGCACTCTAGTCTTGAACTGGGTATGTTTTTTAGAAGAAGCTACTTCTTCATCATTTGGCAATAAGACCATTTCCAACCATGTATGTGCCATAACAGCTTGTCATGCGCTCTAGTCACGTGCCGGGCTCTAGGGCTTCCGGTCTGAAATAGTGTATAAAATTTTTGATCAGGTCTGAAATAGGGTAGGGACAATCACAGATTTTGGTCTGAAATAGGGTAAGGGTTTCAGGAAGCGTGCTGCACACCCCCACCCAATTTTTCTAGAGGTACCCCCCGGGTTTTTTGTGTATTTTATACACAAATTGGGGTCATTGTGCCAGGTGTTCCTTGCGGAGACTGTGGAAACTGGGACTAAGGATCATTGCGTGATCAAAGCCATGCATGTTTAGGAAAGATTAAATTTTGAGCTTTTCCGAAACGTGCTGGTCCACCAATTGTATCACTTGAAAGCGTTAATTACTTTGGAGCAAGGGAACACTATTGAGTAGTGGAAAAAAGAAGGTAAGAATCTTAATTAGCAAAACTGAGATGGTCGGGTGTTGTAAAGTTTCATTGTATGTAAATGGTCTGGTGATGAGCATGCAGTTTATTTTTAGTGATGATTGAAATAACATGCCATGTAAATCACTTTAATTTTTGATCTCTTGCAATGATGTAATTTCTCTGGAATTGAGGCCCATGAATTTTTGTGTATTTATACACACATATAGCCTGTGACCGCAGACGTATTTGCGGTTGTCGCTAAAGTATCGATGTCGATAAAGTAGGAAGTAAAAAACCTTTAGTGAGTAAATCCTGTTTCGTGTAGAATTAATCGCCTCCTCATTTCTTGATCTAATCTCCAAGGAAGTGAGACTGAATGCTGCTGTAAGCGCATTCTTGTTTTTTCATACACTCATGCAAGTCAACAGCTAGTGTGTGCATGACCTTGAGAATGTAAAGGCCAAGATTAATTTTCTTGTGAAAGGCATTTGTTGTCAAGGTCTTGTCTATTCTTTCAGAAGATTGATTTGAATAGATATTCTCAGGATGTTCATTAGGCACTGGAGATTGGAGAATTCTCTGTTTACTATGCAGAATTCTCTGGCTAAAGCTCCATAGCCTATGACTATTTTTTATTTAGACGTGGGGCCTCTTTCAAAATATTCTCCTACAATGTTGCACCTTAATGATGTCCTGTGACCTGGTGGTAAGAGGTGTTCTTCCTATAGAAATCATTATTTTCAGCAGCCATTGCTACTTTTGAGATATGCATTTAGAGCTAAAAGTTTACAGTTTTTCTTATTTTTATATGCTCTTTCAGTTCTTGCTAAAATCATTTTTTCAAAAAGTACACAGGACGTTGATCACAAGAAGAACTATTACAAAAGGCCTATTTAACTTTTTACAGGTCATTATGCCACTCCGATTTTATTACAACATTTTTGTTATGTAAAATAAGGGACATTGGAACGACTTTGCTTTCAAATAAATGAACTAAAATGGGTGCGCAGTTTCCATTTTTGTTCATTTACTTGACATAAGTTTTATTTGCGGTACAAGCTCTTTATTTGCCATATAACTCTCATATTACAGTTGGGTCACCTGTGGTCCAATGGGCAACCATACTCTGCAATTTGGTTGTCATTCTTAAAATCTGCTTGTCTCAATGATACATACATGTAGTGGACAATTGCAAATTTTAGGCCCCATAATGAATGCACATCTTTCACAGGCCTTTTAAAGACTTAACATTTTTGAATGTTACATGTTTGATTTGCAGGCAGCTTTCCAGTCCTCCCCAGTTATGACTCCATCTCCTGGTCGCAGTGGGGCAAGGTTTTTTATTTCCAAAAACAAGAAGTTTTATGTCAAAACCATAGAAAGTGAAGATATCGAGAGACTGCACAATATACTTCCACAGTATCACCATGTAAGTTGTGTTACTTTATTTTCCATTTTGCAGACTGAAAATAAGGTGAGAAGATCTGCCATAAGAGCCTTGAACTCTGATCTCATTGAAACTACTATAAGAGTCGTAAACTCTTTGCATAGCCTCTGAATCTTGGTCTCACAGCAATTTGGAGCAGCATCAGTCTTAAAGTTTTGTTTATATGGATTTGATCATCTCAGCAACTCAAAGATAATGTCTCATCGTTTTGTACCTCAGTAAAAGCTCAACCGTCATCATTTCAGTTCAGCTGAGTTTTGTCCCTGGAAATTGTCAACACCGGAAAGGACTTTTACATTGTGTCCAAGTTTACCCTGAGGTCAATTTAATAAAACTTTTACAAGTGTAGTTCACAAGTATATAGCCCTCACAGTCTGAAAACAATAAAGTAGCTACAGTGAAAGGTTTGAACCCAGGAGTCATTTCAAAAGTAGGTTGAGTTTGATCATCCGGTTGAACGTAGTCCTGAATAGGACTGTTGTTGTTGACTTTGACTGACGTTGCAACAACCTGTGCGGTAGTAATCTTCAGAGTCAAAGTGAGTTGTATCACGTCAGTTGATGGTATGATACTCTGGTTATTGATCTGATTGGTCAATTACGTCGTGATGTTATTGGTCGTCTGTCAGCTAAACTAAATTACTCTTGTAAAAGTTTATTAAATTGACCCCTGGCCTTGACAGAGAGGGATGATTGTGATAGATTAATTCTTTTTAGGATACCAAACTTTGTGTATTCATTTTTTTCCCAGTATATTGTTGAAAAACATGCAAAGACGCTTCTACCTCAGTACTTGGGTGTGTATCGGATTACGGTAGACAACAAGGAAACTTACCTTCTAGTTATGAAGAGTGTGTTTAGTACTAAGTTCAAGATTCATAAAAAGTATGACTTAAAAGGCTCCACAGTGGACAGGCAAGCAAGCAGCAAAGAGAAGGTTTGATATTATTGCACTTTGAGACTCACAAACTGCTTTGAGGTACATGTATTGCACCTTTCTCGTAAATTCTTCAGGGGTCACACTCCACCACTGGTCATTATTTATCCATGGAAAAATTTGTTGCAATAGCCTTTAGTTTCTTGATAAGTCCTTGTCTAGTTTCTGTGTCAGTATTGCATTGTCTTTTTGAAGCATCAGATTACATGTACATGTAAATGCTTTGGAGTTCCGAAGTTACAAGTGTACAGTACTGGAATTGCATGTATGTCTGTTTATGTCTAATTATCTTGAAACAGAAACAAGGAAAATTCAGCTTTTGCTCCCCCACCTCCTCCATGCAATTTTATGCCACTGTTTAAACTACTTGTAAGAAACAACAAACACTCCAACTTTGAATGGAAGGGAGGGGAAGGGGTGTGGATTGTTCTGTTCTCCAAAGTGTCCCATTTAGCAATAATTGTTGTCTCAATTATTATATAGTTGCTGATTGTAGTAGTAATGTTTTAAAAAGCCTATCTTTGAGTATTCTTACCGACATTCTAACCATTCTGTAGTTTAAAAAAAAATGCAGTGTAGTTACAATTATTTTATTTGTCTTGAATTTTGTGAACAGCTGTTTGTTCCCTCACCCCGTTTAATAAACCAAAACATGTACATGTATATGTAGTTTTATTTTGGTTGTCAATATTCTTGATTGCCTTATATATCTTGCCTGTTTTGTGCATTTACATTAAAACAGTGAACCAAGATTGGTTGGAATTAACTATCATTTAAGTTTTAAAAATACAATGTGTGTTTCATTTTTGTGAGTTATGCACTGAACGCTTAAAATTTTGTGACATTTTTAGACGAAGGAAAATCCTACTTTAAAGGACAATGATTTCACAAAAGACAATGCAAAGATTCATATTGGTGATGAAGTCAAGAAGGACGTGCTTCAAAGAATTAAGGATGATGTTGAGGTAAGTTTTTAAAGCATTAATTTTGTTCATGTATGTAGATAGACGTGGTTATTTACCATCCAATGTGTCAAACCACATTCAATCTGGTACACCTTCTATCAATTTTTTTTTCTTTCTGATTTTCATTTTAATCCTTTTTTTAAATACATGTAGACTGTTTCCTTATCAGTTTTATTTGTTTTTTGAAAGAGGACTAGCATGCAGCAATTGTTAGCTTACTCTGATGTCACTTGATATAGTTGTGAAGATAGCCGTCCTTTTGTACAGACAACAGCATTACTTGACCCCTGAGCATTCTCTTTTGTTTGTTCTTTTGGGAAGTAACATCATAGTAGGGTCCATGCCCCAGTTGGTCAAAAAGTTGATTAATGCTTTCCACTAGATGCAGTGTATATTAATTATCTCTATCTAGTGGATAATGCGAATGTGTAATCAAATGGTGATGAGTGAAATTATTCCCTAATTTCGCAAGTATACCATTTGATTACCTATTAATATCATGGGTGACGAATTACCGTTAGCAATCTTGGATTTTTGACATGTTTATCCTGGATCGTATCGATCAAGAACTCCACTCTCTCAAATGTTTAGACCTTAAATTTGCCTTATAAAAGTCAGAATTTTTCAGACTATTTCCGCCAAATACCTGTTAGAATCCTACTTGATGTTCTCTTGTGTGTTCAGGTTTTCTAAAGCATCTTTTTTTGCCCTGACATCTTCATTCACGGCATTTTAAAACTTCGTTGCCATCTTGACACTGAGACGTACGGAAGGTTGCCATGGCAATTTTGTAATTTCACATGTGAAATTACAAATTAACGCTGAAATTTCCCGCCAAAATTAAGGAGGCATTCTTCACCTATGATATTAACAGTGATAGGGCTATCCAACATTTGAATAACCGGGAGTAAAAACATCTCACATAAACTGATCTTTCTGAAGTTTTTAAGTGTCTTGGTAGGCTTTGATGTAGCCATTCCATTTGGTATATAGTGTACATTATTGATCACTCCAGAAATACCATAACATACCATAATGCTCTTTGTTTGTCACCCCAAAATTTGGCACAAGCATTGTCTTCAGTTTCTAGGGGAGTTAAAATGGCTAGCCTGCAGTGCAGGTGTATTTTGGGTGGGCAAAACCTTGTTTGTGTTCGTAATATTGTTGTAGCCGCCATCTTTGATTTTATGACAGTGGAAGATTGGGGAGAGTAGAAATAGTAACCCTTACGGTAGGTGCGAGGGTGAAAGAAGGAAAGGGGGAGGGGGAGGGGAGAAAAAAAAATACGCCTGCCCAATATCATTGTTCTTTTGGGAAACTCCATATGCTGGCAAACGGAGCTCCTGATTGGTGCGGCATAGGGAAGTAGATTGATGCCTGTCAGTTAACTGTAAGTCTATATTGTTTATTCCGTTTCCGTCTGTCTTTTGGAATTGGAGCGGCTGGGAATGTCGCGTGTATTACGCAATGAGAAAGTCAAAGCGATTTCTACACTGGTCATCAGGACAAGATTTGCTCGCAGTGCTAAAACCTGCACCACTTTTACCTCATGCCAAAATGCTGCTTGTTCCAATACGTTCTTTTTTCTGGGAAGTAGATTATGCTCTAGAGAGGGTTCTATGTTTTGACTGAGCAAATGTGATTTTAGCCCCTTGTTTCACACTGAGAGGTCATGACACGCTTCTTGATTTTCTATGGTTTTTGAATTTCTGGTCTTCATAATTTGCCCTCTGATGCAAGAGCGTTTTCTTTGACCTCTTTTAAAGCGTAAAGCTCTTTTTGTTGCTAAAATTAATAAGGCTGTTAGGTTCTTTATTTTTGTCCAAAGTGCCTCAGGATCTGAATAACTAAGCGATTTTCTTTCTAGTCCGAGAATGTGATGTTTTCCTGCAATGTTGTATCACGCTGGGCCCAGCTTGTTAGTTTTTAAATTGTTTGCAGGATGTTAAACTCTCACGGATAGCGATTTACAGAGATAAATTTAGAAGAATGAATTGCAGCTTAAACTGAAGCTTCATCAGCTGTGGAGAATTGCATTGTGACTCAGTCAAGATAAAAACAATGATAAACTCCAGCTTGTTTTTCTTAAGATAATGCGAGTCTTTGGACTGGTTTGGTTGTTTTGTTATTGTGGGCTACTCATTTCCGGAAGAGTGGTCACGCACGTCTAATTAGGGGGTGTTTCTCATTTTCACAGTGTTTTCGGGCAGGCATTTTCTCTTCTCTCTCCCCGCCCCCTCCCTGCTCCCTTTGACTTGCCCCATCTCTTCCTCTCTTCGGGAAGTTTCAACATGGCACTTTCGTGAGCCATTTTTTTGCGCTCAAAGAAAACGCCTGCACTGCAGGCTATAAAATGGCCCCAAGAGAAACTGAAAACAATGCTTATGCAAAATTTTAGGGTGACAAACAAAGAGCATTATGGTATGTTATGGTATTTTCTGGAGTGGTAAATTGTTCAAGTTTATATGTACATATAGGCGCACAGTCATCTCTGACCTGTACTGCTGTAATCATTTGATTCTACAGTTTTTGACAAGTTTAAACATAATGGACTATAGCCTGCTAGTAGGTATCCATGATATGGACCTTGCAGAGTCTGGAGATGATGTTGTTGAC
The DNA here is from genome assembly GCA_964035705.1 of Porites rus. Classification (NCBI taxonomy): domain Eukaryota; kingdom Metazoa; phylum Cnidaria; class Anthozoa; order Scleractinia; family Poritidae; genus Porites; species Porites rus. Next base: position 12,122,823 of record OZ037995.1, read on the forward strand.
ATCCTTGGCCTTGAAAGTAATGACGACAGTGATCCGGAGTCTCCCCGCGAGGCAGACTCCCCTCCGGAATCTGACTCTCCTATCGAGGGTGATATGCTCACCGAAACTCCGCCCACCACTCCTCCTGCTAATGTTAATGGTGCACGAGAGAGGAATATTAGTTTTGGCAGCGTTGAACTTGATGAAGAGGATGGAGATGATACAGAAGGATTTATTAGTGTGGATGGTGAGTTACTTATTTCTTTCATTTTTTTCACAACTTTGCAGAGCTATATCTCTGTTAGTTTTCAGCGAAAGATTTTGCTGACTTCGCTTACTGGCCCCAGTCAATAGTTGATTAAACCGTGGAAGGGTCTGTTACCAGGGAGCTTAAGCAATGATGATGGCAACATCAACGAGAATGTCAAAAAGGTAATAGGTTTAAATAGGCAAAACGATGACTTTACATGTATATCATGCTTTCTTGTACATTTCTTTGCCATCGCTGCACAACTGTGATGTGAAAATGCCTAATTTCACATTTTGTGTGACCACTAGACAATCACTTTCGTTCTCTCTTCTTAAACTTTAATACAGTTTTTTTTTCCAGAAAAAATTTCCAACATATTTTGAAGAATTAAGGTTGCTGAACACAGTTTTGGCAGTTTGTGAGTATATGTCATTTACCAAATCATGGTAAGAGAAAGGTTGCAGCTCACAAGCTGAAACTTGGCAAGTGAAAAATATACTGATGAAAGATTTTGACTGACAGGTAAAATGTGGCGTTTTTCGTAGTTTCCATGGCAACATGAACGATTGAATACAGTCTAAGAGTTTCACTTTTGCTCAGTTTACGTAAAATTTACTCATTAGATTTTCCTACATGTATAAACTTGCACACAGCTTCCTATAATTAATCATTACCATTTGAAACTTGTTAGACCAAATTTTAACAGACGGGTTTTTAGATAATCAATAATAATCATGATTGTACTGTAATTATTAAATGTGTCACAAAATTCGTCTGTTTAACTTCCATTTAAAAGTTCTTACTATTGAAAGAACGATAAAAGTAAAAATTCTGCTAAATATCGGAAAATTTTAAAGAGTAGATTTTGAGAAATTGTCTTCTGTGTACCATTGCTTTTTTGGCCGCCATGTTTGTTTGTCTAATTTAAAACATGCGCTGTCACTTAAGTGACCGCTGACCACCCACAAAACTGTGTTCAGCCACCTTAAACAAGATGGAATAAGGGCAGTAAAGTTTGAAGCAGCCCAAATTCACTTTTCAAATGATGTTTTCGTAGCCATTGTCGTCATTGTGCTCTAAGTTCCCTATGAGGCTTGTGTATTGCCGTTGTGTTTCACTCCCTAACGAAAATATAGTAATTTACCACCATGCTGCTATGCCTAATCACGCCTCAAGCAACTAATTTTAGCCCATTAACACATCATGCTGATAATTGGGGACCCCTTCACATGTCGTGGAAAACCCCCTCACCACCCTGGTTAATAGGATAAAGTCTATTTATCAAGCCAGAATAGTGTTGACTGAACTCATTATTTTCCAGAAAACAGACGAGAGTTATATTATCTTGGAATAATAGATGTGCTGACGTTTTATGGTGCAGGAAAAAAGGCGGCTCATGCCGCAAAAACAGTCAAACACGGGGTGAGTGATAGTTGTTAAAAGTTGATAAAGCTCACTGATTTGTGTACTTTGTGTACTGATATTTCAGTGTTAACTAACACATTAAAAACTTTAGATACTTATCTATCTCTGACCTAGCCTGTGTTACAGATGGAATTTAACCTTGGTTAGTAATGTCTGGGAAGCAGTGCCGTTATCTTTGTTCTGGGCCCTCAACAGACTCAACAAATTACCAGAAGTGCATTTTGAATTTTCTTTTATCTTGATTGGCAAACTGGGCCAATCATGGCCCATACGCAAATCCTGGTACAAGCCTGGAACAAGGATATCGGCACTTTTTCCCAGACGGACTTAACCAGAGGTAGTATTGTCTGTGACGTAGGTTATCTCAGACAATGAAATGTGGGTTGAGGTTAGCTGGTTGTTGTTTGCAGCTTCCACGTGAAGGTGGAACATGTGTTGTGGTGCTGCCGCAATGGATTTTTGGTGCTGTTGTGTTACTGCATTTTAATTGTAAACGTATCCAAAAAAACATTTGAGAGCATTTGGCTTTATAGTATTTATTTGAACAACGTGCCAGGTTTATTATTGCAGTGCTTACTCTAAAAAGTGCTGCATAATTTTGAAACCTTTTATGTTTGCTCATATTTGTTATGACAATGTAGTTCTCTAATAAAAAATACTTCAAGTAACTATTAGTTAATGCAAAATAAACCATTGCAGAAACTAGAAATGGAGAGGGATAAAATGATGGCATAAAGTTCTAAATTATTGTTTTAAACACTTAAACTTGTTTTATTTAATCAAGTTAAGTAACTAGGTTGTATAACACTCTTCTTTTAGCAAGTAAACAGATTCTAAACCTTAATATAATATTGACACAAAATGCAGGCTATTTTTTTCAAATGGCCCTTTGAATGATTTTCTTATTTGCTGGGTTCAAGCCAGTGTCATGATCAATGACATTCCATGCCTTAGATTGCCGCAGTTCAGTGGCGGGTTTTGAGCGTCAGGCAAACAGCGGCAAATCAAGAGCATTGTGAAAACTTGGCCAGGCTAACATCTCCTTGGGTAACTTGATGTCTTTCCAAATTTTACTAACTTTAATAACTTCTTTGCACCTTTATTGACAGTACACTTAATTCTTCACTCTTTTCCTTTGCTTAAGGATTCTTTTCATGGTATACTTAGTAACACATTTAACTTTTACTGTTCCACCTGTCTATGAACAAAAACTATTCAATAAAACTATTCAATTACAGAATTAAAATTTTGAGTTCAGCACTTAATGGCATAACTACACTAAATTTCATTTTAATCCAGTGATAATCAGATTTAATAAATAAAATGATGATGTAGTGTTAACTTTTCAATATTCCATCTGTATAATATCTTTAATTTGTATAGGCACAAAGATAAATAATTTCTTAATGTTACTGACATTGTGCATTAGTGGTCCACTGTTCTTGTCCACTCTTTTTGTCTCTTGTGGTTCAATTTTCATACTTGGTTAATTTTTTTCCCATTAGTTCTTGAAAACCCATTATCATGATACAATGTACATGACCATACCCAAGAACAATAGGAAGATAAATAACTATAATTTATTTAGTCACACCAGGTCAAGCATACCCCCCCCCCCCCCTAGATTTTGAAAAAAATGAATCTATTAGTCATTGCCTCAACTCTACAACTTCCCAGTATTCAGTCAGATTGAATTTTACAATAACTGAGCAAATCCTTGAGCGCTGATTGGCCGAGAGTTATGGTCTATGAGAGTTTATAAAATAACTGAGATAGTACGCATGATCTGATTGGTCAAAAACCTATGGTTTATTATACCGGTAAACCCATAGAAAAGGGCATCCCGACCAAGACCCATAAACAAAACCGGCTATTGATCTGCAAACAACGATTTTAGAAGGGCTAAAAAAAACATAACAAGTTACTTACCCAGTCCTTCTTAATATTAAAATAGTTGGTTTCCATATTTTATTACTGAGCATTACAATTCGCTACTGCCATAGCTTCAGAAGTTATAAAGTACAAAGCTGGAAAGCAGTTTACATTTCACGACGATGCCAAATCGCAGAGAAAGACAACAACTGTGTGAATTTCTGGTGTTGAAAGTCTCTGGGAAAACTTAACCACGTGCCAACCAGCAACAAAACGGATAGTTTTAGCATTCTTGATTTATTTTATTTCAAAATTAAATTCCTTAATCAAAGAAATTGTTTCAAAAAGAGATCTCTGATCAAGATATGGTACAAAATCGGCCACTGGAGGTTGTAAACAAGCTGCCAACGATGATGAAAGATGTCAGTGTTTCGGGCTAGTTTTTTCCAACATTTGCACAAATTATTCGATGATATCGATGCCATGACCTACCTCACACCACCTGACTTCACAAATCGACAAATATTAACGCCAATATGTGGCTACAGCAAAGAAACCTTTCTCCACCACTGACATATTTCCATCGGTCGCTGTACGTGCATATAAAGTTACATGCGACAACTTCGCAAATGCAGCCACGTCGTTACTGCAGCATTTCTTGATCATAATAAAGTCCAGGAAACAGATCTTAAACCACTGTGGCTTGTAAAAAGTGAATGAAGTCCTCCATTACAATAGCTGCCAGTTCCCTTTGTAAGCATGAAATTCTTACAGATCAACTCAACAAAATACAGCTGCGTACAGTCTGATGTTCAATCAATTTCTACTTCTGTAGTAAACAAACCATGAACGTATTCTTTCATTGTACGTTTGCATGAATATGTGTTGACTTTTCCTGTAAAACAGCTTTCATAAGTTATCATGTAATGAGTGCAAAAACTCGTGTTTTGAAGTGCTGCTGTTTGTTGTTTGACTGAACTGAGTTTTGAGAAAGTTTAGCGCTATTAAATCATGAGTCGTGATTGGCTTATGATGACTTTAGAGAGAAGACATGACTTGATCACGGTACTAAAATCATATTTTTTACCTAAAAGACTCCATTTTATTAAAAGTTATTTATAAAAGCAATAGACCACACTTTCTATGGGTTTACCGGCGTGATAACCCACTTGGGATGTTGGGAGAACACTCGAAAAGCTTGTAAATCACTCACCTTCGGCTCGTGATTTACAAGCTTTTCTCGTGTTCTCCCAACATCCCGCGTGGGTTATCACGCCGGTAAACCCATAGAAAGTGTGGTCTATTGCTTAAATAGACCATGGAAATGACGTGACATGTCACGCAGTGCCGGTTGTTTTGTTTTTGGTTTTTGGTAAAAAAAAAAATGTTTTTGTAAAAAACAAATCGACCACACTTTTCCATGGTCTACACCATAGAAATGACGTCATAAAATGTTCAAAACTTTGCAGTGAAACCTCCCGCCTGCGGCTCATGGTTCCACTTGAGTTTTGAACATTTTATGACATCATTTCTATGGTCTATAAGAGTGTAGACCCTGGAAAATTTTGTGGTCGATTTGTTAAATATCACAATTCTTTGAATGGATAATATTGCTTTAAGTCGTCTGGTGTAAAAAAAAAAAACAGAGTTTTTTGAAAAAAAAAATACATAAAGACAAGACACTGACTCTTCCAAGTTGTTTCTGGACAGAATTAGTAACAATCAGTAGACAGTTGGCTCAGTCAGCATTAGTATGCCAGCATCTGTATGCAACTGTGTGTAATTATTATAATATGCATAGTGTATAGTAGTGTAGTACAGTGTAGTGTGTATTGTCACTGCCATACAGTCAATCTACGTACTCATTTTAAATATTGTGAGGATGCTGTACTTCATCGTTTTCTCTTCTTATTTTGTAGGCGGGAGCTGAGATCTCTACAGTAAAACCAGAGAATTATGCAAAGAGATTTTTGGAGTTAATGGAGAGAATATTTGAATAGTAAATATTTTACTTGAATTTAGAGTAAATTAATGCTCATAGTATGTGTACATAAGGTTGACATCTTCAGTAATCACGCTCACTTTTACAGGTTGCTGAAATTCTGTAACACATGGAAATTATGCTAACTGAATTGTTATGTTTTAATTTTGGACTCACTCAATGAGAAATTTATTACCATTATTTAAATTGGTAATGGGTACATGCTCGGGGGCCACATTGCCGGTATTGTTTTGCTCATGGAACACTCTAATACATAAATTTTCTTGTTTCTGTTGATAAAAATAGTTGGTTCACCCAATGACTGTTTGTTTGTTGGGAAAAATAGGTGCATGTGGGCCAGATGCAGTCCAGTTCAAATTTCTTCTAATAAAATATTAAACAAATTTATATTTACTATTATTCACTGATTAGAAGTGGGGAGGGGATAGTGTTATGGTGGTTAGAATCGCTAACCCAAATACTAAGGTTTTAGTATGTGCATTGTACCAGACTAGTGGATAGCTATCATCAAACAGTGCAATATTTCATTCAAAGAAAGAGTTATGAGTGACATCTATGACTGTTACAATGCTGGGATGTGACTAAAAACTACATCTAGTTACAGTAGCCAAGCAGAAAATGGCTATCCATTAGTTTGGTACATGTATTATGCTGAACTCAATTTATTTGTAAAACAGAATCTTTTCAAATTTTTAGATAAAGTAGATTGATACTGTTATTGTTAAAGGAGCTGTTAGGAATCGTTTTTAAAGCTTTCTACTAGTTCACTGAAAGCATTCAAAGGAATTTGTAGTTTGTTTGTAGAATTGTGTCTTGGAGTTGAATGTGCAATGTCTGTAATTTTTAGCATGCTTTATACAGTGTAACTTGTTTAAACTTAGCTAGATGTCTTTAGGCACATGCGCAAAACGAAGGAAAATTCTGTGGAAATGAAAGTTTGTATTGTAAAAAAGTAAATAATGCAGCGTTGTAAGCTCCAAAAAATGCGTTGTGAGTCCAAATCTAAAGCAATTCCAAGTTTAAAGAAAAAATTCCGAGGCGTCAAGAGCCTTTCAGTTATTATATTTAACATAAAGTAAAAGGAGAGTCAGCACTGAGGGAAAAAAGCATTTTAAGGTGAGCCAAAGTTGACAACAATAAATTGAATTGCTGACTACTTTTAGTTGAAGTTTTTAAGTTACTTAAAGGTGTTCAAGTTAGTTATAATTTGGATTCCTTTGGAATATTGCAAAAAATCATGTATAAATGTTTTTATTCTGTAAATTTAAATGGCCCTCAACTCGCAGTGGTTTGAGCAAGTATAACTTCAAATGTTTTTTTGCCTATTTGAGTATGCTTGTTTAACCGTTTCCCTTTATGTCCCTTGAAAAAAAGGTGCCCTGCGTAATACTATGATTAAAAATATAAAAGCAACTTTCCTTAAAAGCACCATGTCATCATTTACATTCCTGTTTTTGTTATTTTTTAATCAAAAGATAGATGCGAAATGTTTTGTTTTGGCTGGAAATTGTTATCATGTGAATGTAAATCTACTGGTTGCAGGTTGATCATTTCTGTCAATCAAACAGGCGATACTGTGCTCTTTTGGTCGCAGTTAAAGACAAACACACACACAGTTGCACAGAATTGTCAGGAATTGATTTCCATGAAAAGAACTAAACTAAAGGTTACTATTTTCTTGAGCAAAACTATTTCTACATGTCATTGAACTGTTTGACATTATCTCTGTGCATGTTTCAACCAAACGGTAAATTAAATCCTTCTCAATTAAAATGAAAACTCCCTCAGACGTTTGAATGTCTGTCCTGTTTGACTGACTGAAATTCTAGGTTAGCTGGCTGGTCAAGTATAACTCATCTATTGATAAAGTTAAAACATTAATCAAGCCAACAAAATTGTCTGTACTAATGAGATCGACTTTTGGTGACATGGTGTTAAATCTTTGATGGAAAACTGAACTGCCTAATATTATTAATACTTGAGGTGTTCTTTTATAAATTTTGCATAACTTCTTTACCCATTTTTTCCTTAAGTTAATTTATTGTTTGCACGAGATATTGGACTCAACTTTAATTACTATTAATAATAATATAAACTGTTTGTCAGCTACCTCCACATTCTTAAAATATTTTACATTAAAAGAAGCGTTACTGAAAAGATACACTTTTGCGTCGTTGTTGTTCTTTCTTTTTCAGAGAGTTCGAAATGTTTTTCTCCATCTTATGTAAATGCAGGCACCAATTTTCTCACCCAGACCATCACCTTCAATTTACCTTCACTGGTTTACGTTACAGCATTTTGATTTTTTCTGATTGTTGCACATTTCATTAGCCTGTGCCAGGCTCTCACAGAGTAGGGATGCGGCAAAAATAAAACGCATGAATTTTACTGCACGAGTACACCACTATCTTGGAGCCTGGAACGGGCTACCGTCGCTCCAGAGCTCCGTTCTCGAAATTAATACCTAGGATAAAATATTTAACCTGCATTCACAGCTTAAAAAAAACCGTCTCTCACCCACGTTAGGAACAGGCTTAATTGTCCAGTTTCGAATTAAAAATTACCGCAGAATGCCAACATTAATGGCACATTTTTACAGGGTTAGCCTCGACGTAAAGTAAAATATTCAGAAATTCCGACAAGTGTTTGAAATTTGAATATAGACAATAGACAGGGTAATAAACAGGTCTTTTTCTCGTTGGAATTTGTGAATATATTACTTCAGATGGAGGCTTAGCCTGAAATTCATCCGATTGCTTCGAGTCATTTTCTCCTCTCAACAACTGAGGGAGTAATAACGACTCGAAGTAATCGGATAAATTTCAGGCTAGATGGAGGCTAAGCCTGTAAAAAATGAGTCTTCACTTCTTAAAATTAAGCGGTCATAGCAAACTCGAAACTGGACTATTTTCATTTGAAACATGGTGATCAAGAGTACAGGGTTGAGTTATTCAATGCTCATTGCTGGGTTAAGATAACCCAGGTTTAGTGTGAAATTTGAATGCAGATTTGAAAGCTTAAAATGAAGCAACTTCAGTTTTAGAATTCTTTTTGTCTAAAATAATGATTGGATGAACTTAAAAGAATAGAAAAAAATAACCGGGAAAATGCTTCCTAATAAAAGAACAAGAAATCCAGATTCAAATTTAACTCAGGTTAGCGTTAATCAGCCTTGCAACAACAAGGCTCAGGACATTTCCTTGTGTTCTATTGCAAGACAGGCATACACACCATCTTGTCATCTTTTAAGGCTGGTTTAAGGAACTGGAAGGAACAAGGAAGAGAATCACAGGCTCATAAGTCTTTCGTTTGAGTGAATTTCACAACTGTACTTTCATTTTTTAGAGTGGGACACTTTAAGCTCTGTGACATTTTTGACATCTTCCTGACACTACCTTCTCCCCAAGGGAAAAGTAAAGCTTCCCCACTCCCACACCCTTTAAACAATGTGTTGCTGTTCAAACTACCCACTGGAATGGGGACTGGTTACTGATCGAAAGATGAGACCCTCTGGCCATTACTGGGCTAGTGAGGGTGGTCCCTGCAAAAGTTAATACATTTTTACAACTGAAGACATTTTCCCTCTCCATAATTGAACTTACAAGTGATTCCTTTCTCTCCTTCTCCTCAGAGAACTCAGACAGATGGATAAGGGAGCTTTTTACTAACCCTGTGGAAAATGATGTATCATACTCTGTTTTCTTGAATTGCTCAAAAAAACCTTACTGGGGCTCGTTTATCACCTGTGATTTTGCTGGGTGATCATTTTCAAATTTGTCTTTGAAGTTGAACGTAACAGCCGTAAATAGTAAATACAAAGTATGTAGACAAAGTATGTGGCGACTTCGGAAGGATCTTTACCTAGAATGTTGGTAGTTTCCACAGCAATTGGGTAGGGGTCACTTTCACTGTATGTGTAAAATTTATGGGGGTCACTTCTATAACACTGGGATGAATTGGGGGGGGGGGGGTCAGTTTAAAAATTTAAGCTTTAGCAAAATGAGCCACCTTCCCCCCCCCCCCTCGCAGGTAATAAACAACCAACCTCAAATGATCTTGTTGATAGCATCAGTGAGTGTACTTTTGTGTACTTTTATATATTTTGAGTGTACATGAAGTTTACACATATGAACGTGGAGAATTTGTCAGTTGAGCCCCAACACAAGCTTTAGTTTGACAAACTTAGTGATAATGACCACATATCCACGAGGCCTCAATTATTGTTGGAAAGCTGGATAGCAATTTTCACCGGATAAATCACCATCCAGTGGATAAGTATTAGGGAAAGCTATTGCACTTAACTTAACTTAACTTTATTATTCCATCGCTCATATAGTACAAACTCAGTAAAGTCAAAGCCGGGGGCCTATACGGCCTGTGGTCAGAATGACATAAATTATTTTATATAGCAATGAAGTAGGCAAAACTACAAAACTAAAACAAGATACAAAACTGAAATTTAATAAGTTTACATGCATGCAGTTCTATAACAGTCCATAACTAGTGACAAATAAACTAACAATAAACTACATGTATGAGAATCCTGCACTAATTTAATTTAGGCTTAAAAAGATAAATATTTATCCAGTGGATAGTGTTATCTGCCTTTTGAGCAACTGAGGCCTGGTTGTCACCCAACTTTCACAATTTTTTAATAGACACCTTTAGATTCTAAGACAAGTAAAACTACGAGTACGAGATTTTCTCAATACTATGTAGTGCTTATGCATGAGTCAGTGCCATTTTGGCGGGAAAAAGTGGTAGCCATCATTACTTTACTACAAGCTCTAGCAAAAATGTTGAAGGAGCGGAAACAAGTTATCAAATGTTAGGAGGTTTATCATTTTGAAATTGGGAGAGAGTGTAACCTCTTTCATTAAAGGTGCAGTGCTAACTTTTGTAGTTAAAAATGGTAAATAAAGCTTTCCAGGGAGTCTATTTTGAGAATACGCAAAAGAACTTTAAGTCAAATCTCGTACTCGTAGTCCTTCTCGTCCTTGAATCTAAAGGTCTCTATAAGCCTTTTAAGACCATATTTAAAAAAAAACACTTCAACATACATACAACAGGAAACAGCAGCATTTAATTCCAGTTTAGCTTTTACAGCCTGTGTAATACACTAATACAGAGATGACTTACAAAACAAAAAGGTAACTTTCCATTTCTTAATTTATGGGGTGATCAGGGTTTTTTCCCTAAAGAAAGGCCAGCACATCAATCATTAATATTCACAACAGAAGCCAAAAGGGCGGCAGAAAGAAAATTTAGGAATAATATTTCTTTTTCACCCTTCCTTTTCCTCTGCTTAAAATTATTTCTAAGGAACATTGGCAGTCAGACTCTTGCACTGCAAGAAAATATCTGCTTAAAGAATTCTTCAAATTGAATGCCTGAACATTTTCAGTGGTGACTTTGCCACTAACAAGGATTTTCTTGGACCAGCAAGAAAAAAGTCATGTGTATTTTTTACAATTAATTACAGATGGATCGCATTATTGGAAAATTACCTTCAACTTACAACATATGTAAATTCTAGAGACTCAATTGAGCTCTTACTTTAATCCAAAAACAAACGTATATAAACAGACATCTAATACCTCAGATATCTTTAAATAAGTTATTCTAACAAGTAAAACCGTCCCCTGTTTTAAAATGACATTATTTTGCTCAGTCTGTACAGAGGGAAAAAATAACTATATCACTATCAGATCTACAAACTAGGAAAATTTTACCCGCAACTATTAAATCATTTGCCCCAAAGTTATTGAAATAAAATCCCACCATCGCTGTGTTTCGCAGAAAATTGCCTCTGTTCTCAATAACATTTTATTTTCTTAGGTACAATATTTACAATACTTTGTATTAGCAAACAATGGCTTTCAGCAGAGAACATGCCTGCAAATACAGCATTCAAGAATGAAAATGAAAAATATAGCAACTATCTCTTTTCATTGATAAATAATATAACATCCTGTGGATATATATGAGCTTGTTTCTTTCCCTTAAATCCCATTTCTATTTACAGTTTTTCACAACCTTTTTTTCCAAAAGATATTACTACCAATGCAAGATAATTTCAAGAAAAATTTGATTCCCCTTTAAGTTTTTCATGACCTATTATTATTGCAAATCCATTAACAAATAAAGCAGAAGTGGCATTTAAAATTTTCGAAAATTTTTTCCTTTGCTTATTGTTGGTAGGGGGGGAGGGGGGTGAGGGGGGCTTTTTTGTCATCTTGCTTTGTTAACAGTTGGCCTTGATGTACATGTTACCACTGAAAGTTGAATCCAGCTCTTTGGTCCAGTTTATTGACAAAATTTTGCTTGTTAAACTAATCCAAGTGTTCTTTACTCCTCACAAAGTTGATTTCATTCTGTAGGGTAAAAGGATAATTCAATGATAAGAAGTATTGTGATATTTATAACAATATTGTCCTAGCCAAGAGTAGTATTAGTGACAAAAACAGAGATGGTGATGATGATGATGACAACAATGCATAACACCTAAAGGGGGAGGGGTGGGGAAAGAAAAAGCAAATGCTACTTAAAGGTGATAGTCTAGTTGGCATTAACACAGGACAGTTCAATGATGCATAACAAAGCTTTGGTATGTGTAGGCAGTCAAATGGGTCTTTTTGTGCTTTTTGCAGGATGGCATTTTGGATAGCAAGTAAGAGAATGTTCAATAAAAAGTAATGATGAACAAAAATGCCATGTTACATTTTGGGCCTGGCCCTTCATCAGTGGAGTCACAGGTAAAACAGAATTGCTGCAAGGTTTCCATACACCATGAAAGAAAAACTTAACACTCAAATAAACTTTGCAGAGAACATGTGTCTCTGAATGCAGCCTAGACGAAATGGAAGTCGGAGTTTAAGCTGCACAGATGACAGGTGCCAAAAATCAGGCACATCGCCATTCCTCCCTTGTGCATTGATCAGTGCTAGAGGTCAGTGGTCGGTCTGTTACAAGTCACAAGCTCAATAGTTCACTTCATTGCTTACATGTTAGTATGAGGAGTTTCTTCAAACAGCATTTGTAAGCAGGGATTTCACTAAGATTTAAAGTTGCTGGGTAAATACAACTAGAAGGTGAGGAATAAAACAGCTTGAGATATTTTTGTGGTTCTATTTTTCTTCTATTTTCCTCTGAAAGTCACCATGGACTACATTCATAGTACCCCATCCCCCGCCTCTTAATGACAGCCCTTGTAAAAGGTTTGTTCAGCCACTTCTCCCTCTTTGTTTTTTCGGTGGTATTTCAGAGTGACAATGCCTGTTTTTCTTGGATATCTAGGGGCTGGCTACCAAAATTGACAGCTCCTGGATACTACAGGCACTCAGCCTCTATCAAGTGATGATGATGTTAAATCCTTACTCACCATGGCAAGCTGTCTTCCAATAGAACCAAACGTTACTACGGCAGAGAAAAAGAACCAAGGAATCCAAGTTCTGGCATAAAGGAAATCAGGCTCTCCATGTCTAAACAATCAACAAAATAATAAACATCATCTAAAAGTCAGTTAATGAAACAATCATCACTGAGTGACAATACCCCATAGTTAAAATGTGAAATATAAACATAACTGAATGAGTACTTTACTACCACATTATGCAGTTAATATAGAAGTGAAGTTAATGCTGATTTCAAATAAAGAAATATAACCCTATATCATATCAATAGAGATAAATACTTCAATACTGAAATAGTTTGGTATTTAACTGCTACAAATTGCAAAAAAGTCCTTTGTAGGACTTCAAGTCGATAAGTATAATATGTCATATTAGTAGGCAAGAAATTGAAGAGCTGGGAAGAACATTCTTTTGGTTCTATTTCCTTAAGTTTCCGCAGTGGCAAGCCGGGGTCATAGTCAAAGAAACGAGGAGGAAATCTCTGCAGCCCTCTGACCTCTGGACATAAGCAAGAGCCTTGTGTTCTAGTGGTTACTGTATGGGTGGACACATGACCAGCTGCTCAAGTGAAGAGAGTAACTGGGTAGTCAAATTGTTACTCTTTTGTACATTATGGGTAGATTGGATTCCGGGGCTATATCTTTTTTTTGATAAACAATAAAATACATCAATAGCATTAATAACTGTTCAAAGGAAATTTTCTCATTTCCAGGAAAATTATTCACTCAGGAGCAGGAAACCTGTTCATAAGAATTCAACTTGTTTTATGTTGTAGATTTTCATAGCTAACAAACAATCTGATGACAGCTATGTGGTCAAAAACATTCCTTACAATCTCTTGTTTATCATAATAAAAGAAAGTCATCCTACATAACAAGTCCCAAATGATCTCCAGTAAATGATGTTTGTTTATACTAGAATACTAATCCTACAAAAGAAGAAATAAATTACCTGTAAACTCCAAAGGAGATCAAAGACTGTAAAACAGCACATACACACAGTGCTACTAACACAGCAAGTCCAAGGCCATTTTTTGAACGGTCAAATAACCACCATAGCAGTAATGAGGCTACAGCCATGAAGAGGGAAAAGTGTGTTGAACTGTTGAATGGAATTTTCTACAAAAAATGTCAAGGAAAAGTAAACTTAAATGTTCAAAAATGTGGGGAGGCTATTTAGAGAGGGACACTTATTACTGATATGATGGTATTCACCTGTAGATAAATCATGCCAAATGCTAATTAAATTAACACATCAACAACTGTCAACTACTATGAAGATTTGTCAATCTGCAATAGACTTTCAAACACATGTGAAGTGACTACATTGCTATTTTTAAGAGTAAAGCGCTTCGACCTTGCAGACAATCATATCAGTGCCAATTAAACTGCAGCAATAAATTCCCTACTTCATCAGTTTTTTTTTCTGGAGTTGTTTATCAACAGTAATAGAAAACGTTTCTAGTATCTTGAATATCATTTTCATCTCAGGGTCTTGTTTCAACGAGTTATGCTAATAAAGAGCTGCCACAAGTCACATGACAAAAGAAATATGAGCATAAAACCTCGCGTACGTGAAAACTCGACCATCTTCACAGCAAAAACATTGAAATGAGCGCTGATTTAGCAACCTAGCTCAAGACTAGGGTAAAACAATTTTTTTGAGATTTTATTGGGTATCTTGGGCTTCCAATGTTTGTTATTTTTTTCTGAAAGCACCCGGAAAAGCAACAGACGAGAAATTTAAATGTAAACGCTGGTCAGCTGAATTGTGCTATCACGCGAACGTATTCGTTTCATAACACCCGTTGATGTGTGCTTATCAAAATCTACAGCTAAACATGGTCTTTAACAACAGAAAGGATACTGCACACGCGTGGCTTATTCCCAGGAATAAAGCGACACATTTGAGAACGCTAGACCATTCTCTCTGAAATTGGTGAGGTTTTCCAAGTCGTATATCTGAGCACGGGTAAACTAATCCAACGACAGCAGCCACTGTTCCGCAGAACGGAGCGATCCACCATACACCACTAAACAAATTCGCCACTATTTCAAAGTCTAAAACTTGAATTCGCTTTCTACGCGTTTCTGCTAAGACTGAAAACAAGAAAAGTACCACTGCAACGAAGAATCCGAGTAGAAACAGCACAGCTCCGCGGACAAAAACGTTCACAACAGACGGAGCCATTTGTCGAAATAATCTCAAGAAAAATTGTCCGCTCGACGGAGAGCGTCTTCTACAATTCAAACACTGCATCGCCAGTCCCATCGAGTGAAAAGAAAAAGAGTTCTGGAAATGTTCTTGAATATATACAAGCTCGTTGTGTCTTCCGATGTGGTTCACACGAGTGGTCTGACAAAAATGGACCAATCATATTGCTCCAAATATCTGGTGTACAAGTAAGGGCAAAGGTACAAATCAGACGAGATCTGACTTCTGAATCAGCCAATCACAATGCTTGTTGCAACCAGCGCGACCGACCTAACTTGCCAAAGAATGTAAACAATTGATTTTAGTTTTCCCAAGTTCACTTGAATTGAGCAAACAAGTAAATAAATAATTCAAATATGTTAAAATCGAGGGATTCCATTTGAAAATAAAAGAATATCTTGTTATTTTAATTAAATATTAAAAGAAAAGCATTCATAAATCCCGGAAAAATGCGTTGACGAAGCAGTCCTTTCAGAGGACGTTTTTTGACTCGTGGGGAATTCCGAAGTGAAATATGCCGGGATGCTAGTGGTAGTGATGTAGTTAAACTGTATATTTTGGTCTTATTTAACGTTTTCAGGACGGAAAACTGCTTCTTACAAACAAGTGCCGTCCTATTATATATCAAACACAAAAGTCAAATTCTCCAGAGAACATCACGTGGTCTACGGTTTTGCGCAGATTAAAACACGAGCCTTACACGATATAGCTTTTTATTGGCTCCGGTAATTTGTTGCCATTTTAAGGCTAGCCTACACTACTGTACCGGTGGATAGATAGCTTATCATGTCGATATGAAAAATACTCCGTCCGGCCCGTGTTGCACCATATAAGGAGCCCACGAAGAGCGGCACAAAAACATGTCCGATATGTGACGACCACTTTCAAGATGGGCGCAGCTGGCGCAGCCTCCCTCCGCTACAAAAACTACTTCGAAGTAACCTTGGTGTGTGAAAAAAGCCCAATCCGATATGGTTTTTTTGCCGGCGCTATCCGATGTTTTTCAATGTCTCTTTAGCTGGGGTCAAATAATGAAGCCGCGCCCAGGTTTATTTTCTTTAGGGGTTAAATTCCGACGAGACACCTCCTCTCCAAGATTATTGATCTGCTCTTATGCCGGGTTGTGAATTTTATATAAGGGTTTTATGCGGAAGTTTTCAAGTAGGAGCAAGCATTAACTGACGAAGTTTGCATGGAAGATTTGAGAAAATCTGCATGCTCCTTGAATTTAAAAGTGGGCTTTGAAGAGGTTCTGAATCTGTGCTCCCCCGGCCCTTTGCACAAAGTCCAACTTGCCTTGACAAATTCTTTGGATCTTATCATTTTGCGTCAACAGATCAGAAGGGAAATGGGGCCATGTTAATTTATTCAGTGGGCCGACAAATCACCTGATATTTGCTTTCTCCACCGCAAATGAGAGAGATTTAGAGATGGAGTAGTCATAATGAATTAAAGATTTAGGTGAGCACGCAGTGGACTTTACTAAGAGGTAATACAGTCGAATCCCGGTAAATCGAACCCTCTATAACTCGAACCTCCCTCTAACTCGAAGCAATTTACATTTCCCTTTAGATCGCTTTCTATATAATTTTACCCTCGATAACTCGAACTCCCGGTAACTCGAACTATTTTCTCTTTCCCTTGAAGGTTCGAATTATCGGGAGTCGACTGTAGATATATTTCCACGCTTCTATGACTTGGGGTCAAATTCCGACGACCCGTCTGCTGGGTCGATGTGCTGCTATTTTCTGGCCGTGCTTGGGAGCCGAATGCCCTGAAGGCTTATCCTGTTCTCGATCAAAATAGTTGTGGGTCAGTGACATGAAATATCGTAAAACATTCCGAATTTTTTCGAGCTTATCCACGGAATCTTGTTATGCATCATTTTCAAAAAATGAAAGAACAGGTGGCTGAAGAGGGTCTCCCAGAGGTTTTAAGGAGCTGAGCTAGCCGGAAAAGGACCAATTTGAACCGGGGAACTGAGCTAATAAGACAAATATCTTAAGGATGCGATCAGGAGAAGCTGAAAACAATTTCGCGGATCACGGGAACAAGAAACTGTGAAGGAGAGGATTAAAGGAGACTTGATGAATTGTACCGAGACTGCGGAGCTGTCAAAAACAACCATAATGATGTCATTACTAAGTATAAACGTATTTCTTGTCACTTGGAAACTGTTTCCTCCAAAATGGTTGATGAAGTTTATACTTCGTGCCGGCTACCTCGACGTTCTTTATAATTAAGTATCAGTATTTGGTTCGCTCGGCTGAAAGAGAGTTGAAAATTGGTCACGTGATCAACTTTCGGTAACACCAAAACAACTTCGCTTTGGAAAAATAATGTTAGCAGGAACCAAGAGAGAATGAGGCACCTCGTTCTCTCTTGCTGGAACTGGAAGAGCATATTAAAATTTGGTAACCTGCATGTAAATTTTTCAGTTGTGTATCTCAAAATTTTCTTTTGTTCATAACAGACAATGTGAGCCCTGTAATGCATAAGGGAAAGATTTAACGACAGTTTGAAAATTTTAGAATTTACTAGGATTTGTCGACACTTAACCGTGATTGAGTGAGTTGATTGAGTGTTCCCACGTCAAATTCTTCTAACTTTCGGCGGTGGTTGCAATCGCTACTTCGAAGATATACGGCTGAAAGTTTGCAGATTACTTTATTTCTGTATGCTCTTTCAGTTCCTGCTATAATCATTTTTCCACAAAGTATATTCAGGGTATATTGTTTTCGTTTTTACAGAAAGTTTATATCACGTGACCAATTATTACAAAAAAAGCCTAAAGAGAGGAGAATTGTGACGTCACGTTAGCATGGTAACAAAATTTCTGGGATAGGCGTTTGCATTCTCGGACGGAAAGAAAAGAAATATGCTCTACTATTTTGCTCCTGAGTGCAATCATGCACTGAAAAATCGAACATGTCAATTCTTCGTTTTTTCCTGCCATATGTGTGGGACCACGGTTTTTTTTGCTACCATGGTAACATGACTTGATGACTTCTCCTCTCTATTAGTCCCTATAGAGCGTTTTCACATGACGTCACGGTGGCCATATTGGTGTTCCAAAACAATGAAACGGCGGCCATGTTGGTGTCCCAAACCAATCCTGTGGAGTTGAACTCTTTTCTTATGTAAACGCTTTCTTTTGTTCTAATAAATTTGCATAGCTGCTGGTCACGTGAGTGAAAACGCTCTATATATGGATAATAGCCCGAAAAAGTCTGAACCTATAGCATTGTGGGAAGATTGGGGAGAGATACGCCGGCGTGGTTTGCGCAATAGAGAGGAGAAGTCGTTACGTCACGTTGCCATGGTAGGAAATTTTTTGGATGACAACAAACCGAAAATTCACTTGAAAAGAGAATTCGCACCGTTTTAAACTTCATCGATCTTATTCAATTTCATTTAATTTGTCAAAATTTGGCGAAATTTTCCGGGTTGAATCCGAAAGGATCGTATCTAAGTTTAGAAAACAGAAAACGAAAATCTTTCTGTTTTGTTCACCGACTCCGTGAAGTGGGCGCGTGAAATTAGTAAGTTTCATTGCATGTCGCAGTCATGCAACGACGGCTAAAAAGCCTGATGCACGTGCAAAGTTGTCGTTTTACTTATGTAAACCTACGGATTTTTTGCCGTTCTCGTTGCCGTCGCAACGCCGTTGCTTAAGCTCCCTGATTCAAACATTTAGCTTCCATGGTAACGTGACGTCACACTTCCCCCCTCCATTGCAACGAGAGTTGCAGCCACTCCCATAGGTAGTTTGCAACTACAAAACATCAATGAAAACTCTTAAAACTCGTTTTGTTATCAAGTATACTTTGACTAGCATGCAGCGTTATTTTGCTGTATTTATATCTGGTAAGGGAAGGGAAGGAAGTACGGAGCTAGCCGCTTCACTTCCGCTACCGTCCGAATAATTGTTCACACTGCACAAAGGGCAAAATGTGGCATAGAACCTGTATCTGACGCTCCACCCTCGAGATCGGCGCGGCGCACCTTCGCTCCGTCATAGAAATAAACCTAAACCGTCATGAAATAAAACCTAAAGCCTAAACCACTGTTCTCACTTGTGAACAGAAGCCATATCCGGTATGGTTTCCGTGCCAGCGCAAAAACTATTCGATATAATGTGAACATAGCCTCGGTTATTCGTGACAAACAGACAAACAAAAAGAATCTACTTAAAAGCGTTTATTCTCTAACAGTGAGCTTAAAATTGCATCTGAAAATATTCTACACAGAAGGCCAATTCAAACAATAATTTTAAGTGTAGATTTTTCTACTTATTTTGCCCAGGCAAAACTATCTATGTGTAATAACTTAGCCACGTATTTTCATAATAGATTCTAAACACTAACCCCTTTGAACTTAAATTTGAAATAACAATTTCATCATTTTTTACTGTAAGACTGTCACTTAAATATACACCGTAAACCAAGGCCATTGGCCAGAATTAATTAATATCGTTTTTTTTGTCATCATTAAATTTAGCAATCCCGACAACTTAATAATACAAGCCGTAATCTGCATTAATAAACAAAACTTATAATATTCTGGTTGTTATTATCAACTGAAACCATTGTGCAAACGTTCTTATATTAGTAAAATTGCAACTTGACGATGTCGGAAAAAAATATTATTCCCTTTAATTTTCCTTAGAGCCCCGAACGGGAAAAAATGTATCCAATGGCGAATCTAGACCTTGATGCAAGAGGGAGGGACACACTCAAACCGATATGAAAATCTCAGCGCCTTGGCTGCTGTAGGCCCTGGGTTTGGTCAAAGGGGGCCAGGCGGCAGGGGCTCCGGGACTCCCCGCAACACACACATCGTAGATCCGCGGCCACTGGTCTCATGAACATCTAATTCAATTTACGGAAGTTAACTTTAAAGAAGCAGTAACATGAGAAGTTGCCCTATTTTTCGAATAACTTGCGCTACAATAATGACGGTACATTCCTTGATGACAAAATGGGCTTTGAACCTTGGGAAAGACAACAATTTTATCCTCCGTGGTGTAAAAGACCAGGAAAGCGGGAAGGTCCCTGTGATTTTTCACAAACAACAAAATGAAACCACAAATCGTCGGGCTTCTTTTTTCCCAACCTTAATTTAAACAAAGACAATTATGAACAAGTTAATGTACTAAGGATGGCACAGTTGGCTAGTACATCCTTGTTTCAACCTCTCTCTCCTTTCTGTGGAGCTTTAACTAGCTTTAAATACTCTTAAAACGGAAAATTGACGGAGAGAGGGGGGTAAAATGAGGGCACCATAGACCTCAAGTTTCTCAGTTATCAGGCTGTCACGAGTTCTCGACGTAAAATATGGCTGCTTTCCCTTGTTTTACGAATATAGTTACTTTTAGCGAGGCCCGGCACTGCTTTAAAAAAATGGCATTTCACTGAATTTTGGATCTTCACGAAGCGGCACAAGATCTTGGTGTACACTGCTTCTTTAAAGTTTTTCATCACGAGCAAACTATTTAACAATTATTCCTCGAGCCCGAATGGGCCTTTGGCCTCATGGGCTATTGACTCAGAGGCCATGAGAGCGAGAGGAATGATTGTTCTAGTAAAATCCAACTAGTTGGTCAAAAATATCGAGAAAAAGCAACTTTAGCCAGTTAAAGCTAGACTTTAACCCTTTTTTGCCGCCAAATAGCCGGCGCTTTTCACTACTAGTGGGCCGTGACATAAAGCGTAGCAGTAGCTAAACCAATCAGAACACAACATTGATAATAGACCCCTAGTTGGATTTTACTAATTCAGTATATCAATTTGTTACTAGCAGCTCCAATTAAATGTGTCATGCCTATATCTTACATGTTATTACAGTATAACATTAAGGCGGTTTAAATATCATGTTGTAAATTTTAAAAATTATTTTCTTAAAAAAAGCATTCAAACGAGGCTAATTAACAATCAATAGCAACTTCGAATAGTTCCGCACAGGCCAATCCGTAATCGTCTAAAAGCGGTTTTCATGTGATCTGACTGTTTGTATCGTTTCCAAATGTATTATGGTTTTCCTATATCGTTTAGACAAATCGAGACGATCGAAGGACAAACGTAGATGTCTATAAGACTGATTTACAATTACAACGAAAGCAGAAGCAAAAACAACTTACGACCTAGTTATCAGAAACAATTTTCTCCTTGCAGAGGAAACCAAAATGATCAGGATTTTCCTGTGACTGTGCCTGTTGCTTGTGCTCATATTTGCATACTATCTATTTGTTCATTATAAAGGGGGCATGTTATCTAGACTAACCTTTCCTAAACTCGTTTGGTATGACTGCTTTTAAAGCTAAACTGCAAACTAGATATTAGTTTTCACCAAGAGCCATAATGGGCTCTTGTTTTCGCATATTTAGTGATGTGCTCATCAATATTTTTTCTTCAGTTGAAATATAAACTAGAACTAAGGCGGTGTCGATCAAAAGACGCTGCTTTTTGTACCATCTCCTTCAGGGAAAGTTCACCAGCTTTAGTTTCCAGTAACCCAGCAAATTTGGTCGTGACACTGGCTTCATAAGGCCTGGCGAAAGAATGCAAGACGTTACAAAAATACCTTCATGTAAATCATTACAGTTAGCTCCACTTATTTTTATAAGAATATGATTTTTCCGACCCAGGCTGAAGATTTTCTCTTTTTCCAACGATTTTAGGCTGAAAATATGTTTGTATCATTCTTAAATTATATTTAAAAAAGAAAGAATTTATCATTTTCTTTTTGTAGACTGCGAGCAGTCTCTCTTTTTCTTCAGATTTAGCGCGGGGAGTGCACGTGAACGCGAGCGCTAGCGTCGAGTGGCAAAGTCGCGAGAGGCGAGAAACGAGGGCGGCAGGCCTCTCCAATCTCGTGCCTTTAGTCACGCACGTGGTCATTTGAGTGTCTCGCATGGTTTGCCCGACGGACCAAGAAAAAAGAGAGACTGCTCGTAGTCTATCTTTTTGCGGCTTGTTCATTTCTTCAGTTTGAGCTATATACCATGCTGGTGCTTGCGCTATGTACCGTTCATCGAACGGCATTGAACATTTGGCTTATTTCGGCAGCGAAAACCTCACTTTTTAAATGAATCGGCGTTTTTTCAAACTTTGTCGCGTTTATTCCATAGTTCGCTGAAAATGTCAAATGTAGAGGACCGTACTCAAGTTTAGAACTGAGAAAAAAATCTTCGTCGCTAATTTACGTCCTCCATAAAACGTGAAATTAGGTATTTTCACGTCGTAGCCGTGCAGTGACAGCAAAGAAATCTACAAAAAAGTGTGATGGACGTGTAAACTTGTTGTTTTGCTCAATCAGGATATACCTATTGCTTTTTTGACGATCTCGTTGACGTCACCGTTGTCGTTGCTAAAGTTCCCTAGGTTTTCAACACTGTTAAGATAACAGCATATAATTCAGATTTTCAACACAAAAAATAGTATCCTTTTCAAAGTCTCAGCCTCGGTTTTATTCTTAAACTATTCTTTAATTTTCGCAAATTTCAGTCTCCATATTCTTATAGAAAAAAGAGTGTACTCAATTTGATTGGAAGAATCAGACAGGCAATCACATAACCAATGAGAAAACAGTTTCCCTCAATGCATAGCAAGCGTTGCCAAAGTCGACAATTTTTTTAGCCTAAGGGCCTAGACAACTCAAAAGGGTGCTAGTGCCTCGATACTAGGTGATGTTACAATGAAAACGTTCATGCTTATTCGATCATTCCTGCAGGTAATGACGAAAAAATTGGCAGCTGGGCAGACATAGCTACTTGTCATGAGTTCATTCATCTTGGTTTTAGATACAGTCGAATCCCCATGTGCGACTACTTCTCATATTAAGCGACCAACTATCAAAACACCTAAATTTTTTCAGTCTAATCATTACAGTTGGAGCCTCTAGTAAACAACGATCTCTTGTAAGCGGCCGACACCACTTTAACCTGTCTTGGCCTCAATGCATGCCTTGCATAAATCAAGTTATTGAAGTTGCAAAAAGTTGTTGAAGAAAGTAGGGAGTAGTTCTAATTTTTGCGACAAAATCTGTACATCTTACGCATTTTAATTACTGGCCGAAGGCAAACTTGTTTTGCAGCAGGTGACGTCACTCCAGTATATGATATGACTCCTTCATCATTTTATCCAACCAGAAGTCAGTATTCACGCAACTTTCAACAACCTGATTTGTAGCAAGACAGTTTTGAACGTGGGTGGTAAAACGCGAAACATCACTTTTCAACTCGTTTTGCGGCAAAATTGCAAAATACTTTGCACATTTTTGTTGCCCGAATAACCGTAGCTTTATTGAAACGCAGTATCCCGACTTTATTCCGGTTTTCAGGCCACGGCATTTTAGAACCTCACCCGTAGCTATTAGTAGAACTCGGCTGAAGCCGCAAAAATTTACTTCTCAAAGTTTTACCAACCCGGGTTTATTTTCTTTAGGTAAACTGATCAAGACATCATTTGGAGCTGTCATTTGTACCAGTCCTTCCGGTTGGCTTGTTCCTAAGTCATCAACTATTAAGATTTTCCGCTGCAGAAAGAAATGCAGAAGATTTTTTAATGAATGAATGAATGATAATTTATGATACTGAGCAGCAGGAGAGAGGGGTAAGAGGGCCATAGCTATGGGTCCTCCCCGACGGTTGACGGTCAGAAATATAATTGACAGTTAAATTTTGAGCCTTTGACGGATGACGGTTAACCTTCTTAATAGGCCCTTTGCAGCTGGTCATTCACGTGGTAAAAAACCGAAATATCATGTTGGAAAGCCCCTGTTTTGAATTACGCAGTATTAAGTAACAAAAATGGGGTGCTAGGGAGACAGCGGCTGCTGGTTCAAGTTAGCTTCTGCGTATGCGGCTATTTCGAGAAAGGTTCTCTGAAAAAATGTGCACGTGACAATCCCGAAAGGTAACAGGGGTCTGATCAATACACTGTTCCTGACACTGTAACTAAGCTTCTTTTTTGCTTTCTTTTAGCACCCGCAAACATGCGTCCATGGCCTCTCGTCATCCATTCAAATTTCTTTGATGAACAGTGAACTCAAAAGCACCCACCATACTTCTCAGGATTGTCGCGTGCACTTCTTCCGACAACCTTTCTCGAAATAGCTGTATATTGTTTAGACTTACCTACAAGTCGAGCTCAGATTTTTTCACAAGCGCGAAGCTTGAGCGGTAGATTTTTTATGTTTTCTGCGGCAAAAACGAGCGAGGGAGCGAGAGCTCGTCCCTCGCGTTGGGGCCAACTACCGGAACCGGAGATGAGAAGCGAAGGACTTTAAGAAAGTCTGTATATTGTTCAGTCTTTTGCTAGTAGTGTTTCGGATATTAAGCGCGCTATACCCTTCGAGCGATGTACACCATTCTACACTATATCTAGCTCACTGATCCAGAGTGGAAATACTGTTAAGGATTATTTCTTGTGCCTTTTTTCTAAAAGAATTGTTTGTAAGAGCGAAACGGAAGTGCATTTTTACCGGAAATTACGTTACGCGCGGGAAGATTGACAGTTTCAAATAAAAGTCCCCGGATTTAGGGGAAGAGCGCTTACGCCATAGAAAAAAAATCTTGTGTGGATGTTTGTCTTTTTTTACGGGGATTTTTTCAATGGGAACTCTGGACTTTTTTAGGAAGAGGACTGAGAAAATTTAGGAACCTAAGGAGAAACAAATACTACTCACCCCTTTAACTTTCTCACACATGAGGTCCAGTACCCATTTAAGAGGGACACTTGAACGTAGAGGCTCAGGACAACCAACAGTGAAATCTCTTCCAAAGAAACAGTTACAATCCAATATCTGTAATAACACAAAACAAAAGCATGAAAACGTTTCGGCGTCATCGTAACGCCTTTGTCGATACAACCTAATTTAAGGGCCTGTTTACATGAAGGTGGGGGACCCCAAGTAGGTGAGGTAACTCGCCAGTCCATATAATCTCTAGCCTGCGAACCGCAGATGTATTTCCGGTCGTCGCTTCTCTCCCTCAGATTTTTCGACGGGAGAGAAGCGACGACCGGAAATACGTCTGCCGTTCATAGGCTATGTAATCTCTTGCTTAAATTTGATTGCATTTACATGATAGGTGGGGTTACAGCTGGGATTAAGGTTTTGCACAAGTTGCTCGAGTTTTTCCAAAACGTTTCCCGTAATTTCTCAAAAAGTTGCTCAAAAGTTAAGTTATTTTTCGAAGTAATATCAAGGAACGACACTTTTTGGAAAAAGATTGTAGGTGCCAATAAACGAAGACCGCTCAGACGCAAACTTCCAGTCCAAAACAACACCCTGTTAAAGACGTCGAATGGTGAAACTGTATACCCTGTTTAAGACTCAAGACCCTGAAAACCATATCTTCCTCAGCGGTTCAGCGGCACATATCCGTCTAGACCAAATAAGGGAGTGCCAATAGGGACCTTACGAAACTACGGCGGCGACGGCAAAGGGGACGTCAAAGCTGGCAAAAGGTTTAATGGACAAAAAAACAACTCGGCACGTGGATCACGCTTTTTTGTACATTTTTTTACAGTCCCTGCGTAACTAAGACGTGAAATGACCAAATTTTAAGTTTACTTGGGAACGGGAACGGCAAGGCGATAAATTCTACCATCTCTGTCCAGGACATGAGCGTGGCCCTCTCTCTTCAGCTCCAACCCAAATTCCCTTCTTTTAAGTAACTGAGCCCCTGGGAATAATCGCGAAAAAAGTGGAAGGATGCGAAGTCTATTTCAGCGACATTTTCATGGACGTCGCCGTTGTGGGATCATAAGATCCCAAATGGCGTTACGATATGACGTCGAAACGTCGACTTTTTACGCTTTTATTTACTGGTCTTTTTTTCTCTTGATCATTGTTGATGAGAAAACACAATAAAAGTTCACAAAGAGTGCCGTAGTTTTATAAATTATTGAATTGACGAAGGTCCCAAAGGTTGGTCAATAGACCTTTTTACCGATACGGCGGCCATATTGAATTAATTCGATTTAAGGAGTATTATAGGATGCCCAGGGGGCATGAGCACATTTTGTTTGCATTTTCCAGCGCTTTTCGAGACATTTTTTCTTAAAGTTTTCCTAGAATAAGATTGAAATGGGAAAAAAGATCCTTGTGCCGTGTTTGGATGTAATAATGATCGCCTTTTTCTAGTTTAATATTAGAAATATGGTCTTTCACTGTATATTTCTCGGCAAAAAGGCGATCATTATTACATCCAAAGACGGCACAAGGATCTTTTTTCCCTTTAGAATCTTATTCTGAGAAAACTTTAAGAAAAAATGTCCCGAAAAGCGCTCGAAAATACAAACGAAATGTGCTCATGCCCCCTGGGCATCCTATAATACTCCTTAAATCAAATTAATTCAATATGGCCGCCGTATCGGTAAAAAGGGGTTCCTCCTCAGTTTGGCAGAGAGGAGCCTGGGAACTAGTACCCAAGATAGTCACGTGTCTAACATAGCGCGAACTTCGAGACGTGATTGAAGATAGTTCTGCGATCTGGCGGCATTGATGGGGAAAAAAAACCTTCTAACTTACTAAATACTTCTTTGATGCTTAAGAAAATTATACGGAACAACTAACAATACCTCTACACCTCTACACCTCTCATATTGGAAAAATGCGCGCTGCTGCCATCCAATCCAACAAAAAAACGGGAGCTGATTCCTGCCTTGGCAAAATTAACAACGGCAACCATTTTAATTAAGGTAAGGGTCTTTACTTGAAAATAACATAAGCTTACCTTTCGAGTGTAGCCCATAAAATACACCATCACAATCCTGTCCTTTTTGTCCGCACTCAGCTTGTTAACAGATTCCCTCAACTCGTTTGTTATCTCTGGGCCTCTCTTGTTAATAATTTCTGTCGTTGCAATATGACAAAACAACCATTTAGAGCGGTTTTCACTTGACTGTCGTAAAACCAAAACCAAAGTTAATACACTAACCAACCAAAGGACTTAGTAAAACCAAAACCAAAACCAAAACCAATCCCAATTCGACAGTCAAGTGAAAACCGCTCTAAAGAACAAAGCAATACCTATAGACTTTAATGAAAGTAGTCTAAAGGAAGATCAGACAGCGGAACAAAGACAAACGTATAAAAGAACAAATTCGAGTAAATGAATTAAAGGAGCCATCTTGCCTGGTCGGGATTTCCCGCGTTGGTCCCGCAAGAAAAAGTTCTCTTTTTGGCAATGCAATAAATCCTTTATTGACTAAGTTTGTTTGGTCAAAATAGCTATAATGACCTCGTTCTTTTTTGTGCTTTAATTGACCTTGACTTCATCTCGGTGAATAAATATGCAAAAAAGAACTTGGCCAATATCCAGCCATCAAGATGGCTTTTTCCAGCGAGTGAAGACAATCGCAAAACAAGCAAGGAGCGCCAGACACATGGCACTCCTCGCTTGCTTTGCGATTGCCTTCACTCGCCTAAAAAACACGAAAAAATAACGCCAAACAAGCCTAGGTTTCCTTCAAGAATTATAAGTCCCCCCCCCCCCCCCCACGAATTTCAACAGCCCCAACACCCAAAGAGTTCAAAAGTCCATTTTATCCGGGAGATTTGGTGATCCATACGGGAGATACCGTACCTGGATAATCCAGAAGAGTTGAAATAATATTTTAGTATACATACCAATTTTAGTATACATACCAGTGCATTCCCACTGACCCTTAAGCAAAGCCATCCGTAGCTTTTCACAGTCTTTCAAGCATTGATTGGTGTTGATGAGTCCACTGCCACTATACGTGGAGTTTGCAACTATTATGGCATGGCAAGTGGTATTAGATTCCAAGTGAAGCCCTTTTTAAAAAAGTAACAAAAAAGCTGCTTAAATATACCATTCCTAAAAACCCATTGCCCTAAATAATACATAAGCGGTTAAGACATGATTTGTCAACCACAGGTAAACAGTTTGAGATTTGTTTCACAACACTTTTTTAGCAATTTAATCTGTTGTTAATACAGAACAACAAATAGGCAATTAAAGTTTAATCTGTTCTTCACCACATTTGTTTTTACACAAATTCAGAATAAAATAAAATCATTTTATGTGTGAGAACAAAACATAAGTTTTGTATTGTTACAGTTACAGCAATTTTTTATGCTACTTGCGCCATCACTGGATACTTATTGGAAGTTATTACTGAGAGGGAATATTCCCATGGGCTGATTTTTGGACTATAGCATCACAATTATTTTTTAATCACATTTATAAATTTTACAAAGACAAATAGGAAAAATTTCAGTAAAATTCCTCTTCTATTGAGGTTGTTTACAAAAAGTCAGAACTGGCTGGTCAGACTGGTCATTTTGAAAATGACATACTAGACAATTTTCTCAAGAGTTTTTACTAAAAACCTTTTATTGCCATGTGGCATCCTACATGTATTTAATAAAGAACTGGTCCAGCCAGATTGATTAACAGTGAAATTTGCAGTATGAATGGACCTGCCTGCCTGGCCATTTATGACCAATTGTCAGTGCCTTGACAGAGCCATAACCAAGGTTAAGCAATTTATATTCTGGTAGCTGTAGTACTGAAAAAGAAAGGCTGGCAGATGATGTTACATGATGTTAGAAGAACTGTGTATCTGAGGGAGGTCAATGCTCTACCATGTTTGCAAGGACAACAGCTCAGCAAAAATAGATTAGTCATTCTGCAAATGATAAGAAAAGCCAGTTGGTACTAACCTTTACTGTTTTTGTTTTTGAGGCAGAGTGGGAAAAGTGAAGGGCTGACTGAAAACTCGATAGGTATACTGCAGTTTGGATTCTTTTTCATCAGCTCATCTCGGACTTTGTCAAACAGATCACATAGCATTATATGATCATCCTCTAAGTTTGCCAACAAACATTTAATGTAATCTCTGATGATTAAAGACACAAAAAAGTTATTTAGTTAGCAATGCTTCTGGCCTCTTATTCTGACTGAACTAAAAGTATAACCTACATCATCAACAAAAAAGACTGAGAAATGTTTGATTACATTATTATTTAAAAAAACGTTTGTGTAAACTCGTGTAGGATTGATTATCAATAATTTCAAAATTTACATTAAAAATCTGAAATGCAAGCTTTATAATAATGAAGTAAGTAATGGCTAGTAACTGTAGGGGATTACATTCTAATATAATGATGTTCTATAGTACTATTTCAGTGACAAAAGTACAATTTAGTTTGAAAAACACTCTGGAAATAGTATAGAACAAGAGCATTTTCAAGCAGCTTGATTGGCCACTTCATGGCCTAAAAAAGCTTGCTCTGCCTGCCAAGCTTGTGAGGTCAACATGTAGCAAGTCTAATGCCCACCATTACAGGGAAGTCAAATAAAAGCCAATAATGCCCCAGCTATTTCTTTGGAGAAGGATTTGCAGAGGTATTGCTCCAAGATGGAAATATTTTGACAAGATAAAAAATAATATGGTACTTACAGTCTTTCCTGTTCTGGACGAACTGTTCCTGGATGACAGGGAAACGCAATGACCGCATTTGGTGGTGGAGGAATTGGAGCAAGACCCTTTAAAACACCTTTTAGTTTTATGTCTGTTTGAGCATTTTCAAAAGCACCATCAACTACTACCACTTGCATCTACAAAAAACAGATGATTATAAAAATGAGTAAAGATAAAAATTAGTAATGCATTTCAACCTATTTCAACAGGTGATTCAAATTAGAAATCTTATTTTTTGTCTGTTAACTTAATATGGGAATCCACCTTCAGAAGTTCTGCTGGTAAAGATTGTGTACCGAGCAAGACTTGATCATCATTTTTTGCTTGCTTATTGCCAAGAAAGTCTGTACATCAATAATTTAGTCAAGTTAACATCAAAACTGTTTTGTGCACAGCTCTCAGAATAATTGTTTGGAGTTGAAGTGTTTTCTGTTTGACAACAAAATTCTGTATCTCAACAAATGTTCTTTAATTTCTACTTTTGAAAGTCATAAGGTTTGACAGTGATCACAGAATTGTTTCATCTGGTTTCCAGTGAATAATGCATCCCCCCTTCTTGTGTCATTTTAATTTTTTTTTCCTGGACTTGAGATATGTGTTAACATCAATTTCAGGTCAGATAATGTCAAAAGAGACTATAGAACACAAGATGTTTGAATACAAACATAATTCCTGCTTAGATGTGACACCAGCCAGTTGATGTCCAGGGCAGCGCGCATAAGATCAGCCCGGGAAAAAGGACTTTTCAAATCTGTCGGAAGCAGGTAATTCTTTCCATTAATCTATAAACAAGGAAAAAAACATCATGCAGGTAAAATATATCATTTTATTAATACTGATTTAAATTATGGGTTTTATTTGAAAGACAAAATAGTCACTGCAAGTTTTATAACCTGCAGAAATCATCATTTAATAAAGACATTTAATACGAAAACAAAGAGAAACAATTTGAATCCAAAATTTCTCGCCGAAGATTGGTCCCAAGGCATAACATTCATTTTGATTCCAACTATTACTAGAGTATGAGTACTGTAGAAGTCAATCACTGCGTAAGCACATTCACCAATAGCTTGCATTTGTGGTACATGTTTCTTGTACCTTCTCACTATATAATGTTTGCTTGCAAGACCTCATGAAAAATGCTGAGCTTCTAGGCAGAAAAAAAAAAAAGAAAAATTAATGCTAACTTACATGTACTGTGGGGCCAGCAAGGTAAATGAAGGATAAAGATTTGCAGCTACCGTTTGCAACCAGAAATGAGTGAACAGCCTGAAGCAACTCCGATGCCTTGCATTTGCGGTGACACTTTACTAAAGTACCAAATTTAAGCAGTAAAAGGAAAAAAATATCAACAACATAAAATTATTCTTAAACAAAGTAACAGGGTTTCCTTTAAGTTACCCTCATACTGATCCCAGGGGTTATTCTTGAAAATTTCTCCACATGAGAGAGAACTAGCCAAAAAGCAGTTGCAGAAACAAACCTCTGGGACCAGACAAATTGCATTCAGAATCTGTCATCTTTAAATGTTATATCATATCTACTTCAGCTGTTATTATACATGTACACTCAATAGTTCATTCATTGGTGAATTGTGTTCATGACAACGTTGCTTTGAATTTATTTCAAGTCTTTCTTCACTAATCAATATCTAAATTATACATGAATACAGGAGCACTTGCATATAATACAGATGTATGCATATAAAATGGGTTGGACCCCATGAATAATAGCAGTAATAATAATAATAACAATAATAATAATAATTTAATGACAATAATAATATTAACAACAACAATAATAATGATGATGAGAATAATAATAATATTAATAATAATAATAATAATAATAATAATAATAATAATATTATTATTATTATTATTATTATTATTATCATCATCATTATGGCCGGCATTGTGAAAGGTTTGAAACCAGGAGTCATTCCATAAGTAGGTTGAGTATGATCATCGGGGTGAATGTAGTCCTGAATAGGACTGTTGTTGTTGAGAGTGACTGACGTTTTGACAACCTATGTGGTAGTCATCTTCAGAGTCAGTGTGTGTTGTATCACATCAGTTGATGGTATTAAACTCTGGTTATTGACCTGATTTGTCAATTAAGTTGTGATGTTATTGGTCATCCGTTAGTTAAGCCGTGATGTTATTGGCTTTGAAGACTAGCAGCGTGCAAAGAAAGTACTGTCCGAAAGCCAGGGGCTAGTGGATTTTGCTGTCGGGTTAGTGAATTCTGTTTTTAACTTGTCCGACGGGCAAATGAAGTTTTTTTTTAGGAAATTGTATAACAGAAGAACTGTGAAATCAATTCTGCTAGTCAAAGAGTTTTGGGGCTAGTTGAAATGACGTCTGGGCTAGTAAATGCTAGCTTCAGCTGGCCTGAATGGCAAGCTGTAAAACTGATTTTCTTTGCACCCTGACTAGTAATGTCATTGGTGCATTTCGAGCCTTCCATTGTTTAAGTGTTCCATCAGTCAGGTGCTAAGGTTTCTGCCAGTTTCACCAATGTAAGTAGCCTGGCAGTTGCAGCATTACCGACATTATTATTATTATTTTATTATTATTGTTATTATTATTTTTATTACTGCTGACTCAGAATATCATGCAACAAAAGACTTACCATCCCAGTTATGATCTTCAAGCACATTTTCCAATTCCTGCAGCTGACTGTTGTGCATTTTATCAGTTTTACTACTACCAAAGCAGTTTAATAGTAGTGCATTCCTTTTAACCTCCTTGTTTCCTGCCAATCAAAACAAATTTATAGACATAAGAATGAATATCTCTGCCTATAATGCAACTGACTTTAGACAGGTAGTGAAGTGTACAGATTGTATTAAAGTTATGTTTGATTGCCAAAAACAAGATTGTCATTATAAACAATAATGGCTATTGAATTAAGTAAGAATGTATTTATTTATGTCCAGCTTACTGGTGAATTTTTTCAAAGTACATGCTAGTAGTTATGAAAAAAAACCACATTATTTATGCATGTGTGTAGTAAGTTAAGTTTAATGGTGATATCCCATAATATTCACCTCACTCTAGATATATTAAGATATCACCAGTTACAATGAATGTTATCAGATCTTATTTGTTATGTAAGAACTTTTCACTCCCACCATTCACCACTTCAGAACACAAGAAGGTTACTGGGTAGGGTAAAGACTTCAGGGACTGTTACTGGGAACAGGGGAAAGAATTGGCCAATAGCTGACTGGCACATCCCCAATACTGATCCCAGAAGCCTCTACTGAGCCCAGTTTCCATCTCATTTCTAAAATGGTGAATTCATGGCCATCCTAGTGAGACACTATTTTGGCAGTAACAATAGGGCCATTTATATGAGGAAAAATAAGACGCGACTTACATAAGATGCGAACTGTACCATTTATATGAGCATGTCTTATCTAAGATGAAAACAGCTCGTTTAATGGTTTGTGTCTTATTTCTGTTCTTGACTTGTTTTCATGTGAATGTTACCCGTAGCAACAGCAATCCAACATGGCGCACCAAAAATTAATGCATGTGTATAATGCATTCGCGTCATATGTAAGATCTGAAGGTCAATTATACAAAGTTTTTCTCATCTTAGCTAAGACGCGTCTTATCTAAGAGCAGGTGTTAAGGGCTGTTCTAAAATAAGACATCTTAAAAGCTAAGTCGCATCTTATTCTAGATGAAATGTGCCATTTATACAGAAAGTTTGTGTCTTATTTAAGATGCGTCCTATGTAAGACGCGTCTTATAATGGCCCTATTGAAGCTTCTAGTACCACTGGTTCTTAATTTTCATTTTTACTGCTTGAAGAAAGATGAAAAAATACTCATGGTTGTCAGGAAATGACCTAGTTCTCAGGAGCACTATGAGTAGATCACCTTTATTACCTGTGCTCTCAAATACATCATCTTCATCATCACCTTGGTAGGGCATCTGAATAGCTCGTTTAGTCCTACTTCTCAATGCTGGATCTTCATCACCTTCCACTTGGCTAGGCACACGAGCATCTGGTTTGGTATCCAACAGCACTCTGCTTTTAACATCATCATCGTCTTCAACCTGACTTGGAACTCGAGCATCTGGTTTTGTATCTGACAGTGCTCTTCTTTTAGGATCATCATCATATTCAACCTGGCTTGGCAAACAAGCATCTGGTTTGGAATCTGACTGGGCTCTGTTTTTAGGATCATCATCATATTCAACCTGGCTTGGCCAATGAGCATCTGGTTTGGAATCTGACTGGGCTCTGTTTTTAGGATCATCATCATCTTCAACCTGACTTGGAACACGAGCGTCTGGTTTTGTATCTGATGCTGTCTTTCCATTAGGACGGTCATCTTCTTCTTGACAGGGAATGTGAGCATCTGGTTTAGCAGCCACTGCTTCCTTGCCTTTGGGATCATCATCATCTTCAATCTGACAAGGACTGCGAGCATCTGGTTTGGTGTCATACCCAGCTTTAGCTTCCTGTGATTCTTGTTCTGAGTATGGTAATGAAGTGGCTTTTGATGCAGAATCTAAGAAAAAAAATATTGATTTTTTTCAGTATTAAAAAAATTCATTGGTGTCTATCAATTTTATGAATATTTTTACTTGACTGTATTGTCCGAAACTGCGGCTTCTTTTAGGAGGTTGCCATAATGTGCGCTTGTGATAACTGTTAGATTACATACTCTGTGGATTGAAAGCTACTGTGGAACAAGACACTTGCTCAAAACTTTATACTTTGACAAATCTGTTTCTTATAGGAAAATTATGTTTTATCAGGTCAATCTTCAAGAATCTGGAATCTATTTTTGCCTTGACTTTTGCCCAATTCTTGCTAGTATCAAGTCTCAACTTACTTCTAAATGGCACAGTGACATCAGTAAAGTTACAGTGGAAGAGTCATTGCTAGTCTTGCTAGCAAAAATTAATTCCAATTCAGTGAAATTCGGTGGTTATTGATGCCACTTGTGCTCTTTATACATTGCCTAAGCTTCACAGCATTTTCTAACATGACTAAATAATAGGAACACTGCCCAAAAATGTCTAGTAAGACATTTTTATTTTCAAAATGAAAACAAAATTTGCTCTTTTGCATAGCCTTGTAAAATTACAAAAAAATTTTATCACTCTACCCTTATAATAACAGATTAATTGCCTACAAACCAACCTGTTTCATGGAGTTCAGACTTGTCACTCTCGGAAAGTTTTTTTGGAAGATCACAACCTTCTTCAATCTCATCTATAACATCCAGTCTCTGTACAGCTGGGTTTTTAAGAAAATCAAGGAGATCTTTGATTGTTGTTTTGGAATGAATCATGTTATCAAAGAGTCCTGTCATTTTCCCATTTTCTCCTTCCTCCATTTGTCGAACTTCATCAACTGACAGATTCATGGCTGCAGCCAGACCTTTCCAGTTATGATCGTTATGGTTATTGATGTTCATCATCCGCTCAATCTTTGTGCGCATTGCAAAAGGAATGTCCTTAACAAGAGAATCTGGATTATATCAAACAAAAAATAATTTACCTGATGTAGTTTTTACCCCTGGAAAAATAAGTTCTTTTAAATAACCAAAAGCTGAAATGGGATTTTCAAAATGGTAGTTACCAGTTAGTGCCTAATAAATTTAACTCAGGCATGTTGCATGACGTAGGATTCACACAGTTTGGAAAGAGTTTTGTGTGCACAATTCTGTGGATTGCAATGTTGGTCAACAGAAAAGTAAAGAATGATGTTGGCTGTTAATTAATAAAGTTTTTGTGTAGCAACCAAAAACAAATAGTGGCTGTATCACCATATGCCTAAGGCAAAGTGGCCAAAAAAAGACAAAACAAAACAAAATTAAAAATCAAAATAAAATGAAACAGGAAAATTAACTTGCAGCTTCTGGCCAGGGATAGTAGTAAAAGCTTCAAATTTAAACTGTTTATTTTCTCTACAACCAGAAATTACACACATTGAGTAAAAAATTGTTTCTTTGCACTCAGGGGGGTATAGAATCATTTGGTAGGTAAACCTTCTCTTTTCCTTTTTAGTGTGCTATTAAAGAAAAAAGGGAGATCATTCATGTTCCAGTGTATATATAACAGGTGAGCTTACCTTGGGTGATACCTTTATTCTGCTTAAGCAACTGTTTGTTGGTGGCTGATGAATTTTCATGCAATAGATTGATCTCCACATCTGGTTTCTGTCCAGCCATGAGTGATTGCTGTTCTATGCTATATTCATATGTCATCTGGCTGCTTCCTGCTGGTGCTGAGTATGGTGGAGGAGGTGAACGGACTGTAAAGTCATTGTTTTCACTGTCATTGGATAGCGGTGGAAAACTGTTCCCTCTTCTCATTGGAATTTCTGGTAAAGTCATTTTAATCAAAATAGTCTGAAATTTTACTTGACAGTTGATGGAGTTATGTGATATGAGGTAGGATGTATTGGCAAAGTAGTGCTACACTAGTACTCGTGGTGCACATAAAAAAATGAGCAGAACTGGACATCACTGGGAATTGACTAGAAATATGTGTCTTGCAAAATCTTGTGAATTTCCAAGGAATGGATGGGTGTCCAGCTGTAACTATCATTTTAAAAAATGGGTTGGTAACATATTGAAAATACTTTTTTGTTGTGGTGGTTTAGTTGTGAACCAAGAATAAAATAAATTGGCCGTTTATTGTTTCAAATCCGATATTGTACATAACCAAACCTGAGAGAGTGGCAGATCTAGGATAGGGGACTGGCTGGGACCCCAACTTATTTTTTGGCAAAATTGAAGCCCTCAGGGCTTACAAAATAATATTTTCAAGGCCGCTTCTTTTCTTACGATTTGGATGAGCAAGCCCCCCCCCCCCCCCCGCTCCCTCCCCCACTTACTCGAATTTATACCCTTTCTGTACAAATCGCCCGGTCCATTGTTCGTTATTAAAAATAAATGGCAAATAACCGATGTGCTTAGCGAATCATTCTGTTTGTCTTTTCTTTGGGAATGCTAAGCTTATTTTTTTGCCCAAGGCAGTGTTTTCGTAACTTTGACAACTTCCGTGTTTAGCGTGGGTTTTTAAAGGCTGTACAAGTAATTTTAAGCCATTAGTCTTGGGACAACCGCTTGGTCCGCTTAGCGTGACTGTTGTAATGGCTTGCAAAATTTTATCAGTTTCCTTGTGCACCATCAACTCACCTGCTTTTCCCCGTAGTTTTCTGTCTTCTTGCTCCAGTTCGTCCGCCAAATCGTCATTCTTTAAGTCAGGATCTCTCAAGGCATTTAAAAACAGAGAAAAAGCTGTCGGGCCTCTCTTCTCCAGTAAACTGAGCAAGGTTTGTGTTCCGGTGGTAGCCCCGCGCTGCGTAGTTTTCGCCACGATTTCCTCCACGTCCCCAGTACTAAATATCGGCTTAAGAAGACCGGCGGCTAAAAGGTCTGGATGTGAAAGCCTTTTCATTATCTCAGAAGTCTTGTTTGCAAGAACTTTTTTGTGAGTGGGATCCATGGTAATTTAATTGAGGAGAATCACTGCCAATTTTGTAACTCTTCAGTTCGCTCAAAACTATTCGATCTCTCTTCTGCGAGGTCAGAGAAAGTGTAAGAAGTTCATCGCCCACGCGGTGGTAGAAATAAGTTTATCCGAAACCCGTCAAAAGCCAAAAATACGACCAGGGATTCTCCCTTCCAGGGAAGTTGAGCATTTCCGGTCCCTTTCCTGGAAACGCGGGAAATCTGACGAAGATTTGTTGTTTTGTTACTTGGGTTTTGACTGGTTCATCATCACGCACGAGCGACTTCGTGAAATGTCCGTGGAGGTTTCGCTTTCCGGATTCTTTTTTCACTCGGTCTAGTCCTCTCTCGTCTTTTTCCCTTGATTTTCGCTTGGAAACGAGGTAAAAGCAAATCGTCGTGTGAAATATAAGCTGACCCCTGTTTTAGGAGGGATTTCACTGTTTTCTACTTCTACAATTGCGGAAATTTTACGCTTAGAGGCCCTTGCATCTATAAAACGTTCATCAAAGCTAATGAGTGGGTGCATTGACGTATTTACTTTACCGTTTCACTCTACATGGTTTTGAAAGCTTCGCGAACATGGCCCCGTTTCCTTGGTTGTGGAATGTTTAAAGTTGTAACGCGTTGAATGGTTTTATTTTCGTTTTGTGGAAAATTAAGTGAATTTCTCCATTGCAAGATTTTCAGCTGCGTTGCTCGAGTTGCGTGAAAACTGCTTTCGTCGACATGGTGGCCTCGTACTCAATGAACAACGTCTACGAGACGTGATCAAAGGTATTCTTAGAGGCCCTGAATGAACTGATGAAGGGTCGATAAAGTTGCCCTCAAGTGGAAGAAATTAACCCTTTGCTTGATAATGGCTAATGGAACCGTTGAAGCACTATATCCTTATTCGTACGAAGCAGGCGACGGGAGAGTCATCTCTTTCTCGGCCGGAGATAGGTTTACGTTACTAAACAAGACAAACGGAGATTGGTGGCAAGTTAGAAAGGGAAGTGAAAAACCCATGTACGTTCCTGCCACTTATATGAAAGAAATAACTATTCCTATTTACGAAAATATCGAATTTAAAATAACTTGCCCTCAGAATGGCGAGGCTGTCGCGAGGACAGAAAATGGGCAAAGCTCTGAACGCGGAGATTACAAAAATGAATCAAATGGAGAGACAGCAATCCACCAAGACAATGAACTTGAAAATCACAACAGAAGCGTAAACATAGGCACTGAAAATAACGGCGAAGATACCTGCTATATTTTAGATGATACATGCCCTGTTTCAGACGATTCCAATGGTGTTGGAAGCGTTCTGTCAAATGCAAAATTTTTAGCGAGGTCTCTAGAGAAGGTAAGACTATTTTAAGGTGATTTATTTTGTGATTTGGCTTGTTTGCATCTGGCGCAGACGTTGCAATTAATATTCTGTGTTGGTATTGTGTTCGTATAAAAGTAGCTTTTGTTACCCTGTTGATAAATCAATAGAATTTGATACCTAGTACAAAAGGTTTATGTTCAGATGCGGGTTGCTGTTAATTCGATGTAGGACACGATGGCTGTTACATGCACATGAACGTTGGGGTTAATTGTTGTTTTGTTTTGTTTAAGTAGTCTACTGTGGATATAAAAGCCAAGAAAATGTCGTACAAAATTAGTCCTTATGTTTTAAAGTTCGTTTAAAAAAACAGCAAAACAAAACAAAATGTTATTGAACAAATCAATTCTTTGTGTACTGTAAACAGTTGTTTCTCTTTGTTGTAAATTAAGGAGATGTCCTTCAATTTTGTTATATCTTTGCGGGCTTCAGCCACCATGATGAGGAGGTTGCTGATCTGGCGAATATGTTTTAGAATCTTGATCAAAAATAGAATTGTCCTCCATAATTCTTTAGTATTTTTTTAATAAACCAGATCCTTACTTCTTAGTTTTACAGCGATACAGTATTGTTTTGCTCTCTTTTGTTGTGAACATAATGCAGATGTCAGTTTTGTGTCCCAAGCATTAGATCAAATGTTACAAACAGTTAACTTGAACTTTGAAAAACTGTTGTGCTTACAATTTTTCATAAACATTGCAATCCATTTGAATCTTCTTTATGTTTGTACATCTGTGTTTCCTTTTATATTTGCTGTATTTTCTAATCCTTCTTTTTATGTTTTAAGCGATTTTTTTGTAGTGACAGTTTCCACTGTAGGATTTTTGATAAATTTCTTGACACAGCTCCCGTTAAATATGTTATTATTATCACTATTGTTAATTTCTATTATTTCACCTTTGATATTACTATCATTCTAGGTTGAGCAAATAACTGTGAGCAAATAACGTAACAGAGTTAAGAATCACACCTGGCCAGAGCCAAGCTAGCACTAGTCTGCTATTAAGTTTACACAGAAACTCATAAGGGGTTGAAACGTGTAACTCTCATATGTTTGCTTTATCTGATGTTCGTGATTATTCATTTTAGGAAGTACCATATTTGGAACGAGAAGAAGAGATAACTGACCAATCAAACTTCTTAAACAACGTGACGTAATTTTCCTTCAGGTTCCCGCGCCTGCTTTAAAAAATGGCCGACAAAAAGGGGGAAAAACACCCAAAAGCCGAGAAAGCTTTCAAAGGTTGAAACCAGGAATATTACTGAAACACTGAACAGGATATTATTGCCTTACCACCTGGGCCAAACATAACATTATGAAACCCATTGACGGCCTCGCAACTTCTTGAAGTTGTCACTTCAAAAAACGATGCCTTGTTGACCCTCTGCACAGTAAACTTATACTGCAAATAGGCTTTTAAAATTCTTATGTTAAAAGTCTAGAATAAACAGTTAAAAATATTTTCGAATAAAATTCATTAGCTGCGTATCGAAAGTGTCCAAAACCTGAACCTGACATCTTCGCAAGAAGTGATACTTGTAATGAATGTGAGAAGCATTTTAAAAGCTTAAATTAAACTTAGATGTTGTAGTCACGATCGTGTTTTGAGCTAATTTTATGAATGAACAAACTCAAAACAATAGACAGAGAAGCCGTTTCTTGAAAATTTTTTTTCAAAGTCCAAAAAGTTAATCCTTGAGGCAATTCGGAAAACACTATCTGGATCGTGGATCCGTTCACGCAAGTGACACATGGCAAAATTCAACACAAAATCCATCTCAAATCAGGGCACATTTTGTAATTTTTCTTTAGCACCGAAGAGAAAAATTTATTAAAGTCTATGAAACATTTAAAAATACATAAATTCCCTTTCAAAAATGTGATTGTCTTGGCCATAGAGTGCAAAATGTACCTGAAAATTCAGCAAAATCTTCGCTGACTTGGTTGCATTTCAAAACAGACCATGGGCTCCGCCGTGGAGAAAACAAGGTCGAATTCCTTGAAGGATGATTTCTTGATGAAAAGCTTCCCTTTCTCCTCAAAAAGAAAGCTGAGCATTCTTTTGAACTTTCTCTTTCCATTTTTTGTCTTTTAACGGTGTATTTTTAACCTTGAAATGCAGAACTCTTGTCTTAAAACATCTGCATGGTGATCGCTCAGCAGCCATCTTGTTGAAAATGGATCTCTGTCACTAAGATTTCCAAATATGGTCAAAATGAATATTCACAAGCATTGAACGCGAGTTACACTTTTCAACCCCTTATGGGTTTCTGGTTTACAAGTGTGGTACAGGATTGACATCAGTGCTGAACAGAAAAGTACAAAATTTAGTATGGTTCAGAATGATTGGTTTGAATGTAATACCTCATTGGTAGTTAATTTCAGGTTTTTCGCAATTAGGGAAAAATTGTGAAATTTAAGACCCACGAATAAAAAGTCCTGCAAAATTAAACATGCAAAATTTTTTACCCATATAAAAAATTCAAATGACAGGAAAAAAGTTAATAACATTTAATATTAAACTACAGCATACACGTACAGGTTATATGTGTTAATATGGGTTTTTCTTGTTTCATTTTAACTCGATATTTTAAAAAGTTCAGAAAATTGAAAAATAAAATCAAGTTGAGAACACTTGAATCACGAAATTTAATGCCCTTTTTCATATTTGCTTATTGAAATCGCAAAAATAAAACCCTGCAAAATACTATCTTGCCAAAATCGCGAAGTTAAGTTCCCGGGAAATTAAGTGCCAATAAGACTGCTAATGCAATCGTTAGGACACACTGGTGGCCAATCTAGATATTTGGCAGGATTGTCCTTGGGTTATCATTTGTTGAGTGATTCAATGTAGATACTATGATATAATGTGATGGTAGTCTCATTCAAAGAAAAAAAATTAAATTCCAAGTAGCAGACAGTTGTGTCGGAGCTGTGGAAATGATCACAAGCGATATTATTAATATCTTGTAACTTTGAATATCTTTGTGTAGAGTGGTGCCCGTCCAGGTGGCAGCTTTTCAATGACTAAACCTGAACGCCCCAAGTCATTGTCACTCCCTCCTGGTTGGGTTGTAGTTACTGACGAGGCAAGTGGTCGGCCCTGTTATATGAACTCCAAAACAAATGAAACAAGTTGGAAACCACCAAGAATATCACGTGCTAAAACTCCACCACCTAGCCCTGGGGTAAGGATACTTAACAGTTAATGAATGAGTCTGAGTATCTTATGAAGAATTATGGCGATCGAGGAGGTTGTTATCCGTTGAGGCCGTAGGCCGAGGCAGATAACACTCTCCGAGAACTCCATAATTCTTCATATGATACGAAAGCCGAATTCAATAACTGTTTTATTATTCATTCAAAATAATTCCTAGTTTAAAAACATAGCTAAAACATGCTTACCTCCATCAATCCATCGATCCATCGATGTTAAGTTCACGTTTAGGTTTGTCCACCTCCGCAAATATTCTCCAGATAGCAGCTGTCGCCCTTTGAGTTTTCTTCTCGCTGTTCTTGCCATGTTTTTAGCTATTTTTTCACCTAGTTCTTACTCTTGAAACGAGTGAAATGTTTGCCATTTTTTCAAGTTCACAACCAAAACAACTCAACCTCGTCCCCAGGTCTTCTCGGTTAACAGTGCCTTAACCTGCGAAAACGCTGCATTTTTGAAGTCATTTCCTCGTTAACATCAAAATTCTTCCAAATTTGGTTATCAGTAACTGGTTATGGTGAATTAAATGGTGCTTTTATCCAATCAGAATCGGGGATATATTGATTGATTAACCCATTCGCTCCTGGAGATTTTGCCGAAAAACGCGTTTTGAAGCTAGTCGAGTGGTTTTCTGGTCACTGTCATGCTATAAAGCGCTAAAACTTACCACAAACCGGTTTACAGGTCGTACACTTCGCAGCCTTCTGATCCAGATGCAAAATATCAGCTTGCGAAGTTCGGGCATGCTCAGAAAGCAAAATTTCGAGATAGTTTTTGGGTTTAAAAGTGACACAGCAGTCTTGACTTTTACTTTTCGCTTTCTCTCCTCCCTTCTTTTTTCGCTTTTCTTGCCTCATATTTTTTTCTCTTGCTGGGCATTTAGTAGGCTTCGTTTTGGTGGGTATAGTTTTTAGGAAAGCTTTTAGGATCTTAGGATTAGGTGAAAGGAAAGGTAGGTGGGCAATGGAACAAGATTTTCATGGAGATTTTCAGGTCCATGTCACGTGGTTTTTTGCTTCTTTCTCCGGTGTCCTTGACTGAAATGTGCTCATTCTGGTATGGTTTGAAAGATCTCTTAACTCTGCACAAGTTAGCGAAGAAAGTTGTCCTTGACCGTTTAAACTGATGACGTCACAAAGATTAGAAAGGACCTGGATCCGCAGGGGCGGTTACGGGCAATTCAGGGGCAAATGGGTTAAATTATGTGCATAAAAATCAATGAGTGTATTGTCTATGCTTTTCTTATTACCTGTCAACAGGTTTGTTGTAATTATTTGTTTTTTAGTGCAATCTTTGTTATGAAAGGTGCAGCTGTTTATTATTTTTCATGTTTAAAGAGTGCATGGTCACATAGATCATGGTTTATTATGTAGAGGAAGAGGTGGTGACTAATTTACTTAATGGTAACTAGTGGCCTGTGTTTTTTCTTTCTGTTTGGATGGAAAATTAAAGTTCAAAACCCAAAGAAGTAGTTAGCACTAGAGTCATTGTTTGATTAATTTCACTTGTTTGAGTGAAAACATTGGCAATGGAAAAATGCTTTGAAAGGATGGTTCAGTTCATGGAAAAACAGTGATCTTGTTTTTCTGCTATAAATGATCCTAATGTACAGTGCAATGTATGTTCTTGAACTATATATGTATGTTAATGTTTCGTTTTATGATGTTAATTTTGTAGTGGCAGACACCTCCCTTAGGATGGCGGATATCACGTAGTAGTTCTACTGATGAACTGGTTTATGTCAATGAATACAATGATGAAGAAGTAAGTATCTTAGTAATAGAGTGATATTCTTTAAAAAGGTACCTTTAGGCCTTGGTAGTGGTGGTGCAACAGCATGCTCAAGGATCTGAGCTGAGTTCAGTGATTTCAGTGTGCTTGGTACTGGAACCTGGGTTGAGCTCTAGGTGGCCTGCAAGCAAGTTCTCCAGGGCACTGTGGAGCAGGGCAGGGAAAGGAAGGAGAGTTTTCAACTGTGCCTCTGGAATTTAAAATTCTGCCTCCAATTCCCCTGTGGCTCCTCTCGACTGAGCTGTCAGATTTCTGCAAATCAGCAGGAGGCAGAAATGAGTGCAAATGCAAACAAACATCGACGCGACACGTGCTAAGGGTTATGACGGCATTACTACACTGTAATGTCATCTCCACCAATCAGCATTTCACATTGGCTTTTTTGATACAGATATTCAAATTTTAGAGGCGTAGTTGCAACCTCTCCTTCCTTTTCATGCCCGCCACCAGAGCACCCCAGACAGCTTGCTCACAAGCTAAGCTCTAGAGTACAATACTATCGTGGAAAGAGTGAATGAATGTAATACACTGTGAGGTAGAACCCTAACGTATGTTAACAATAATATTGTTTAATACCCAAACTAATTATTTTAAATTACTTAGCTTCCAAGGAAGAAAAAGTTTCACTTTTGTTTTGTTTTGCAAGTCTGATAATAACGTTTAAGGACCTTTGGATACTGACTGCAATGTGGCTGTGTATTTTATTATGCTGGTACAGTATTCCACAGTGTAACTTGCATCTGTCTTTTAGTGGGTGCCTTCAAAAGACAGTGAAGGGCGAGTCTATTACTACAAACTAAATGGGGAAGATTCTCGTTGGGAACTACCTGAGGTAAGATAACATACAGTTTTAATAACAGTTTAACTGATGCTCAACAACAGCTCAACTGTTGACTACAGTATAGTTGCATTTTTTTTGTCTATTTACATGACTAGGTTATTTTTGACAGTCAAGTGTGCATTTGTTGCAGCCATGTTCTATAAGAATGACTGTGTTTTAGGCATGTTCTGTAAGATTTTTCTATTACACTGCTGCCTCTTTGTAAGCAAAAGAAAAGAATATCCAACGTAGCCCCAAATAAAGTTTACACAAGTGCAATAAAATCTGGACATTGTGTAACAAACATATTGGAATCTTTCACCTTAATAAAATTTGCACTCTTGATTTTTTCTGATAGTAATTTATGCCATATGCAATATGCAAATCAGTTGTATTCTAATCTTGCTATTGCCATCTGTTTATGTCCAGAAAGTCCTGTATAAATAATTATGTCAACTATGTATCAGTTTTGTTGGCTGATCCACTTTTTACAGGAACTTAACTGTGTGCTGTTTGCATTGCACAGTACTGGTTGTATTCTTTGTTATTTGCCTTTGGTATCTATAGTTTAAGCTACTCTATGGTTAAAGTAAATTATTGTAGCTCTTTTTATCAGTCTGTGATATATATTCTTTGACTGTTGTATAGTATATGCTAGCCTGTTAAATTTAATTAACA
Source organism: Porites rus (assembly GCA_964035705.1). Lineage (NCBI taxonomy): Eukaryota > Metazoa > Cnidaria > Anthozoa > Scleractinia > Poritidae > Porites > Porites rus. Next base: position 12,167,798 of record OZ037995.1, read on the forward strand.
ATCAGCACTCGTGGTGTAAATGCTTCCACTGCAGGTTGAGCCTGCAACACAGCAGTCTTTTGAAGCTCTGGATGTCACCTATAGAAGGCGCTCACCAAATCTCAGTCTTAGAAACTCCAGGTGCTTGTCTTTGCAGACGCGAAGTCCTCGCAACTCTCAAACCAATATTACTGCCCCCTTTTCCGCAGCTGCTCATGGCTATCCCCCACCCCCCATGGTGAGTCTAGCTCTTGGTTAGCTTCATACGTCATGCTATTGCTGCAGACCTTCTTGCACAGTCTTGCTTTGTGTCTGACATGTACTTGCACTTTGCACTTGGGAAATGCATGTTTGCTCACCTGTAATAATTTTTGCTTTATCTTCCTCTTATTCCGATAATACGCTTTCATTTTCTTCTTCGTGGTTGTTCTAACCTTTGTGTTGAACAATGCTCATCCATGCATTCGTGGTGTAAGTTAAAGTTATTGTATACATTGTTTACTGATTTATGTTGGAATTGTCCTCTGGGTTTTAAAAAATCCGTTATTGTTCTTAAAGGCCTGTCAGGTAACATTGTGTTGCAAGATGGCAGGAGGAAGAAACTTAGGAATTTATTATGATAAAGTGGTCCTAGAGATGTTGTTTTATAGACCTGAAATTTCAAACCCAGTTTTTCCATTCTGCGGGACTATGAAGTCTTGTCTATCTATTTATGTACTGAATTAAATTCCCCTACTAGTCATTTCTGTATATTCACTTTGCACAAACATGATTTGATTTCTAAACCCACTTCTCACTGGATGAATTCCTTATGTGTTTTGTACAGTAGCAAGTGGTGGAAATTTCAAAGAGCCCATGCAGTGCAAAAGGGCACAAGTAATGATTTTGGTGTTTTCTAGATTAGAAAACAGATAACAATGCCAAAAGTGGAGGTGGCTAGTGGTGGATAATTTTCCCATGCCATGAAGCAGCAAACTAAATAACTACCCCTAGCCACTGACACTGAGGTCAATAATATTGTTTTTAGTATATACTAAAACAGTGAGTCAGGTAATTGAGCCTAAAATGATGATTTTTATCTCATTGATTGCCACCAACAATTACAATTTTGGCGTGCGTGTGACCAAGCGGCCATCACGTTTTCTTGCCGATGAATATAAAAACTTTTGAAGGTGGAGACATTTCTTTAAAAAGAGTTGTAAATTCTTTCTGTAAAAAAAAAAACACAGTTGATTTAGTTATTTATGAACTTGTCAGCTAATAAAAGTAATGCAAGACTCAATTTGCATTTGTGAACAAGAAACTTTCACAATAAATTCAGGTTAAACAGACAAAGCTTTACCTGTAAAAACTGCCAAACTGAATTTCGCCGCCTTCTTTTTGTTTTTCGGGAACAGCTTCTTTGTTTATTTGTGAACAAACCTGGGGGGCCAGTTGCTCATAACTTATGGAAGTTTGGCATTGCTTGGAGCCTGGAGATGAATCAGTGAATAGCACTGGATATCTTGAGTTTCAGTAGTCAAATAATGGAGCACGTGAAAGACACTATCCACTGTTTTAGCATATACTAAGGCAAAATACCTCTGTGTCAATGCTTCAGGAACCTTCCACAACAGAGTTTGATAACTTAACTTCCTGTGTGACGTGGAGCGTGTTATATGTACTGTACACATTAGTGGAAGTTTGAAACCTTTGTAACCTTACTTTCTTGAAAGTGAGGATTAAATTCATTTGATGAAAGGAGCAGGAATGAGCTTTGCTGATAGGTAAAAACAGACATAGTGTTTCAAGGGTGCAACAGAAGTGCTATCCAATAGCCAGAGGCTAGTAGTATGTTGTATGACATGTTTTTAGCACAAGTTGCCTGAATAGCATGCACATTTGCCAAGAAATAGTAGTTATTACTTGAAAGGGGGATTGGTAGGCCAGCTACACAACTACTATGGACTAGTTAACTTCAGTAACACCTTGCCCAAAGATGTGGTATGATAATGATTACTTTGTATTACAAAGTTTATTGTTAAGTCCTGTGTAGTTGTGCTAGGTTCTCCCTTATTAAACCAATGTTATTTGTTCGTTACTGTAGTTTCATGAGAGGTCGGCATCAGTTCAGTCTAGAGAAAGTGTCTCCTCAGGTGGCGAGGACTCAAATTGGCCTGCACCACCGACGCCAACTATAGATACATCTATTAATTTTGTGAGTACTTACAAGTCATTTAATGGGAAGGACTGCTTTATTGTGTTTAATTTGAATGGTTTTACTCTTTAACAAGCTATCCAAAACAAATTAACTTGATCAAATGAGCCAACTGTTATGATGTTAATTTTATTTGGCACATGTATACTGTCAGCATTTATGCATTGAGCGATATTTGATACTGGTAAAATCCAACTAGTGGTCTATTATCATTGCTGCATTCTGATTGGTTGTGCTACTACTAGGCTATATTTAACAGCCCAATAGTAGCGAAAAGTGCCGGCTTTTTGGTGGCAAAAACGGATTAAAGTCTAGCTTTAACCAGCTAAAGTTGTTTTGTCTCCATATTTTTGACCAACTGGTCAACTGGCCTTTGGCCTCATGGGCTATTGACTCAGAACCCATTCGGGCTTGAGGAATAATTGTTAAATAGTCACTGAGTATGGTACCCATTAAACAGAAATGTTTTACTTTTTCATGGTTCTTCAAAGTGATAAAATATTAACGGCTGAATTTTGAAGTGCTGCTGTCTTGTTTTTTCCAGTTTCAGGAGGTAGAAAAACAGGGAGTGTTAAATCGAAAGAAACTGCTTGAAGGAGGTGGAAAGAAAGTAAAGTAAGTGAGGTTTATGATCAAAGTGCGGTTGGTAGGGAATGCCAGCTTAAGTCTTATTTGAGTGTTATACTCACAGTTACAGAGTTAATTGAATGATAGTTTACCAGTTTTTTCTTGTCCTCAATTTTGCAGGAAAATGTCCTGGACTCCTACCTTTGTTATCCTGTTCTCATCTAATCTGGTGTTTTATAAGGACCAAAAAGCAGCTGCCCAGGTAGGATGGTAGACATACTGCTTAAAAACTTGGTGGCACTTTTGTTAATGTTTGTTTGAAATTACAAGGTTTGTCCTCAGTTTTTGCAAGATAAGGCCTTAAGGTTGCAGGCATTTTCCTGGATAACAATAATTCTAACATTTTTCAGCCAAAAGAAATGATTGGAGTTCACACACAGGAACATCACAATAATATCGCTTCCAACTGACATTTTTAGCACATAGACATTTCCATTAGCATGTTAGTGATGTACCCAGGATTCAACATAATAGTCATGAGAATAAATAGCAGGGTTTTCACTAAGATTTCAAGTTGCCGGGTAAATACAACAAGTAGATGGGGAATCAAATGGCTAGGGGTTTCTTTTGGTTCTATTTTTCTTCTATTTTCCAATAAAAGTAGCCGGGGGCCACTGTCTTAGTAGCCGGGGAAAAAAACCCCGGCCCACAGCTCTTAATGACAACCCTGAAATTGTGTTCTGTTTTGTCTCTAAGAAACCTGGCCTTCCCCATGGTAAACCAGAAAGTACCTGTGTTTTACAAGGTGCATCATTAGAATGGGCTCCAACTACAACAACCAAGAAGAAAAATGCTTTCCAGGTACATACACATTAATTAATTTTACAAACAGTTAAAATAATTATACAATAAAGAAGCTGTTTTGGTCCCACTCTCGCATTATTGTTGGGTTTGGGTTCAGTGCACTAACTTTCTGGTAAGAAACAATAACGCGCTTACAGCAGCATTCAGTCTCGCCTTCTTGGAGATTAGATCGAGAAATGAGGAGGCGATTAATTCTACCAGAAACAGGATTTACTCTCTAAAGGTTTTTTACTTCCTACTTTATCGATATCGATACTTTTTGTTTGTTTCTTAATTGATTTAGTACACATGTTAGCTATGACCCAAAATACATCAGCTGTCGCAGGCTACACGGGTGTATAAGTACATGAAAATTCAAGGGCCTCGATTCCAGAGAAATTACATCATTGCCAGGGGCCGAAATTAACTTTTTAATACGGGCGCCAACTGGCGATCAAGTATAAATTTTTGGTCGCCAGAGGGCAAATTGTGGTCGCCAAAAATTTCCCCTCCCTTTCTTTAAAGGGAAGAAAAAATGTATGGTATGGACGTTTTTATGCTCAAAAATTCCACTACTTCGGCTCCCGATGCCAGAGAGCAGCCGTACGTGTACGAGTGAGGTCTTATTTTTTCCACAAATTACTTTTTGGAGATATAAACACGAGTCTGCCATGTTGCTCGATCCAGGCCACAACCGTGGATATATGGGTACCGTGTTTCAGCTGAAAAGAACATGGCGGCTTTGAACCATTCAACTCATGTTGATCGTAGCTGTCGTGGAGGTATTTTTACATGAAGATTCGTTTCACTTTTAATTAAAAAGTATCAGCAGGACAAAACGTAAGATACCTGTTGGCAAATAGCTTCGAGGTTTTAATTCTTAATCATTTCCTCCGAACCTGAAAGTTCACAATAACAGCCAGCTTTACAAGTCGGCAGTTGGCGACCAGCTATGAAATTCTGGTCGCCCGTACTGAATTTTTAGTCGCATTGGCGACCAGGAAGGCGCAATTTCGGACCCTGATTGCCAGAGATCAAAAAAGTGATTTACATGGCAGGTCATTTCAATCATCACCGAAAATAAATCACATGCTCATCACAAGACCATTTGCAAACAATGAAAGTTTACAACACCTGACAAGCAGTTTTGCTAATTAAGATTCTTATTTTTATTTGACCACTCAGTAGTGTTCACTTATTCCAAAGTAATCAACGCTTTCAAGTGATAGAATTCGTGGACCAACATGTTTCGGAAAAGTTCCAAATTTTACTCTATTTCCTAAGCTTTCTTCGCAAAACATGTTTGGCTTCAATCACAAAATGATTCTTAGTTCCAGTTTCCATGGTCTCCACAAGGAATGCCTGGCACAATGACGCCCCATTTGTGTATATAGTACAATGAAAAACCCCATGGGGTACTTCCAGAAAAATTGGGTGGGGTGTGCGGCACACTTCCTGAAACTCTTACCCTACTTCAGACCAAAATCTGTGATTTTCTCCACCCTATTTCAGACGTGAAGCCCTGTAGCCTGGCGCATGAGCGGAGCTCATGACAAGCCGTTAGGGCATGTACACGGTTGGCGTAAACATTAAAAGAGAAATGGTCTTATTGCCAAAACTTCAGACCAAAACAGCTAAAAAACCATACCCTTTGCTGCCACACAAACCTATATAGCGTATATAAGAGACCTCCCCCGCCCAGGGCAAAAAACGCATTGCAGATTATTACTTGCTGCTATTACGCAAGTGAGGCTAATAATTTGCATACAGGGTAGCCTGATGACACCTTTTGTTTTCCTTTTGTCTCTTGGTCAGGCATCACTGTTTTGTTCTGGAGAACAAAAGGGAGTGTGGCTATTACTAAAAGGAGAGCAGAGGCCTGCAGCAGAGGCCATGTCTGAAGAATGACTGTAGAATTTTCCATGCTGATAACTTGTCACTACCCAGTTCTGGGTAATGCTTCTTATTGGTTGTGCTGAGGGGGAAATTTGTTTCAACCAGTCAGAAGCATTACCCATATATGGGGAGTGACAGACACTGTCATAAGTATAGAATTTCTGTGCTTGTTCCTCAGACGTCAGCATACCTGCCAACTCTCCCGGTTTTCCTGGGATTCTCCAAGTTTTTCATAAAATCTCCCGGTTTCCTGGATAGAGCACCAAAACTCCTGGGAAATAACTACCGCGGCCTTTCTCAAAATTATTCCTTGAATTTCATTATTTTCAAGATGTCAAAAAGGAAAATAAAACAGGAAGTGGATTGAGTGCACTTCTATTGGAAAACTTAAAACAGAGCAATCAAGTTGACATACTATATATTTAATGAGTGATTGTCCTAATTGGTCAGAAATCAACCAATCAGATTGAACAATACATGGTAGAAAGTTGGTGCGGTTTTTGCGTGCTGTTCTCGACGTCGGGAACATTTGGAAGGCCTTCAGGTGATTTTTGGAGATTATTCAGACATTGTCGAAAATGATATTCGTACAATGCAAAGATTTCAAGATGTCTGCAGGTTTTTGTACCCTGGGGGTTGGTAGGTATGTGTCAGGAAAACCAGCAGTGGCCTTGCAAAATTTGGGCTGTTTTCTTAAGCCACAATATTTGCACAAACTTTCAGTAAATAATGTTTCTGCTGATACCACAGGCATCACAACTCCGTGCATTCAAACAGCTTCAAGTAAAGGGGGTAATTTTGGTCAGTGTTTCTGGAAGGCATAACAAAAGACTGCAAACAATATATTATTAGTGTCATTACATAAGCAAAATGTGGAGGAATTTACTTCAATTTCTTTCTGGTTACTGTTATGTGAGATCTTGGCTGGAACTTGCTGCTTTGTTTCTGACATCAGAAGAAATTATTGTGTCAAATTATGTAGTTTTTATCTGTAGTATCGAGAAGAAGACCTTTTTAGCGTCCAAAGTTAAATTGGACTACACTGTTTGTATGTTGTTTCTGAACTGCTATATCGACCTCTTAATTTTTTAAAATTTCTTGTTTAAATAGTAAATACATAAGTACACTGTAGATTCCACCTTTCTGGAGCAGTTGTTAACAGTATTCTTTTTTGTTTGCTTGTAGATTCGAGCAGTCTCTGGACTTGTGTTTCTTCTTCAACATGATCACCAGATGGAAGCTAGCAACTGGTTTAATGCTGTAGCTGGTGTTATTAAGAGACTGGTAAGTTAGAAGTGCTCCTATCTCCATGTTGCTCTGTATACTGACCTGGTACTTTAACCATTAATGGCTCCATAAGCCTGCTGATTAAGAGCAAGCTGAGTGAGTTCTATGAGACATGTATGCCCTTTCTGACTGATAAGCGCAAGGTTAACACAAATGAGCTCAGCCTAAGTATCAATTTGGATGATCTGTAGAGATCAATGTGTGGTTTCTAATCACTTGTGTGAATATTTTGCTACTGTGGCTGATGGGATTGGAGACACCAGTGCGGTTGATGACAGAGTTCTAGCCACCCACCCTAGTGTCCAAAATATTATGCAGAAGATGACAGGATACCAGGGCTTCCAGTTCCAGAATCTTCAGAGTTTTCAAGTTGAAAAGGCGCTGCAAAACCTCAATGTAAGGAAGAGTACAGGCTGGGACGGCATCCCTCCCATGGCGCTCAAGCTTGGAGCTACTGAGCTAACAAATCCATTGACTATTTAATTCATGTATAACCCTCGGAGAGTGGCCCTTGGGATGGAAAAGGGGTGAATGGACACTCATTTTAAGACGGAAGATCCCCATGAAATGGGAAACTACAGACCCATAACTGTACAAGTTACTGTAAACAAACTCTTTGAACAATTACTGAGCAAGCAACTCAGTTATGGTTTTAATAACAAACTGTGTGACAAACTAACAGCTTGCAGAAAAAACAATAGCTGTGAGACAGCTCTGTTGTCTTTGACTGAGAATTGGAAATTCGCTCTGGATGAGCATAACGTTGTGGGTGTTCTCTCCACGGACATGAGCAAAGCCTTCGATTCGCTTTACCATCCCCTTACACTTGCAAAACTTAAAGCTATGGTGTTGAGGAAAGAAGTCTGCGATTGATGGGCTCCTACTTCACAGACCTGAAATAAAAAAAAATTAACTACAACAGATATGTGAGAAATGTGTCCATGCTTTGAAAATGCCAAACTAAAATTCTCATACTTTTTATTTCAGAATGATGAGGAGCCATTTCCAGTTGCAGGCACAGTTCAGTACCATCATTCACAAAGTAATGCTGCAAAAGGTTTCAAAATAATGTTCAAAATGACATTTCGACTCAAATACAGTTTGAGCAGTTGCACATAGACAATTCAGTTTACTGTATTGGAGTGGTCCTACTACCAAAATCACTAAACTGTATGCAAGGTCACTGGTTATTGATATTTTGTGCAATGACAGGGTGTTCCACACACTTCTATCTTGGTGGTTTTAAGATGTAAACTGTGAACTGTTGCTAAAAGGGAAGAAAAGTCACAAGTCCAGACCATTCTTGAAATTCAATCAAAACCGACACTTGAGCTATTGTTTATTGTTTATTGTTTGTTTGCCAAAAATTGTACAAATGAAAAAAAAAATAAATCTAATTACTTAAACTCTCATGGCGAGGAAGCCCAAGAGAAGCCACCGGGCTTATAAGGAATGGGCTCCCTCAGTTAAATAATTAGAACAAAATATCATCATAATTCCACATGGGGAAATCAATGGCAGAGCTACAGTAAATCTTAAAATAAGTATATTAGATAGTCGTACTAATCATAGTTCTAGGCTAAAAAAAGCGAAATGACAAAAAGAAAAGAAACAAAAACGAAAGAAAATAAAAGAGCAAAGGAAGAAAAAAAAATACATACATATATATATATATAACTATAAGTAGATAAAATGAAGACTTCATCTGCTATAAGAGTGCTCAATGGTAACACTAGTCCGACTCCAGAAGTTCATCTTTTATGTATATATATATATATATATATATATATATATATATAAATTACTATTTATGATAAGAGGAATGCTTTCAGCTTACAGCAAAAGGAAGCGGTACTTGTTGCATTTCGAATTTCAAAACTAAGAGAGTTAAAAAATTTAGGACCTTGGAAACTGATGGAGAATTTTCGAATATTAGTCCTGCATTGTGGTAAATAAAAATGCTCTGAACTTCTAGTGCCATAAGAATGCACCTGGCGTGTCACCAAAAACATGTTATTGAAGCTATAAGGAAGTAAGCCAGATCTGTATTGATACATAAATTTTCCTATTTGAAGTTTGTAGATATTCTCAAGATTCAGAATTTTTAAATTTTTAAATAAGGGGTCAGTGTGAGCATCGAAAGCACTCCTCAACATTATTCTTACGACCCGTTTTTGAAGTGTGATTAATCTTCTGAGGTTTGATGGGTAGGTCGATGCCCAGACGCTCACTCAGTAGAATAAGTATGGATAGATAAGGCTAAAATATAGCATCCGTAAGGAGGAATAATTAAGGCAAAAACTTGATTTATAAATTATACCTATGGCTTTAGACACTTTCCGAGCAACATTATGTATATGTGATTTCCATGTTAAATGTTCATCCAAAATTACACCAAGAAAAGTAGCTTCCTTAACACGATCAATCAAATAATTACTAATATTAAAAGCTAAATCAAGTGTTTGCCTGTTTTGTCTCGGTCTGAAGATGATAAAATTAGATTTCTTAACATTAATAGATAGCTTATTTGTATAAAACCAACACGTTATCTTTTTCAATTCTAAATTTACAACTTTCATAAGATAGGAAGCATCAGTATGCGAATAAAAGATATTAGTGTCATCAGCAAATAGTATCAGCTCTAAGACCTTTGACACATTACATAGATCATTTATATATACTAAGAATAACAGGGGACCTAAGATAGATCCCTGAGGGACTCCGCAAGTGATATCTAATGATGAAGAGTTGTAACCATTATATTGCACAAATTGTTTTCGACAAGATAGATAACTTTTAAACCATTGTAAAGCAATACCACGTACTCCATAATGTTCTAATTTGTCGAGCAAAATTTCATGATTTACTGTATCAAAGGCCTTAGATAAGTCAATGAATAGGCCTAAAGTTACCCTTTTATTATCAAGTGCAAGGCTGTGCTCTAACGGCGCCCGGTCGCCTGAGGCGACTAACATTTAGCTTCGGGCGACTGAAAAAACGGTCCCGGTCGCCCGGCCGGGCACTCTTGCTTCTGGTGCAGTGTTCAGTTAAGCGGGCAGAAAAATTTAACATACTAGTGTTGGCTTGTTGAGTCGGAGTTTACTAAACCCTACAGAAAATGTTTTTACTAATGTTGTACGAAAGAAACGGGCGCGCGTCGATGTTCAAAGGTCGTTCTGCATGATTTCACATGTAACATAATCCATCACTTTGAACGTGACAAGCGGCACGGATTTCGATTTGTACCGCTTCTTAAAATAGTTTTAAAATTTTTTGTTTGAGATAGAATGGTTCATTAGGTACAGTTTTTAGGAGAAACTGTCAATACTTTTCTGACAGACGTAGAGCGCGGATGGCGACGCGGAGTAATTTATTTTTATGTAAAACGGAAATTGCCGTATTGAGCAGTATGCGAATGTAATGTTTTTACGCTTTTTGGCTGCTGTGTCTGCTTGGCTAAAACATAACTTATGATTGTTTTCTTCCCTTTACACAAGATAGCGAAGTATAAAAAGACAAGATATGATCGTTCTGATCGTTTTTATTGTTGTCTTAGAAACAGGGCAGTTCCACGTTGTCTTGGTATTTTACGTATCGATAACTAAATTCGCATGCAGGCATATATAGGCTAAATTTAGCGGCCAAAAAAAAACACGGAAAGAAGAGCTGGTTTACGCTTCGACCATATCCACAAAAAGCTCAATTATCCTAAAAGATTCACTGATAATATAGAAAAGGAAATTAAAGATGACTTATTTTTTATTGAAACAATAGGTTTGGGGCCGCGGCGGTTTCACTGTTTCACGGAATTTTTCACGGAAACTTGAGTTCGACCTGCCCCGTATAAAACTCCGTCACATTATATTTCATGCCGCATTGATTCACCTTTTGAAAATTTATTTTTTAGTTTAGTATTACTGATAAAAAGCACAGTTTTCCTTGACCCAAAGATCTTAATGAAGTTTACGTAAACCTGCTGAATTTTTTTACTTTTCCCTCTTTAAGACCTGAACAATTCAGCGGCATTGCTAACGTTTCTGGTTTTAAATCTGAATGGCGCGAAAACTTTGATGGGTTTCATAAGACAACATGCGGGTTTTGGTCGAATCCAAAAGCTAAAATTACCGAGTTTGGTGATCAGCAGGTCAGTAAGATTTGTGTGCTCAAAAAATACTTGGTCATCAGATGTACTCGGGCGACCAACTTGAGAGGCCTGGGCACCCGAGCTGGAATGCTTGGGAGCCCGAAGGGCTCCCCGAAAATTTTATTCGGGCGACCAACTTTGGGGTCTGGGCGCCTTAACTAAAATGCTTGGGAGCCCGAAGGGCTCCCTGAAATTTTCCTTAGAGCACAGCCTTGAAGTGCATTTGAGATCTTGTCATACAATTGGATTAAAGCATGTGCAGTAGAATAATTTTTTCTGAATCCATACTGATTCCGGGAAAGAATATCATATTTATTTAAAAAATTAATGAGGCGATTGTAGACAATTCTCTCTAGGAATTTAGAGAAAACTGGTAACACTGATACGGGTCTGTAATTTGTGAACAAAGATTTATCACCAGATTTAAACAATGGAATAACTCGTGCAATTTTCATCTCTTGGGGTACAACTCCAGAATTAAGAGACAAGTTAATTATATACGTCAATGGTGCGCAGATTAAGTTAAAAGACTCTTTAACAACATTCATTGAAATACTATCATATCCTGGAGCAGTACCGGATCGAAAGCTGCTACAAATCTCAAATGTGAACTATCGTCCTTTTTTAAGGGTGCTAACAGTTAATAGTTGTTTGGTGGTAAGCAACTTAATAATTTGGCTTGCACTCACAATGAGCACAAACAATGAAGTAAACCATTTAGCATTTTGGGCAGTTCTGAGAAAGTTAAACTTTGATCTCTAGATTATAGGTGTGTGTCTGTAGTCTGAATTTAGTAAGCCCTCTATTTCGTGTATTTAGGGGGAGCAGCCATGTCTCAGTCAGTATTAATTTTTACCATTATATTCGCCTTATTCTTTTTCTTTTCCTCAGTCGTAATCCATGCTTCTGTTGTTTGTCTTAATTTCGTTTTTCTTTTCCACGATTTCAAGGCCATGTGCATCAATGGTGCCTTTCACAGTTATGCTCAAAACAATAAACAAATTGAACAACAATCATACACCTGTCTAAATGTCGTATTTCAGAAGGTAACTAAAGTTATCCTTGAAAGATTTTGGAGCCATTGATAAGGGAGCTGTGTAAAGACACGTTTATGAGACTGTGTTCCTCGCAAGAACTTTCACTCTATAACTTCCTTTCCAGTGACCTGAATCTGGAAGAAAATTCACGTTTCGTGTTTTATCTACTTCTTGTAGGCATTGATAATGATGATGTGTTAGTCGAGGACCCTGGTTCACCAACCACTCTGCAACCAGAAGAAAGATTGGCTCGCACTCGCAGTCGAAGAGGAGGTAAAACGAGAGAAAGTCACAAGTACTTTGCACTGAACTTAACATTTTTAAAAATTGGTTCGTGTATAAAAACAACTGACACATTGTTAGTTTTGATGTAGTTTTGATATTGATGTTAACAACATTCAAACGTTGAAACGTTGCCTTGGTTTTATATACTACTTCTCGTTCAATTCAACTGTGTAAAATAGAAAGACAGTGAAAGTAAAGGTAAACACTGTCAAGCCTCTCTGCGCGGCCACCTTTTATAAGTAATCATATCAAGAATACATGTGTACCTTAAGCAGTTTCCTGGTAGAAGTGCCGTATAGTAGTTGACCATCCATCGGCGGGTCTAGGTGCCCTGGAGCCCCTCTGAATGGAGCCGTCAAACCAGAAAATTATAAAATTTAATGATTGATTGCGTTAAAAACTGAACTTCAGTTATCCCTGATTGGTCGTACATTTACCAGAAAATATTACGTAGCGGCCAGAGGCGTTGGCTGTAAACGGGCTGTAATAGGCATAAGTTTGGACTGATCTAATAACAAATTTCTGGAACTACCCCTGCCACAAAATCTTGTCATTTTGTGCGGTTCGTTGCTTACAACCGATTTGAATGTATTAGCTAGTAGTTTAAGTTGAAATGGGTTGGTAACCAATGCCGTCATTCGCTTTTTTTTAATGAAACCGCTTTATTATTGTCATTTAAATGACTTGTTATTGAGTCCATTTTAATTTACTTCCTCAGTTAGTGAAAGAGATGATAGTAAAAGCGGAATCAAGGACAGACTGAAAAAGCTGCTTACAAAAAGACCGCCTATAGAAGAACTGGAAAGAAAAGGAATTATTAAAGGTGGGTAACAGTGTTTCGCCTAAGCAGATCTTCGCTCAAACAAGGTGTAAAATCGTTTTTAACCTTCCTCAGTCTATTTGTTTTAATTTCCTCTGTCATATTTACTTAAACTGGATCATCATCATCATCTTCATCATCTTCCTCATCTTCATCGTCTTCATCTTTATTACAGTAGAATCCCGGTAACTCGAACTCTGAAGGGAAACGAAAAACAGTTCGAGTTAGCCGGGTAAATTTTAGTGCAATTTTGACCAAGGGAAACTGAGGAAATTTAGTTCGAGTTAGCGGGGAATTCGAGTTATCCAAGTTCGTTTTAATCAATTGTTAATTTTTTTGCAGAAAGTGTATTTGGATGCCACATTGCTCACTTGTGTGAAAGGCAAAATACATTAGTACCCGTGTTTGTCAGCCAGTGTATTTCTGCTATTGAAAAGAGAGGTACGTAGTGAAAGACATCTACCGTTATTGTTAGATACGTGATGTGGTTCAGTCATTTTTTAGGTGTCTTGCTGCAGTTCAGTTGAAAAATTGTGTTAAAGGTGTTTTTTCTCCCAACGTTTCTTTACGATCTCAGCCTTTAGTTTTGCCATTTCCCCAAGCCTTATATGAAGTTGGAAACATCTGCAGACAGCCTAACCAACCTTAAAATGTCAGAAGTTAGAAAGTATCAACACAAACACTAGGGCAGAAAAAGTGAAAAGTCTTTGTAGATGTTTCTTAGAGAAGAAAATGTCCAGTTTTGCCTGCTTTAGGACTTCACTTTAAATTAGGTGCAAAAATGCCACAAGGTCGAATTTTTGGGACTACGCTCTTGCGCAACCTGACATGGTTCGTACAATCTTGAAAAGGTCTTGAATTTTACTAGTCGTCTTGAAAAGTCCTTGAATTCGGTTTTGGTCCTTGAAAAGTACTTGATTTTTTTATTAGGTTATAAAAAGCCCTTGAAATTCACAACCTTGTCTACGCCAGACACCTTTTTCTGTAAAATTAAATAATTTTGCCAAGGAAAATTTGGCTCATCCTCGGTGTAAGAACCTGTAAAACTCAGGGATAACGTAAAAAAAAAATTTCTGCATGAACAGTACAGTCTAACTTCTCCTTACGGACACCTCTGTAATACGGACACCTCTCTATTACGGACAGTTCGTTTGGTCCCAGAAATGCCAAAAATCATACATTCCCTACCTCTATAATACGGACATCTCTGTAAAGCGGACAATTGGTTCTGTCCCTTTGGTGTCCGTATTAAAGAGGTTTGACTGTATTTTATTTCTCGGTTTCTCTATTTCAAGTGCTGTTTCTTTACCTCAGGTGCAATTGCAAGTCATACCCAGTCATTTTGCCAAGTCTTGTTGTGGAAAGTAGTATAAAATTATGTGATCAACGATGCCCGAAGAAGTAAAAGTCGTAAAAGACTCCATGTCGTGTTTTAGCCAATAGGGTGATCAAAGGGGGTTAAAAAGTTCCGATTTATTAAATAAATCTTAGTCCTTGAAAACTGTAATTTGTCCTTGAAGAATCCTTGAAAAGTCCTTGAAATTTGTTTGCCTGAAGTTGAACGAACCATGCCTGAGTATACGTGCAACTTAGTCTAACTTGATATTTCACATCTACTAGAAAAAATATCCACCCACATAGAGGTACCTCAAATATTATTAATTTTACGAAGGTTAATTTATTATGCGGTCTTTTCTTTTAGGATTATCGTTTGATGGACTGTACAGAGTATGTGGAAATGTGTCGACTGTTCAGAAGATCAGAATTTGTATTGACCAAGGTTAGTTTGTGGACGGTCTTAAACAGAAAGAAAGGCACCAAGCAAATTAGGCGTGTTTCAACGTTTTTGTACAAGATCGTAATCTCTCATTGTTAACTCTCTTCTAGACCACTGAGATGACGCAGGAAATGCTTAAATATAACTTTGCAGTGAATCTATCCGCAGCAACTTGTGGTTTTACAACGCTTGCCATTTTAAACACATTTTCATTTTTTTTCGTGGTTCTAATCTTTGTTCTGAATAAAACTCTTGGTGTACGTTTAAGTGATTTAATTGTTTACTGTTTACATTGGAATTGTCCTGTGGGATTGAAGAATTCTTGCATTGTTCTTAAAGGCCTGTGAGGTAACTTTGTGTCGCAAGGTAACAGGAAATAAAAAAGAATTAGAAAGTCGTTCCAGAAGTGTTAAAGTACAATCATTTCTGTGGTGAAATTCAACCAAGTATTGGTTGCATTTCTCCAAAATTATTTGCTGTTTATGACGAGTGAAATGTTTAATAACAATATGATTCAACATATTACGGAGGTGTTAATTAACCTGTATTATTTTGTGCTTGATTTCACAGAGGAGAAAATTCATTTAGGTGAAGCACCTTTTGACGATGTTCATGCACTCACTGGAAGCTTAAAGCTTTACTTCAGAGAGCTGCCTGAACCACTTATTCCTTACGACTTCTTCAGCGGATTTGTAGAGGCAATAAGTAAGTTATAAACATTGCTTGTTAATCAGATTTACTAACTCTCCTCATGAGAGGTCATCCAAGATAGTCTTGGATTCTGGATTCCACGCCACGAATTCCGGATTCAATGCACTGGATTCTGGATTACTTGTCAGTGGAACTTGGAATCCGGATTCTAATTGTTAGGGGAATTCCAGATTCCTTGAGCTGAATTATGGATTGTAATGCCCAGGATTCCGGTTTCAATAAGCACAACCTTTGCGGGATTCGGGATTACTTTACACGGGTCTGGAATCGGTAAATCCTTCATGTATCTTCACCAAACGTGTCCTCCCATCCTCTTCATGCTGAGTGGCACACAAGGCTTCTATTAGGTTCCACAATCTTGTTTTTCCAATCAAGAATTTAACCCCCAACCTGGGGGACCAGGGTACTGCTTTGCCTGATCCCTCCTGTAAACCGATCAGCTTGTTTGAATCTGCGAGGGGCAGAGATTTGTCAAGGGTTTCTTAAGGGCACGCAATCCTCCCCGTGAAATCAAGATACGGCAGTAAACTTAATTTTACAATATACTTTTTCCAGAACAAAGCACCAGGAAGAGCAAATTAACTGCGATGAGATCACTGGCAGTTCAGATGCCAAAGGTGAACGGTGAAACTCTCAAGTTGCTGCTGCGTCATTTGCGGAAGTAAGTATTTTATTCTCTTCCGTGGCATAGATTCGGAGTGCTGATGCAGAAAATGTTGACTAATAACTGAGACACAACGGGCGTTTACGTGGCTTGCTTACATTTACTCATATAGGCTGCCGCTCAGCGAGTTTGGTGGGACATCTATAAACTTACACTTGGGCGTCTTTCTCTAGCACTCAGTCAAGTATCTTTAACTCACAAAAATGTTGTATTGTCAACTGAGTTGTTTAGATAAAGTGGCAACCGTAAAGACATTCAAGAGATGTCGTTTGCACCGTGTGTTTTGTTGCAAATTCTTATTGACAGGGTACCGCAATGTTTCTAGAGACTAACCCGTTTACCTGCTAATTTTAAAGCACATCGCTTATTGTTACAAGTGCCATTAGTTTTTCAACGCCATGGCTCAAAACCTCTTCATACTCTTTCAAGGACAGCATTGTGCAAGGCAGTGGAACACATGTTTTGAAAGTAGATCAAGTTATCTTGGTGGGGTTTCTAAATTGTGCGAGTATTTAAAATAATCGTAGGAAAGCAGGAACACGTCAGGGCGCGCTCGCGCGTTCTCTTCGTTGCTGGCTTTGCATACCACTCGAAATTCGCCACTTAGAAACGAGAAACAAACTGGCCTGAGTTAAGGACTTCTGGGATCGTTACTATTTACGCGTCGATCAGCTATTGGTTAATTTTTTCCTTTGTCTCCAGTAACATTCCCAGAAATTTTTGCGAAAGTTTACTCGGGCCCAGTTTTCCAGCTGTTTCTAAAGTGGCGAATAGGGAGCTTGATCGCACAGGCTACTCAAACTATGGGACGTGCTTTGCTCTAACCCAGTCGGAATTTACTTGCAGGTTGATGGTTCAGAGTGAGGCAAATCGAATGAATGCACAGAATCTTGCTATCGTTTGGGGACCAAACCTAATGTGGCCTCGGCACGACTCCGGAGACATCGCACTCAACATGGTTCACCAAAACCAAATTATAGAATTCCTACTACTGGAATTTGATCATGTCTTTAAATAATCTTTGGTAGGGAAATAAACTAATTAGCTTGTATTACATTTTCCATCGAAATCGCGTTGTAACGAGATAGAAACGTACTGTCTTCTCAGTGAGAAAGTAAGTCTCCTCATTCTTTGTATATTAAGTCACCGTTGTTGGTCTTGACATTATTTTGCCATGCTTTAGAATTAAAAAAAGTCATGTACATAACATTTGGGAAAAAATAGGTATAACAGGTTACATGGTATTGTACATTGTTTGATTTGATTTTAAATGAACATGAAAATCTTCAGTAAGTTCTTACTTAGAATGCCGGGCTACCTTTCTGCCCTTCTTTGCCGTAAACTGGGTTCAGTCACTGTAACTCGTCCAAAGACTTACTCCTAAAGTTAGGGAGAATTTTTCCTCCTTGATGTTATTTATGTCTTTTTAAACGTGTTTTCACCTTTGTCATTTCCGTTTTATGCAAGCTATTAAGATTTTGTTCTACAGTGGACTGTTATTAGGGGGCCTCTGTTTAGTACAGGGTGAAGACGTTAATACTTGCAGCGAAGAAAGGGGCACGTTATTCCTGCAGTTTTGATAAACACGTTCTGTAAAACGACATTTTTGCAAAGAGCATTCCTTGTTTATTTTTGTGGGTAGAGTTGATTAACCTTTAAGGCTAGATTTATCAAAAGAGAAACATGGCCTCTTAACTTAAACTGTTGTGCCGAAAATCTTCAGAAAATCGTTATCTTACTCCCCGTATTGTGAAGTAAGCACCTCTTCTTCACCCCGTTATGGTAAATTTGAAGTAAGCGCCGAGGGGCCGGACCTTATTTAAGATGTATTTTAAATATCGTCCCCACGTAATACTAAACCGTTGTCGAGCAACTATATCTTCGTGACCTGCAGCAGGTAATCAAAAATTCAGTTTTACTTGTTCTACAGTCTTTTAAGGTTAGTCTCAAACCTAGCTATTGAGATATATTTTTTTATAGGAGGTGTAGGGCAGTCCGGTCCCTGGGCGCTTATTTGAGGGTTTTCCAAGTGCCAACATCGTTTATTTTTGAGAGCAAAACTGATATTCTATATCCTCAAGTAAAACTGCTGTGGCTAATATACTACTGCAGAACGAACACGAGACCAATAATTTGTCGGTCTGCAACGAAGATGTTAAAGTGTATAGACTGAAGTGAATAGAACAGTTATAAATTTTAAATATTCATTCTTCGGATTAACATTTTACAATCACCAGGTACAGAGAATAAGAATAGAGTACCAACAGAGTGTAATTAGATATGTGGGTAAATTCAGTTTACAAAATTTAGCGACTTTGTTCTCTCAGACGTTTGTGCATGCATGAAAAGAGGAGAAACCAACTAAGAGTTTACACTGAAGCGTTTGACGTAGTCATTTTATCGTGATGTTCACATTGGTTCTCTTGACTATTTTGAAATAAAACAGTGGAACTGGGTATTCTGTGTGTTATGTAACGTGATTACTTAGAGTTTTTTGGACATCTCTAAAGAAATTTTAGCAAATTTTCTTTCGTTCCTTGTTTGTTACCCATTCAGGTCACGAGATATTTGAGATTTAGGCTATACGCCACTTGCACATCTCCCATAATGCACCTTATTTGCGCCGCCCCCCTCCCCTCCCCTCCCCCCCCCAACAACAAAAAAATTGCATAAACTTTGTTTTTCATTTCTCCTGGGTCTTACAGCCGTCCCAAGGGAAATTGAAAACAATGCTTATGCAAAATTTTGCGGGGCAAATAAGGTGCATTGTGGGAGATGTGCAAGTGGCGTATGTTCATACTGTACGGTATACTTCCTCCGACACGAAAACCATACGGGATAGGATAGGACTTCTGTTCACACATGATAACGGTGATTTGGGCGCGATATCTACACCGGATGGAGCCGACCTCTGTCAACCTGATCTTGAAAGGAGATCGTCACATTTGAGATATGTTTATGCCATTTTTCGTCGCAGTGTAAACAGGTATCCAGACCGTAGCGAAAGTAGGAGCGACGGCAAACATAAGATTCTAGTTGACAATTGAGCACAAAAAAACTGTCCAAAATAATTCTTATAGATAAACTTGACGTCGAAACCTCATCTTTTCGTGTACAGATAAGGATCAGTAAACGATAAGTAAAGGGAAATTCTGTCCACGTGGGCTTGCCTTTTGACGTCATGTACTCCTGATTACATTTGACGGAAATGGTTCGTTGAAGTAATGAATTGAAATACCTTTTTACAGACCTTACGGAACTTCGGGGGGGATAGCGACTGGAAAATCAAATTCTGGTTTGCAGCTGAATCACAGGGGGCTTTTCCATCTGAGGGCGGTCTGTTGGGGCGAGGCCGAAACCGAAGAAAGATTTTGTCATTCGGAAAACCCTCGGAATATCCGTATCGCTTGCCGAGTAATATGCCGTATTATAAGAGATATGAGAAGCTCCGAAAATCTTTTGGTTTCAGACCTCGCACCAGCTAACCGCATAATAGAGAAGAGAAGTCGTCACTTAACGTTGCCATGGTAGCAAAATTTTTGGATCTCAACAAACCGTGGTCCAGCAGATATGACAGAAAAAACGTAAAAAAAAAAAATGTATGACTTTCCTGTACATGATTGCACTAGGAGCAAAACGGTAGCCCACAATTTCCTTCCATCGTTCGAAAATGCAAATGGCCGTCTCTGTCAAGAAAGAGTGAGATCCAGAAAGTTTGCTACCATGGTAACTTGACGTCGCAATTCTCCTCTCTGTTGAAAATAGCAAATGAACATTTTAAACTGCAAAGTATGCCGCAATGCGAGGCTAAGTGCGAAACCATTGACATCAAAATTATTTTTTATTCTCATGCAAACAAAACTCATTTGCATAAGAAAGGCTTTTCACTTAGCCTCGTTTTGAAAGTGAGAGTCCTTGGAGCTCGGAAGGGCATGGCCAATCGGCCGTCATTTCGGTGAATGAAACTTATTTGTACAAATTGTAAACGCAACTCCGGGATGAAATGTACCAGTTCTTAATTTTGCTTACCATTTGCCCAAACCGTGAACCGACCGGTTTGCACAATCAAAGTCGAAAATATAGGGGCTTTTCGAGGATGCGCCCAAGCAAATATCATTTTTCGACACTTAATTTGTTCTCTTTTATAGTAAGCGACATTACATCGGTCTACCCGGAGCGCAATCTATTAGTCAAATTAATTATGATCTTAGACTTAGTGTGCCCGTGTCAGCAGATGACTGAGATCACTCTTCCACTGATGTAAACAGTATTGAAAACTGGGCGGTAAAAGCATATGAAACTAAACCTCAAAAAGACCTGGGAGATGGTGGTACGAGGCAGGATTTCTAAGCCACTTCCACCTTTGGTACAAGGGGTTGAACGGAAAAGCTTAAAAATTATTCGATCTGTTAATTATACCCCCGTTTTTATACGGGATCGAATTTAGGGTGCTGCCTTTCAAGGCGAATATCTTGATCGTACTGACAAATTTTTTAAACCTGCCCTTAGGTTCGGATATACAAATATCATATATGTAACAACTGAAGTTGTAACTGATGACAAAGCATCCCTTGGTATGATAAGGTAATGGTTCGGTGTATGAAAAACTATTATAACTTAGTCTTCTCTAGAAGAAGCATTTGAGTTTTGCTGGAGCTCGTAGGCAGATGAACACAACACTTTTCCAAAATCGACCATAAGACACGTAAAATTGGACAAATTTACTGTTGGAACTCCATGACTACCGGAGTTATTGTGTAAACATTGATTTGCGTCATCAGTATGGAATTTCTGTCGCTAAGTCGCAGACGTTCCTCCGCGCGAAACGTCTTCAGCGGCGAAGAGCGAGGAGAAACGGATGTTTTCGCAGGCTATTTTTTGACAAAACTTCCTCTTAAGAAGAGGTTAATTAGCTTAAGTTGAATAACAAATAGAATGGTATGTATGGAGAGAAGAACTTGGAGAAAACATTCTGAATTCCAGATGGGAATTGAAGCCAGGACCTTGCAGACACTACTGGGATGCTTCTTTGGTCCAAGACCGAGAAGGACTGGGAAAACGCCGTACAGGAATTAATTAGGCAAGGATGCTCTAACCACTGAGCTCTAAGAACTCTAGGTATGAGCAAATCATTTGTTAAGATGGTTATTAATTAGAGAATTTTCAGCCATATTAAATATAACAACACTTTATGATGCCTTTGGAACATATTTACATTATAGGTGTATTTTACAGAGTGTAACATACTTAAGTTCGTTTGAGATTTATAAACTTTTCATTTTATAGGACCAAAATCCAATCGATCTTCCTCCGTGACATATGACTAAGTACTAAAGAGGATAAAAAGATTGAGAAACTTGTTGGAAAACTCTTTCATCTAACTTGTCCATGAATCAGTAAATGAAAATAATAAAAATAACCAAAAACGTGCTTTTATAGTCTTAGTTCTATGTTAATGAAATTATTTAAACAAAAGAACGATGAAATTTAAGGATGGTATTGCTCCACTCTTTGAAGAAGTGTCTGGGCATAACCAGGTGAATAATATCTGTAACAAGAAAATAAAAATAGATCAGTGAATATGAAGAAAGAAAGGATAGTATAGAAAACTCTGATGTCAAGTTTCTAGCGTGGGAAGATGACTTCTGAGGAACGGGCGCAGAAATTCCATACTTATGACGTGTAACTACCCAGATCTGGATAGTGCTTCTGATTGATCGTCGATCGTGCGCGTGGAAAATTTGCTTCAACCAATCAGAAGCAACAAATCATCAGTATGGAATTTCTGTAACTGTTTCTCAGACCACATTTCGCGGGGAAACTAGTGGTTGCATCGTGAAATGTCGGCGGTTTTCTCCGGCTATCAAGTGTCAAGCTACATGCGCTATTTACGTCCTCAAAAAGATGCCAGTTCTGAAAGGGCAAATTTACATTGGGGGGAGGTTAATGATTTCTATTTGTAGCAAAATTAAGAAGAAGATTGTGGCAAATTGTCCACCAACTCCTCCCCTAGCACAATGTTAAAAATAACATCTTACTTAAGAGAGGGGTACCTGGGTACATTCCTAAAATCGTGTCCTA
Source organism: Porites rus (assembly GCA_964035705.1). Taxonomy (NCBI): domain Eukaryota; kingdom Metazoa; phylum Cnidaria; class Anthozoa; order Scleractinia; family Poritidae; genus Porites; species Porites rus. Next base: position 12,190,086 of record OZ037995.1, read on the forward strand.
ATCTGAAATAGCCATAAAAATTTAATCTGAATAAGTACAGCAAAACAATTTTCGTGCTCATAAACACAATTAACGCAGTTGTATAGGCATGGTTTGTAATTATCGAACTTTAATTAACAAAGACATTTACACACTTCAACCGGAAATGGACGTTTTGCACTCTTGGGCAATGCTTTTGCCCAAATTTTTCGGCAAATCGTCCCTATAAGAGTAAAGACAGTTATTAAGATTGGCAATATAAACAAAAGAGAGCTGAACAGACGTGACACAGCCCCTTTACTTGGTATGTTTACAAGTGTCACCCACCGGACAATCTCTTCAGGATAGCAGTTGTTAACAGCATTGATGTGCTCACTAAGGGTCGTATTTCTCTCAGGATTTATTTCCTGTACTTTCTTAAGTCCTCCACTCGTTACAAATAGTTTCCGTGCCTTAGCATCGTGCGGAAGAACCTTGGCAAACTGTCCAACAACGTGCTTTAAAATGTTGGGCGGGGCGTCGCTTAACAGGGGTTCTAAGGCTGGCAGATGAACGCACTTCTGAAGAATGTTGGTGAGAGCTTTCTTGGACTGAAAGAATAAAGAATATAGCAATGAGGAAAAGATGATCTGAGTGTCTCCGTTGATACAAACTACAAGGCTGAAAAGTCCTACTGTACCAGGTTATACGCGAGCCTGTTTTACCGTTCAAAAAGATCTCCAGATAATGGAAAAAAGGAGAAATGTCCGCAGGATGCAATTTACTTTGCCGTATGTAATTTTGAGTTATTTACGCTTGGTTCGCTGTGCGATGTCTGGACCCGCTTTTCGAAGTGTTCCGAATTCCTAACGTTTAACGTTAATATCCGCATCAACGGAAGTTCATCTTACATCCTCTCTTTTATAGACGCTCTTCACAAATTATTTGGAACAGGCTATTCATTTTCTGGACCACGAATATGGACAAAAACCGCTTTATTCAAATTGGCAGCATTTTACTATTTGAACTTTTGATAACAGTCACTCCCCGCAAAGTGATTTTCTACTTCCATTTCGCTTAGGTATGTATTCAACTTGAGTTACACAACAATGATTTGTTAAATGTTCCCAAGCCTTCCACGCCAGTCTAATCTCGAATACCGATTTAATGCTGCACGGAATCGAACAAGCGCGAGAGGAATAAGCGCCCACAAAATATCGAGAATTCTTTCCGACTTTATTGGTAAAAACAACCGATTTTCAGCTTGTTTTTAAATTTCAGCAGACGCCTACAGTTACCATTTTTGGATAGCACACTATAATGGCTCATACCATGATGGCTAAGCCAATCAGAGCTCTAGAACTGCATTATCCAATGATTCAGTCTTTAATAATTGCAAATACAGTGTGACACCGTGACAGTTAAGACCAACTCAACGAAGTGGAACTGATGACTTTAAGTTGTCTTTCTGTTCATTAGATTTTCACGTTACCTTAGTTTGTAAGTCTTCAGAGCTTTCAGTGTTGAGATAGCACTGTAGCAGTGAATTCAAGGCATTGGTGACAGCAACAGCTTTAGCATGTTCAGGAGTGTGTCTTCCAATCTGACCCAGGGCCCACGCAATAGCAGCCTGTTGGTAAGTGACAACATGGATTAGGTTTTTAACTAGTACATGAATTTAGAATGGTACAATCATAAACTATTGTAAAAACACACCTACAATGTACGGGCACTGTAGAAGGCAAGCTTATGGAATAAAAAAAATATTACTATTGGAGGGGAAATTGCTACATTCATTTTGTAATATTAGAGCACAAGCTTTCAAAAGGGAGATGGCAGTGAAAACTAAAGTGAACTTCTTTGAAATGAGTTCTTAAGGAGCGCATCTAGGCTTGAAAAGGAAATGAAAATTCGTTGTCGTATGTCAACGTCTACGGTCTTATATAACGACGTCAGGGTAAGGAATTTCAAAAGATAGCTGCTGGTAGAGGATGACGAAGAAATCTATCCTAAGGTAAAAAAATGATTTCAATTTTTATCATAGGTTTCATACTGATGTCGCCGTCATTCGTAAACACCGTAAAAAGAGACTTGAATACCTTGATATGATCCTCCTCATTCCCACCCAACTCCGTAGTGCGATCCTCTCCACTTCCCGCAAGAATTGCCGCTAATGCTGTGACAGCCTACAGAAAAAAAAAGAAAACGATAAGATACTGTATAATGTTTGTGTGAAATGTTACAATGTCGTCACTCTTTATTGTAAAAGAGAGACAAAAAAGAAATTCTGATGTAACTCATTATTTGATCCTTAAACGAATTGGGAGATTTGTGATATTTGTAATTGCATTTTATAACAACAACAGCGTTTATCAAGTGTACAAATTGAAAGTAAAGTATATCATAAACCCGTTCAGCTTTTCACGTGGTGGTAAAAAACTAGTGTTAAACACGTTACATTGTGAATCCCTCCAATAATCGATTGAGTGGAAGAGTTCCCTTCTTAACTCAAGTCAAGACATCTGAACCAAAACTGCTCTTGACTACTAAACTACCTTAATGGCTTAAGGGCTTTCTCTTTCCAATTCGTTTCGAAAAAAAATTGTCTTCAAGGAAACATAAATCTGTTGACCCCCCCCCCCCCCCGGGAGGGGGTATTCCTTTATATGGCCTATACGGGATGTGCTGCTGGACAGGGTCTGGTTTTTGTCCTCTCTGTCCCAAACAGGGTATATAATTTCGTGTGAATCTGTCAACAGGTTATTGCCTGTTCCAGGCTCCGAGATAGTCGGATCCGCTCAATTGAGAAAGCGCGAACATTTTTCCCGCTCCGCCAACTTTTCGCGTGCCTTTTACTTCGCATCTTCCCCACTATCTGAGAGCGTGGAACATGCTATGTGTATTGCCTGCACAATTGATTTGATTTGCTGGATGAATTTTGTTTGTACTCCAAGAATACGAAAGCAATGATTATAACGTGAATTTTCTCTGGCGTCCTTTGTCCTAAACAGCCCGTAATAAAATTGAGGGTGTTGTCCTAAACATAACAGGGTATGTATTTTAGGAATTTTTTGTCCCAAAACAGGGTCAGGGTTTCAAACACTCAGCGTCTCACCTATACCCAAATATTGGTCAAGTACCCCCCCCCCCCCACCCCCGAGCACGAAACAGTTAATCTCTGTTTCTGAACAAAAAAGGCGACTTCAAGGCTCTTGGGCACATAATGTTCTAAATAAGAGTTATTCAACGCAATTACTGTACGATACTACGCTGAAGGTGACTATTGAGTTGAAGTACATACTTGAGACACAATGACAGACATAGCGAGCGATTCTGAGTGAGCCGCAACATATCCCAACATCATGATTCCTGGCAGGCGGACATTTCCTTTTGATTCTCTGATGTAGTCCACAACAGCTCCGACACCTCCAGCGTTAGTAATCAGTAGAGCAAGCTAAATGAAGATAGTTGGAGAGAACAAAGATCATTCATGAGTAATAAACTACCTTTGAAACAGAGCATAACAGAACACAGCCACGCGTGTCAAAAACGCCATGCAGGGATGCAAGAAACAGGGGGCACCCAACAAACGAATGTTTCCCAATACGTTAAAAGTATCTCAAATAATTTTTTCTATGCTTTAGAAGCCTTTCTTGGTTAATGGGGAGCTGCCCTGAAAACTATTGATCTGTTTGAATGTCTTAGGGGAACTTTGGGTGTTCCGAAAGTTTTAGGTGGCTTTTCCATCTCATCCCAAATTTTTAATCCTGATGGGTAAGGTCAAAAGTTCCAGGACATGGTGTAGCCTTACTTTCATTAGAAGATCCTATGGAACCTTTTATTCAACAAAAATTGTAATATCTTGCTGATAAAATGTGAAAAAAAAGTTAGGAGAAAATCCCGAATATCTTAGATGTGTGGAACGGTTATCCAGTCATTTCCAGGCATCTCTTTGCTCCTTCAAAGGGCTACTTCACAGAAAAAAGTCGTTGAGTGCCCCTGAAGAAAAGCAATAGTACAAGACAAACAACAGCTAACATAATTTGAAATGATAACTTCCATTTTGTTTGTGCTGTGTTACGAGGTCAATTTGACGAAATTCGTATGTCTCAAACATGGTTGTATTTACAATAATCTACCCTAATTAGAGATCTAAATGTTTGTCCTAAAAGACAAGTATGAAGTTTAAACCACACTTTATACTGATAGTCTGTCAAAAATATTGATCAACAAATGGCGAAAGAATTTCCGTTTAGCTGTGTAGCACTTTAGAAAATAGAAGTAACAAAGATTTTCATTAAAAATAAAGAAATCATGAACAAAAGTGCCGTGTTGGTTGAAATTATCCTTTCCAAACGTTTCGGGCCTGGCCCTTCATCAGTGGAATTATCAGTTCGTTGAAACCTTTGCAAGGTGTATACACGCCATAAATTAGAAATAAAAATTAAAGGCTTTGTAGTGCACGCGCGGCTCTGCGCGCGGCCTAGAGGAAACGGAAGTCGGAGTTTAAACCGCGCGACTGACTGGTGCCAAGTTGAAATATCAGTCGCATTTCCAGGCGCTTCCGTTGCGCGTTATCTACAGAGAGCATCATTCCCCGAACCAAAGCGTCGTCGATTGGGTGACCAGCCGTGTTAAAATATCGCTTACCTCAGGTGTATGCTTAGCAATTTCCCTGATCAGTGTTGCCACATTCTTTTTCACATATTCATCGGAGTCTAGTAAAATAAAGATGACAAAATATTTATTACACAGTTTAGTTTGTTTTGATTAGCTTCTTCGCTATAGGTGGTCATTCTTCTACTCAATTTAAAACTACAGGTTTAAGGCTCTAAAATTATGTTAAATTCTTTATACAAGATATTTTTGCAAAATAAGTGACATTTTTGCCTAAAACCGCCTTAGAAGAACTTTCCAAATGAATAAGGAAGGAATTCAAGCAAACTTAATATCTATGACAAGTATATACCTGTTTAAATAATGATTTAATACACAAATAAAACAATTTAATATACACCTATTTGTCTCACCTTTCAGAGAACCAAGGACCGCTGGGAATATCTCAGCTTCCACTACCATTTCAGCCAAGTCAACTGAATGTTTAGCAATCTGGCTTAATGCAGAAAATATGTGTCGCTGAAAAAAGGAAATGTGTTCTTTTTGAAAATCCCTGCATCAAGTGGAATTCTGTAAGTGTTCACTTTAAATGCTTATAAAACTTACAGAGGCAACAGTGTATGACATACTTAACACAAAACAATAGATACAGTGCTGCTCATCACTTTGATCTCAATTTTTGAGAACTGACTAATGATTTTTGAGAATTAAGTCTTATATGAGACAAAACAAGTGTTTAGAAGACTAAAGTTTTGAGTTGCCACTGGATTGACCCTTTCAGAAACAAACCTGTTACACTCTGATTTTCTAAATACGTCAAAGATATAAGTAGTACACAATGCAATGAAGTTTTTGGAAATTTTTGATGAAACAAAATTTTTCCATGCAAAAGAAAGAACTGTAACCATGAATAAAGATTCAGCTGTATGGCCAGTAAAGAGGTATGGTTGTGGAAATCTGGATATAATATGGGCCACATTAAAATAAGGTATAGATGTAGTTGTACATTAAGTACGTGCAAACAGACTAAAATTTTTATATTAATGTAGTTCAGTATTATTATTTTACCTTGAGCTTACAATCATTATTAAGAATCATCTGTGCAAGATGAGCAATGGCACCAGCATCAACAACTGTTTGAGCCAACTGAAAATAAAAGAGCAAACTTCATATTAAATTTTTGCGTAAAAAATTGGTGATGTCACCTTGCTAGCAGAGCCTTTTTTTTTTGCTTGCTCGATTCTGTTGTACTTGAGAAAAATTCTGCATCAATCAAGTACATATAAGATCTTTGTTGAGCATACGTGGCATGTTACTAGCCTGAAGGATACAGTTTTTAACCAATCAGGTTTTAATAGCTATAACCATTGGTTTACAAATAAATGGATGCTCGCAGTCAAGAAAACCATTTTGAGGGAGAAAACGGAATTGACTTGTTTGAAGTGATTCAGACAGAGCCTCATTTTTTCCTCCTCACTCAAGAAGACAAAAGGAGGCACTGCTCGCAGGGTGCAGTGATCTACACGAGCAACACAAAGTCTTCTTCTTACTTGCAATTACGTGTAAATCTAAAAGACAAGTTAAAAACCCCAGACCAGTGATCAGAATTATATAAGAACATATTCTAAGAACTACACTTTAAGGCACTTTAAATGTTTGGATCAGATTTGTGGAAAGGTCAGTTGCCCTAAAATTGGGGTTAGACAATATAATATTGGTCAAAGAAGTTATAGTCTTAATCATACATGAGAAATAGGACACTTAGTCCCTTGAGGGCCAAATTATACGGTGGTATGTAGATTTGCACATGCATTTGTTTGGTCCCTCACATGTGAAGGAAACATGATTGGCCACATAATTACATGTATCCTGCTCTCACCTCTGGTGAATGTTTACAAATGTCACTTAATGCTGATGCAGCAATTCTCTTAAGAGGCATTTCAGGTTCCTGGATACAAAGAACCAGCAGAGGTACTGCCCCGGCATCAACCACTGCTTGGGATAGCACTGAACAGGCAAATAAAAAACTATTAACATCACTAAAATATCAAACAATTATTAGACAACTTAGCACATCCCTTAGCTTATCATATGCTATTGTTGAAGAAGATGGTTGTCATAATTACACGTAATTCAATAACAAAGTTTTCACCGGGTGGGTTAATTTAACAGGTGTTTGGCGAAAACCACATTTTTGAGATGCAAAGATTAGTTTTTTGGAAACTTTGTTGGGTTTATTGTCAATGGACTGAAGTTTCTTGGAATATCTATGGCCAAAGTTACAGGATCATTAACTTATTAAAATACACAAATTAAAACTTTGGCTTTTGTGTAAACCAGCACTTTCACTGATAAAACTACTGTGACTAAAAAAAATATCTGTCTGTCTGTCTGTCTGTCTGTCTATCTAACTACCCATTTCCAGTATTTAAAGTGTTAAACACCAAAGCATGTATTTTATCACCTGCATTGTGTCGTGCAATATAACCTAAAGCCCAGGCAGCTGCCTCTTTGACTCCTGGGTCAAATTCCTCTAAACATATCACTAGTGCATCCAAAGCACCACAGTCCACCACAGCCTACACATAATAAACAAGACATATTATTCCTAGTTAGTCACGGTAACAACATAAATACTGATATCACATTGTACCTAAATAATGCTTTTACAAATGACTTAGATTAACATGGAAATCAAGAACATATTTTATATGATTGAACACTCAGCATGATCGACATTGATATTAAAGTACCTGTGCTAATTGTGGTGAATGCTTTGCTACAGCTCGCAGAACAAATGCTGCTGCCTTCTTGTAAAATCGCTGATGAAAGAAAACAGGTTTCAATCTAAAAATCTGCTTTAATTGTGTAATTAATCAGTTTTTATACTGTATAGGTGTTGTTAAGGTATCTTATAAATAATCTGTGTGATCATTCAAATATTCTTAACTTTAACTTAACCACACTGTACCTAGGATCTTCTTCCATTTATTTTGTATATCCACTATTGATTTTTATCAATTTTAAATACCATTTTAAGGCTGTTCTGCAACAAAAATTGAAGGGACCCCAGTGGTTGGAACGTGTGAAATCTAGGGTGCCGCATGCAGCTGTATTCTGATTACAATTTGAGAAAATTACTAAGATTCTTGAGATGCCCAGGAGCAAAAGTTTATAGCGGCCAGGAGCCACTGGGTGTTGCTAGACGACAGCATTGTAAAAAGGGAGCTTAAGCAACTACGACAGTGATGGCTATGAAAACATCAATTAAAAAGTGAATTTGCTCTGTCCCAAACTTAATCGCGCTTATTCCATTTTGTTCAATTAGTCAAATGTTGGCAAATTTTTCTGCAGTTGAATTTCAAAGGACTGTGTCAAAGTACAGGAAAAGAAAAAGAAAGTTGTTGTCTTCTATTCATGCCCTCCACAAAATGTGAAATTAGGCATTCTCACATTGTAGTCACGCAATGACATCAAAGAAATGGAAAAAAGTGTGATGCACGTGCATGACACTTGATGCGTGCGTGATGCACGTTGTTTTGCTAATCCAATTGTAATGCCTTTTGCCGTTCTTGTTGCCATCACCATCACCATTGCTTGAGCTCCCTATATAATGTAATCTTTTATCCATGCAGCTTGTGAGAACAAGACATTGTGGATAGCAATACAAATGTGAAAATCTCCTGTCATGGCTTCTTTGGGTTAATGCATGTTGGGTGAGTAGATTCATCCCCTTAAATTTATAGTAAATAATACTGCCACATTCATTCCCTGAACTCTGGTTAGGGTTTTAATTTATATTTGTAAAGAAAGCAACATCTTTATTTTCTTAAACAAATCCAAATACCTGTAATAGTTTTTAACACTAAGATATACACTGTATACTTTATGTGAGGAACGTAACTTAATGCCCTTTTCAAAGCTACTGGTAAGTCAGTATAGTAGAATATACTACATGTATATAAACGAAATAAAGACTGAAACATTACATTTTGCTCTGCTAGAGAGTACACAAGCTGAGGCAGAATGTCTCCCTTCACGACAGCCTCTGCAAGATCTTCGTTATAGTTGGCCAGTCTGCCAAGAGCCAAGGCAGCTGTTTGTTGAATGGCAGGTACAACATCAAGAAGAAGAGGTCTCAGCAGAGCCATGGCATCTAAAAACAGGGAAATGTACAAACGCATAGCCTTCAGTTAGTATGGAGGAAGCTACATTGTACAGACTTATCATCTGTGACATTTTGTGTTCACACATCACACTTCACATGCAACAATAAGTCTACAACTGACATTACAGACTAGGTTATCACTTCCTCGATGTCAATCTTACTATACATCTGATCGAGACAATATTTTGCCTACTAACGATTCAGAAATTCTCTGGACATGTCTCACAAATGTTCCTCACAGTTTAACGAAGTTATTTAAGAAATTTTAAGCTTAAGTTTTTCAAAATTTAATAGGAAGAAGATCAAGTTAAGTACAATAACGCACAACCACAGAATTGCAGAAGAGGCTGAAAAACGCTTTACGCATATGTTTTCTCGAATGCCTTTTAGAAATTAAAAGACAAGAAACTTTATATCAATAGATCGTACCTGCATTTTGCAGAGTTTCAATATTCTCTGGTCGGCTTGCTAGATCAGCGACAGACTGGACGAAAGTTTGCCTGTCCTTTTGATACTGCTCGAACACTGGTAAAAACAAACGAAATTATCGTGAATTTTCTGGGGGACATGTCAAAGTTAAGCTTCCAGATGTTCAGAACGTACCCTGTATAACCTTTCTTGAACTCATTTTCACTTTTAGATGTTAACTGCGGCCAAATCACAGCGATTTTCCGATGGACGTGTTCTTCCAAAAGCTGTTTCTTCCAGTGTTGCTACGTTACGGGCGAGTTTTTCTCATGCGCGGTTATGTTAAGCCGCTGAGAACTGAACAACGGGCGCCAATTTGTTTGTCCCCAGATTTCTCTCCGCTGAAGCCGCAAATGAGAGCTTTTGGGTTGAACCTAAGGTTGAACCAGTAACTCGTTTCTGGTTGAACAAGCAAACTAGATCGAAAAAAAAAAAAATTAACAGAAAAAAACACAACAAAACACTGTCAATTATAAAGCAGAGACTGATTCCGCCAGGTGATAAAGTACTGTGTTAATCTAATCTAAGAAATGGTGACAAATTTCTGTAGTTTGTCATGAAATACCAGTTCTGAAAAATGGTGTGGGGAACCGGGCGACACCTCCACCAAGACTTCCCTGGATTCCTCCCCCCCCCCCCCACCGGGTTTCCGCCTCCAGATATGTAAATTTTAAATAAATGAGTGTTTCTTTTTAAATCTTTTTCCTTAGTGTGAATTTCTTAATCCACCGCGTTCTGTTCTCACGAGCTGTGTGGATGCCTCTCTTACTGCCTACACACGTAAGAAAGAAATACGGAATAGAGGCAAGGACGCAAGGTCTCTGACGACGACCCGATTTCTCGTAATCACTTTCCCAGTATGCAGCACCGACAACAAGGAGTATTTAGGATAAGATGCGTAACATATGTGCCTTGAAGCGAGCGCCTAAAGGAGTGCTATTTCATTTTATCCGGGGGTTAAACTCCCATATGAAATTGACAGGGATGCTAGGGTGTTTGGGAAGGAAAGTCACTGTCTTCGCCCATATTCAGGTATCGCCTACGGCTGTGCAAAAAGAAATTTCTAAAAAAATGCAGTAACACTGACCATATAGAAATCTAACGTTAAAAAAAAAACACCACATCCCGCTTATTTTCCTCTTTATCTTAGCTCTTATTTAGATGTCTGTTTTAGTGTGGTCTCAGCTCCTTTAGGGGTCAGTTTAAGCTCGAATCGCACCCACATTGGTCTCCCTTAGGGGTTTAATTTTAATTTTCCGACGAGCATTCCCGTCACTCTTATATGGGAGTCCCGCCCCGGGGAGCAGTTTTAACTCTTAAAAGAGCTAAAAAGCAAGCCGGAAGGACAGGCAGCGGTTCATGCCCGCCGGGGTTCATGCAGGCTGCTCCTCCTTGGTTTTATGTCTGATATGGTTATGTATTTTATCCAGGGTATCAGATAAAAACTTGAAGCTTGCGGCTATAAGAGTAAACACTAACATTTTTGTAATATTAAACTCCATAGAAATGGGCAAAAAAAAAAAAAACTAAAAGGGGTAAACCCCACCAGGAAACCCCATTCAGTCCGTCTTGCAAAGATCTCGGGGATTCATATTTAGTGACTCTGATTTGCGTCAAACCTCCATATATGGTACTGAAAAAGTGTCAAAGGTTAGGACTGTTAGGAAGTCCATGGCTTAGGTCGGTCCAATTGGTTTTGTTTGGCTTCAGCTAGCACCTAGCAAGAAGAGATACATTTGATGAAACAAAATTGCCGGGTGTTGTGCGCATACCATCATCGCTCCGCACGGATTCACGGTAAGCATGGCACTGGGTCAGTTTTAAACACTCGATTTAGAAGAACTGATTACACTAAGAAGAACTTTTTTTTTTATCAGTCTTGAAAAGAAACTGATGCACACTTGCGCGCATTTCCGCATTTCCGTTGCAAATATACACTCAGTCAAGCGTTAAAACGCAATCACGTAGCAGGGTAGTGATCCACGTACACGGTACGAGTAGATAGCTACCTAATCTATGCACGGCGGCTATAGAGTCTGTTCTTCAAAGTGAGTTCAGCAAATTGTGTTGCGTTGGAATTCTTTAGCACTGTAACTACACTTTAGGTGCTAACAGCTTGCAATTGAAGAGCTAATCGACCTGTCTTGATCTTGATCTAAGCTCCAATTGCATTCACTGGCTTGTCTTTTCAGGTTTTGATGGAAGAAAGTACTTAATGTATGACACGCGAAACTTAAACAAGAAACTGTGGAAACTGGTGAAAGCTGCTTCTTTTTGTAGCGCTTATTATAAACCTGTAGGGAAGAAATATGAAAATCATGATCACAGATTGACAGCCGAAATTTAATATGCCGCAATAAAACCCTTTTGTAATTTCTTTGTTCTTTGCATTGTCTTTTTTTTTCCGCTTTGATATCAGATCGAATACTCCGAATCACTCCCACTTTCTGCATTGCAGCAAAGCTTCGGTGTATCTGTAAAACGACCATTTTGATGCATTTACAGGTGTTTTTAACGGAAGAGAAGAGGGTTGTTTCATTTCTTTCCCCCGTTCTCTCGAGGAGCATGACTCATTTCCCGAACAGAAGATAGCAATCGAGCCTATGTTTACCCTGACTGTTAATTTTTTGTGGCATAACTGAGCATGACTTACTGGTTTTTAAAATATTTTCATAACTCTGCAGCAAATGGTGCTTCCACAGTGTTTCAAAT
>OZ037995.1:12204680-12314680 GCA_964035705.1 Porites rus
CAACCGTGAAGTGAAAAATCAGTTACTGCTCAGTAGGCTAAATGCTCCAATTGTCCTTTGACGGTTGAACAATTTGACCCTGCCAGCCCGCGTCGGTTTGAAATTGTCCACTTGACGGTTGGAGTCCGTTGCGGGTCTGCTCTCGACTCGCCTAACCTCAGCCGTGTATTGCCCACTTCGTTGGCGATTTAGGACCTTCGAAATGGGAATTTTGGCGATGTGAATGATGGAAAATGTGCGTTATTTATCAGGACATCTGTTTCTGGCGGAATTGTCTCCATGACGCAAATGTCACGGAATTTATCGCCGCCGAGAGCGGAGCCGGTCAAGAGAGGTGTGCCAACCTTCTCTTCTCTTCTCTCTACTGCTCTACTGTCATCTGGGTGAAAAACTGTCGCTCCAAAAAAGGCCTTAAACAGTGCCTAGGAGGTCTGAAATGCAGTCAGAATACAAAGAAAAACAAGAAGACGCTAAAGGTAAGCTTCAAAGTGATATTCAAGGTATATTTTGCTAATTTAGTGAGCAAAGAACATTTCTCCATACAACGTCTTATAATTTTCTTGCTGTATGAATAATTAATTAGCTAAGAAGGATAATGTTTTTCAGGGCTCTCATATATAGTGAGCTTGGGCTACCTGTGATGAAACGAGGTGGTCTTTAGAAGCATATTTGTTTACATTAAGTTCAGTCAACTTCCTTAAAACTCGATCCTCTTCACAAGTGCCTATTGACGGTTCTTCACGATATCTCGGTGAGTATACAGATAAAGCAACGATTAACAATTTATTTTTTTAAAGGTTTCTGTTCACAGAACGGACATACAATAAATTAGGTACAATCACAATCTTGGAAACGTGATTTGCTTGAATCGCGTGTACGGCAACAAATCCTCTCTATCAGACTATAGTTTGACAGACGAGAGCAACTGCCAATAACAAAATGTAGACAGAAAAAAATTTCTCGCGCCATCACACAAACAGGCTTCAAAAGTAAGTAGCTTGGAGACAATTACTTATAAATTAGACACTAAGTTGATGTGAGGAGCGGGCGCCGATAGAAAGAAGAAAAAAAGAGAACCGGAAGAAGCCTGTTTTACCGACGGCCATGTCAGTCATTTGCACCCATGGTGTTCGACCATCAAAACAACATTTACAGAACCAAAAAAGAAAATGAAAGTGTTAAAGGTTAGCTTTTTTCTTTGGAGAAGATGACTTTGTTGATGGGGTTGCCATGCAACGACAACTAAAACTGAACGAGGAAGTGAATGACAATTTGGCCGTGAAGAGTGAGGAAGGTTTTATCTGTTGCTCACGTATTAAATTGGATCACGGTGAGTATAGAAAAAAATTTAAACCAGTTGATTATGATAAATGCACTGAAGAGTTAAGTGATTCCAGTCCACTCGAAAACGATTACAGCTTCGAGTAGCATTCCAACAGATCACTTATGTAATACTTTAGACATGATACACGAAGCCTCTGTTAGTCAGTATTGTCCGTGATCATGACAGTAACGACAGATCTAGAGTTCCAAGGGACTGTCTATATGAGGTGAGCTAGTCCGGTTAGCAGGGCTGACCCGCTTTACCTCTTAAAATTGTCCTTGTGTTTATGTGAGAGGCGGGCTGACCCGCTTGCCTAGATTGGTAATTCTTGCCAGCCCGCCTACTCATATAAACACAACGACGATTTTATTAGGAGACAAGACATTAGCCGAGCTAGTCCGGTAAAGCGGGCCAGCCCAGCTATCCGGGCTAGTTAACCTCTTATAAACAGGCCCCAAGATAGTAAGGCTAAGAGACGGAAAAGTTTCAAACCGACAAATAAGCCGGAATATTTCTAGCTCTAACAAACGAGATGGAGATCGAGGAGCAGCGATCTCTTAAATTCATTGCCTCGATGTCTTGAAAATCATCTTGGCCAACTATTTCAAAGTCGTTGGGAAAGTTAACTTTGTTAGGGTTGTATCTTAGACGCGAGGTTTGCTTGCGTTTCATTATTTGCGAACCTTTGTTATAATCGGCAGAATCTTTCTGCTAAATTATCTTAGAGCCCGCCAGTTCGAGCTCTATGGAGAGTTTTATATGTTTTCCTGGTGAAAAGATCTGCGACAGATGCCACGGCGAAACCCACGTTTGGCAATAGAACTATCACAGAATTTAGCCGAAACGTGATGCGGAAGATGACTTGTTTGGGAACCAAACGTTGAAGTTTCACAGCCGATCATCAAATTTTCGGTGCAAAGGTTGAAATTTTATTCCGTTCCTTTCACTAGAAAATTCCCGCGACAAACGGAAATTCCGAAAAGGTAGTCCCTTTTTCCCGATTGGGACGTTCCGAATGTAATTCGTTTACCATTTACAAGTTTCTTGAGTTTCGTACTGGTTTCATGTTGTAACTACAATCGCCGACAAAATGAGTTGAGACACTTCGCCCAAACCTGGGCTTTTTTACGTTTTATTAACTTCAAAAGGAGGAAATATAGCTTTCCTCCCCCATCCCCTTCGTGCAATGTTGTGCCCTTGTTCTAGCTACCCATAGAAAACAACAAACACCCCTGCTTTGAATGGAGGGGACAGGGGAGGGGTGCGAATACTTTTGTTCTCCGACCCTATTTAAGAACAATGTCTCAACACTTTTGTCGCCGATTGTAGAATCCAGTCTAGTGCGGTGCGACAATCCGGAAATTTTAGGCAAATGGTTAACGACACGTACCGTTCTTACGGACCGAAATTTTTTTTTCTTTCATTATCTGTACTTTTATCTTAGTATTTTTAGACCTTAGATTTTTAACTTTCATTTTTTGTATAATGTATATATATTTTTTAAGCTTTGTAACCAATTTATTTATATCTCGGTATTTTATTATATTTTTTAGCTTTTAGGTTCTACGTTAACCTGATCATTGTAAAGCGCTATGAAAGAGTAGCTGAATAGCGCTATATAAATTATTATTATTATTAAAATTCCCAACCAAAATTTCCCGAATTTTTTTATAAATGGTAAACAAAATTCTCGACAGATCAGTGAAACACATGTAAAACCCTTCAAAGTAACGCTGAAATTCTCCTTTAAAGCACAGTGAATATAACCTAACTCGATATTCTCAAAAGCAGAAGCTGCTGAACCGAAACATGTTAGGAAACCATCCACATCGAGCACTGCGATCTTCCGCGAGTGCTGAAGAATAGTGATCATGATCCGATGTCACGTACGCAGTGATAATATAACATGAAACGAGGTGATCTGTAGAAGCATATTTGTTTACATTAAGTTCAGTCAACTTCCTTAAAACTCGATCCTCTTCACAAGTGCCTATTGACGGTTCTTCACGATATCTCGGTGAGTACACAGATAAAGCAACGATTAACAATTTATTTTTTTAAAGGTTTTTGTTCACGGAACGGATATACAATAAATTAGGTACAATCACAATCTTGGAAACGTGATTTGCTTGAATCGCGTGTACGGCAACAAGTCCTCTCTATCAGACTATAGTTTAACAGACGAGAGAAACTACCAATAACAAAATGCAACAGAAAAAAATTCCTCGCGCCATCGCGCATACAGGTTTCAAAAGTAAGCAGCTTAGAGACCATTAGTTATAAATTATTCACTAAGTTGATGTAAGGAGCGGGCGTCGATAGAGAGAAGAAAAAAAGAGAATCGGAAGAAGCCTGTTTTACCGACGGCATCAGTCATTTCAATGCACCCTTGGTGTTCGACCATGTCCGTCAAAACTCCATTTACGGAACCAAAAAGGAAAATGAAAGTGTTCAAGGTTAGCTTTTTGTTTTGGAGAAGATTACTTTGTTGATGAGGTTGCCATGCGACAACAACGAAAACTGAACGAGGAAGTGAATGACGATTTGGCCGTGAAGAGGGAGGAAGGATTTATCTGTTGCTCACGTATTAAGTTGGATCACTGTGAGTGCAGAAAAAATTTAAACTGGTTGATTATGATAAATGCACTGAAGAGTTAGGTGATTCCTGTCCAGTTCGAAAACGGTTACAGCTTCGATCGAGTAGCATTCCAGCAGACCACTTATGTAATACTTTACACATGATACACGAAGCCTCTGTTTTCAGTATTGTCCGTGATCATGACAGTAAGTTTATATGAGATCAGTGAGCTAGTCCAGTTAACAGGGCTGGCCCACTTTACCTCTTAAAATTGTCGTTGTGTTTATGTGAGAGGTGGGTTGGCCCGCAGGCTAACCCGCTTGCGAAACGTGATGCTGAAGATGACATTTTTGGGCACCAAACGTTGAAGTTTCACAGCCGATCATCAAATATTCGGTGCAAAGGTCGAAATTTTACGAAAGCTTGTAAAAGCCTGTTCGTGCTCGAACCCCGGATGCTGGCGATCTTCTCGACCCTCTGTGTAAGCTAGACTCAGTATATGTAGTCCCCCTATACTCAGAACGAATTGTTGCGTAATAGTATCATGGGTTGTCATCACATGTGCCTTTCGCCCTGGAAAAAGCTGTAGTCGGAAGTCAGTGTAAGTTGTTTTTCGAGATGGAGAATTAAGACGGAATCCACCAGAAAATTGAGTAATTGTAATTTTCATTGGACAAAAACTAGCCTGCGTAGCAGGCGTCGAAAGGGGTAGGGGGCAGGGGATAGGGAGGAAGGGAAAAAGGGGAGGGGGATTGGGGAGAGGGGGAGGGGACCTCCCTTCCTTTTTCCCTTTCTCCCTCCCCCCTGCCCCTCCCCTTTTTGCGCCTGCCACGCAGGCTAGACAAAAACCATGTACCAGAATAATTTAAAGAAGATTGTATTCTTTTTTTTACATTTTCAAGGGCTAAAGATGTAATTAGTCATCTGTAATAACTCCAAAGAAAATTTCTCACGAGAGCCCGAGAAAATGAATGTCAAATTTCACAAAATTACATGTTAGTATGTGTAATCAAATGTTGACGAGTGAAATTAGGGAATAATTTCACGAATATACTATTTGATTACCTATTACAGGGATACCAACCTCTGGAAATCTAAAATCTGGAGACTCTCTCTTTTGCATTTCCTCCCCGAACATCATCGACCACCCCACTCGACCCTGCCCCCCCCCCCCACCCCCATAAGCACAATTCGATTCAGTCCCTAATTCATCGCACTGGAATGATTTAGGACATTATACGAAGTCTCACATGAGGTAGAGACCATCACAATTCGCTTTTACGAGTGTGATGACGAAATAATCTTTGTCAGTGATGAAATACGTGCAAAAATGCCCCAGAAACCGAACTAGTATGAAGCAAAGAAAATTCGAATTTTGGGAGAAAATTACCCTGGCTCCAGAGGTCCGTTCTCAAATATAATAAACCGTGCTTACGGTTTGATAAAGCTCCCGAGACGAAGCAACCTCATTTCCTTGCGAGGAATCAGTTCAGAATTTGAACTGGGTCGCCGATTGGTTACTCCCACGTCCGCAGGGAATTAACGCCGCAACAGTGAACCTGATTGGCTGCATCGAAAAACTTCACCGCATGAGATTAAAAACGGGTTGCAATTCTTCGTTTTCACTGTCAGGTAATAAACAAGGCACTCGTGATATTTTAAAATTGTCTCAAATTTCACTCGCCTAACGGCCGTTCCCTTGCGAGAAATCAGTTCATGCTTGAAACGTGAAGTTTTAGAGTGTCTTGACAAAAAATAAACTGGCTCCAGAGGTCCGTTCTCGAACTTCCTAGGATGAAACAAATTTTAAAAATGCGCCCACGGTTTGAAAAAACTCCCGCTCTCGCAAAAGAAGAAAATGTCGAAAAATAACTTCTGTACAAAAAAAGCAGTGAAGAAAGGAAGGTATCTACAAAGCAAGTTGTAAAGTGTCGTGTACGCTAAAACTGTTACGTTTAACACAAATGAAGGTCATTGAACACAAAGTAAGATTGCTGCATCATTCTACCGTATTCCTGTGGCTTGCAAGTGCATTCTCGCATACTTTTAGGTTCTTTCTTTAGCACTTGAGTTCGCATTCGCCGCCATTTTGTTTGTGTTTCACCTGTCTCAAGATCTCGACCCAGATCTTCTCACTCTTTATCTTGGCCGCCATTTTCAATAAATTTGCAGTCTCCGTGCACAAATCGGTCACGTGACTCTGCTGCGTGCAGGGGTCTTCTCTCCTAGTACAAATATTAACCACAAAGGACTGCAAAGGACCGCAAACGAATATGCCAAAGAACGTAGGATGCTGTCTATGGCTACAATCCCGCTCTGTTTTTAGTTCTTTCGGTGTCGTGTTGATTCTTGCAGAGTTCATTTTCACGTAATACGATCAGCATTGCAGTATTCTGCTTGCAGAATTTAATATGTCTTCTCTCCTGCCGTCGCCATATTGGAAAGCGGGAAGACCCTGGGGACGAGGTTGGCAAATTTCTCCATAGGTTTCATTCTATTTCTCCCGATACGACCTTTACGTTTATACCGCATTGAAGAAGAATTTGTTGTTGTTGTTGTTTGGGTTGTCACACGAGATCATTCGAATGAACTCGTGTGACAGTACAAACTTCGAATGCAATTTTCTAGTAGAAAAAATAGTCAGAACCTTTTTGGATCACGTTCTGTCACTCAAACCAATGACTCTCACCATCTTAGTGTATATTGAAAAGTGCAGAATCGTTAAATTGGGCAATTGAAATCTTCTATTTTACTAACAAGCTAAACGCCAACGTACACAAAAACCTAAATTGCTATCGCCATTATGAAGCCGCCACTTCAGAGGTTAAAAAACCTTGAAGGCTCAACACATTTACTAAAATTACCACCTCTGTAAAACTGTTTTTTAACGTATTTACTACTCTCTATCTAATTTTTCATTTCTGGTGAAAAAATCGTGAAGGCAACATTAACAACCATATCAACAGAACATAGGGTTAAGAATTGGTTCTTTTGTCCACAAGGATGAAAAAGTCAACTTTAATGCATGGCGATAAAAATCACTGTCCTTTTGAAAGACGTCTGGTTATTGTTCTTCATCTTGCCTGAACACAATTATATTTGACTGACCAAGAGAGAATGATCTAGCTCATTCTCTCTTGGACTGACCCATTTTTAATCGAACGAGGATGCGTTTTAACAAAATAATCCTGTTGAAAGTTTGTTTTACGTTTTGAAGCCATATGGCCCAGCAAACTCTGGAATAAAATATTTAGAATACCTCATATTTTTTGGGCCAATTTTCTCCTCCATTCTCCTCCATTGTTATGGTGTTTTTTTAATTACACCCCTCGTCGGTTTTTGAGTCTTTTGTAGCCGAAGGGTGCGATAGCTGCTATTGTCTACAGTCATGAGCATGTTAAGTCTACACAGTGAGCGCAACACGGCGTATTAAAAGAAATTAGTCACTCTGTACTCTAAGTGCTTAGTGAGAGAACTGCGTTTATGATTGATCCTTTTTTATCTTATGGCCAAATAAGCCATTTCCGAGTTCGCCCGATCCTTTGTATCAAAACGAGGTTAAGTGCTCAGCCTTTGATATGGAAATGATTTCTCTTGAGGCAAATAAAACTCATTTTCACAAGAAAGGTTGTGTATTTGGCCTCATTCTGAAAGTGAGGGTTTTTGGAACTCGGTAGTGGCCCAGGCGGTGTGCGTCACGAGATTCGACCAATCAGAATGCGTCATTTGTAGAGTGATTTTCGCGCTTGTAAAGAGCCGTTTTCCGAGGAATATGTGGTGAAATTTTCGCTTTATCCCAAGCTTGTGTAGGTAATTTCGACACTATACCGCCATGGAAAGTTGTTGGAACACTTTATCTTGATAGCAGTTGCGTTAGTTTTACATATTTTGCTTTCTTAAGCGTTTGTGACAAGTTTGAATTGCTCGGTCATGTGCATGCGCGCCGCCATGATAATTTGAGTGTTATTTTCGCCGTTCTTCTTGGATTCATTGCTGGTTACCGTTAGCGGTTTTATCGGATTATTTCGGTCAACTAGTTACTTTAACCTTTCTTCTTTGTAAATTTTGGGGTCTACCCGGGTTTATCCCTGTTAGTTTCCCCGTTATGACGCGTTGAAAGTGTCTTGGAATGAAGAGATTGTCTCAGCCAAGTAGCACGAGTCCCAAGAAACGGGCTGAGAAACGAAAGCCGACGTGAAGCGAATGACGCAAAATCCAGGAAGAGTATATTTCATTTTACACGAGAAAAGGTAAATGAGTTTTAATATTGTGATAACCTTTGGAAACAAAACATTTTTCATAACCCAGTGCGGAAACTGAAAGCGTGTCTTTAAAATAATTTGCATGCAGTGTGTGCTCAGTACGTGTATGGAAATCCTCATGTAAATTTACGCGGGGAATAAATCTCAACTAAAACACAAAACCATTATCGAAGATCTAGACAACATCATACAGCATCTTAAAACTGTGAGGTTAGGTTCTAACAAAATGGATACACTGCGCTCACTTCAAAGAACGTACATACAAGATTGTGGTTTATTTCTGCGGCCGTAGCTTCCAATCGGTGAAATTCCAAGCATTGTGCTGTAGCTGTTCGGGCGCTACTTTTGGTCTGTTTTTCCCTCGCCTATAAAAGATTATTTGCTTATAAGGATTACAAACAGTCACTGTTTGCAAAATAATATTAAATTGTCGATGAAAATGAAATTGTTATGAGAGACGATGCAAGATTTCTCACCTTGCTCTTTCTTCGCGCTCCCCCTCCTTGCCCGATTATTAAAGTCCATCAAACGTTACTATTAAATGGACAAATTTTTTATTTAAGCAAATCCAAGTATGAGCTACAGATCTCTTTCACTCTTCTGAGATAGAAATATGCATACAAGCACAGCACTAAACAGTACATCATGAATCTTCAGAGAAGCAGGAAATCGCCGCCTAAAATCGACTAAAATCGCAACTTCGATCGTCTCTGAATCGCGATAAACTTATTGAAATTACCTTATGAAGTCAATAGCAAGCATCTGAAGGCCAGTATGAGATCTTGAAAATTCTACAAATCGCGTTGTATTAAGGAAGCAGTGTTTTGATCCCGGGATTTGATTCATCTCTCACACGAGATGCGAACTCGACCGTGTGACGATTGAAATGAGGCACATAAACATTTTTACCCATGAACCTTTGTGGGTTGTGACGCACACCGCCTGGTTAGTGGTTAGCTATTCGTTGTATCGCGCTGCTCGTTTTGCAAACTTCGAAGGAATTTAGGGTTTTTCTGTTCCGTCAATCACCTTAGCGCACCTCTTGTGATTGGTGCATTTCAATCCACTTTGTTTGTTTCTGTGTTTCAAGGTTCGCTGCTTGTGATCGCCCTGTTTCGCATTGTTTCGGGCAATGATCGACTAGTTTTCTTCGAAGCTTTTTATGATCTTTCTTATTCTTGTCTCTTGCAAGAATAAAGCAACGTCTGCCTCCTGCCCTCAACAATTATTCCACTCATCATCGCGATTTCCTTCGCTATTCTTGAGCAGCTGTATACGGTCATTCTCAATTTTGTTTTTTGCCGGCCAAGCTGGGCGAGTGCGTTGCATTGTAATTTGCATTAACTCCATCCCCACTCAAATGATTGACGGAGCAGAAAAACCCATTCGAAGTTTGCAAACACGCAGCGCGATACAACGAATTTGGCTATAACTCGAATTGCAATCAGCAAATAGCGTGCTTTACTATGACGCGAGAAAATAAAGGCAAGTGAAACTAGATCGGTTGCCTCTATGGATTCCTTTGTTAATTTAACGTCAGTTGACTGATTGCTTTCAAGCTCTGCCTTCAGCTTTAAGACTCGCGTGATTGAATCCACCGAATCATCTCCGTCCCCTTTCTGTATGTAAAATGCAAAAGGCAATCCTGTCTAGTTCATTACACATTGGTAGAATGTTCAAGCTGAACGCTTAGATATCTACAGGAATTTTGGACACCTATTTTAAGAGATACTTAATCTTGTACATTATCGAAATTTCATTTACATACCTTAGACGTTCCCATAATTAAGTAAACAGCTATATGAACGATATTTTTCAACTTACGAACATTTTTACCCAGATTTTTTTTTTTTGCGCAAATTATTGTGTAATTGTTACCACAAATTTTAGTCGATGCTGCAGCTGATTACGGTTCGCCGCCCAGCCAATGCAAAGCTTTTATTTTTTACGCTGGGCATCATATACATTCCCCAAAAGTAATGATAGCTACATTTCAGGTTAAAACACTGTAGTTTTCAATTGCATTTTTGTCCTCAGTATTGTCAGGCCGTTTTTTACATGAGGAAACTTTCAAAGTTTGATTTTAAGTGACGCGACACGAGGAAACATTTCTTTTTCAAAAACGTAGTGTTCCGCGCGTTTTTGCTTTTTGTTCCTTTAATTGCTTTAGGAACAACCTAGGAACGCACAATAAAGGAACTTTATTTGCACAATAGGAACAAAGTTCGGCAAATTCCGGAACAATCTGGTCCGTTAGCAGCAAATTGGAACACAAAGTTCCTTTTCATTTTAGTCAAAAGGAACAACTGGTTCCTCTTTTATCCTTTCAGGAACAAAAGGTCCTCTTTCAACGGTTCCGATTTCCCTTCATGTTCCTTTGGAAGTGATTGGGGAACAAATGTTCCCAATCTAATTTCTCGCTCTACACAGTAAGGAACAAATTGTTCCTATTTACTGGCATATCCACTGCTTTTCGGAACGCCTTGTTCCCTTTCGGTTCAAATTGTTCCTATTCATGCCCAACAGGAACGGAATTGTTCCTAATCGAGGTGGTTTTTTGTTCCTCAAGAAGAGTGTTATGTTCCGCTTATAAATGGGAACAGGTTCCGAATTTGCGAAAGAGGGACTAGCGTTCCATCTTGCGCAAAGTGTAAAAAGGAATAGGGAACAATAGTTCCTATTTATCGTAGGCTATCTGAAACTACTGTCCATCACCGCCGCTATACAAATTTGTCAAAACATATATCCTTCAACAATCAAGTTAAGTACGAGACTTGCCCGCTACATGCTTAATCTCGTTCGGGCTTGCCCGCGCAAGTTCAGGCTTGCGTCTTTGTTTCTTTTGATTAATTGTGTACCAAATACGGACAAGAAAACAATGGGACAAGGGGCAAGAATGACCAAGTGTGGGCAGAGCTGGGCTAACAAATATCTCATTGGCGAATAGGATGATCTCTTGGGGACCCTTTTGCTAGTATAAGTGCATGCATACTTTAGAAAGATATCGATTTCAAGCTAATGCTTAAGATGAACAAACGAGGCAAGGATGTCAACTGGTCAAAGTTAGCGAATGCATCGCCTAAACCAAAGAGACTTCACTTAGAAGAGGATGACTGTAATGGTATTTTTCACTGCCCAGTGCAAATTTGTAAGCACGATGGATTCACTACGCAAAGAGGCTGTAGAAAACGCGTAAAGAACAAACACAGTTGGTACTATTACTTCGACGAGAAGCCAGACAGTGCTCAAATCGATACGCTAAAAGTCGATGAAACCAGAAAATGTGAAGCCAGTGATCAGAAGATTACACCGCGTAAAAGCAGGGCAATTGCCTCTTTTGATCCTACGAACAAAATTGCCAATAACTTTTTTTCGTGGCTCACTGGCAGTGGTGGGGGCTGTAAAAGTGATCGACAAGCACATCAGATCGTTAGCAAGAGCTTGAAGTTTCTCAAATATTGTTGCGAGGACGAAGAGGAGGTCACATTTGACATTGTGGACTTTAGTTTATGTTCACCTAATCTCCTCTTTAAGTTTGTTGATACGATGCAGGATGATTGGAACCTCGGACACGCCGGACGCATAGGCTACTTGGATGCCATTGCAGAATTGGTGGATTATCGAAAAGTGAATGGAGCATCGGAATCGGTATTGAGGGGGCTGACTTCAACAGAAATTTACTTGAAAAAAGTGCACAAAACCGTTTCCAAAATGATGCGGTTGCAGTGGACCAGTGAGCTCGACATCGATGCCTTAGAAGCCAAAGGGCACTGGGCCACACTAGAAGAAGCTGGAAGTCGTGGATCACTACCTTCCGCGCTACAAGAGCGTGTTGAAATCATGCAAAGAGAAACCTGGTGCTGTTTTGCCAATAGATTTATCTTTTGCTACCAAATTTGTTGCCGTCTATTTATTTATCAAGGTCAAGGGCTCGCGCCCCATGACATATCAGTACTTAACAGGGGAAATGGTGAACAAAGCCAAGACTAACGGTGGATTTGTAGACCAGAAAATGTTCAAAACGGCTGGCAAATATGGCTTCGATTCTCTTTACCTGACTGAGACGAGCATGCAAGTGTTGGATGGCTACATCAACCACATTCGCCCCCTACTCAGACCGACCTGCGACTTTGTATTGGTCACAAGAAATGGAGGGCAGCACCAAAAACTGGGAGGGTTAATGAGTAAACTGGTCTTTGATGCAACGGGAAAGTACGTTCACCCGACTCGCTATCGACAAATAGTGGAGACCGCGAGTTCTAGACAGCTGAGCAGCAGTGCGCAGAGCACAATCTCCAAGGACCAGAAACATAGCTCTGTTGTTGCAAGGGTTCACTTTCAGAAGCAGCGATCGCGCGAGGTGGCAAGTAAAGCACATGAATATTTGGAAAAATTGCATGGAGACAAAGGGTCAGAGCTTGAAATAGACGTGCGCTCGAGGCTTTCAGGCGATTCTGCGTCTTCTGAAGATCAAAATGGTAGCAAAACCGATACTTCCTCAAACGACGAGGGAGAAACGATCGCAGAAACACCACCCGAGCGTCTTTCAGGTGTCCCGAGACTAAAGCGGGAAAATGCGTTTATAGTGTCACGTTTCCCGGCGAGAAAAAAGAGTCTGATGTTCACCCCCGAAGAAGACAATTATCTTAAAGCAGGCATTGAGCGATACGGCTACGGTCAATGGAAAGCGATTCTCAGGGATAGCGAATTTCGTTTTCAAAAGAGAAGGACAGC
The DNA here is from genome assembly GCA_964035705.1 of Porites rus. NCBI lineage: Eukaryota > Metazoa > Cnidaria > Anthozoa > Scleractinia > Poritidae > Porites > Porites rus. The sequence continues at coordinate 12,217,579 of OZ037995.1, forward strand.
CAACTCACTGCTGAGCCGTGCAGCGCGAAGATTCGGATCACTTTCTTAGTTACCCTAGCACTTTCTTACTTACCCTAGAACTTTACATTTACGCCACAGTAAAAAGACATCCTTGAAATATAACTACAAAGGCAAGCAACAATATGACTCAGACCATCACAAGCATCGTTTTATTGTCGTATTACACAAAATAACCTAATTTTGACTTGAGAAATAGTTATCTATTTTGTTTGTTTGACGAAATGTTTTGATTCTCTTGCTTTGCTGGCTCGAGGAAGCACCCTTTCGCTTCCTGGAGTCACTGGTAGTGGCTCGTCGGTGACACCTGGGAGGGGCTGTACTGGACGTTTGTGAGCGCGGCAATGGCGTTATGAAGACGTCTTCGTCACTGCTATTCTCGTTCTCTGAGGTGGTGCCTTGCACTGAGGTGACTGCAAGTGTGTCTGTCATTGAAGGTGCGGCATCCAAGGATTCTTTGTAGGTGGTGCTTCCATCGCTGTGACCATCCGAATCTGAAAGATTCGCCCGATTCGTCTTCGGTCGGCAGGACTTGGAAGAGGCTGGTGACAAGAAACCTTTGCTCTTTCTTCAGGAGACCCAGGGTGACGCATGATCGCTTTCGTTGCTCCAGGGCGAAATGGCAACCGGCCGTACCATAGTTCTCGTGAAACTGCCTCAGCTTATCTTGCAAGACCTCGCGATAGGCCTCCATAGACGTCCATCCCTCCTGATTCATGTCTGACATCTCTAGGGTCCTGGTGAGCTTGTGTAGTTCTTGCTCCTTTTCTAGTAGCCAGGGTGTTTGGAAGGCGGCAAGTGCTCTTTCTCGCTTTCTCTTCAAGTCTTCTTGGAGAGTCTGCTGCCTGAAGGCTGTCAGATCGTTTTCAATTTGTGTCGGCATGGGTTCCGATGTATCCCTCGGAAGTAGGGCCACTTGTTCGCGTGCGACTCCTTTCGACAAGAGATTTTCCTGTCTGCATCGGTACACCGCTTCCTCTGCCTGCCTCTGTCTGTCTCGCTCCCTGAGTCGCGCTTGCAACATGGCTGAAACTTGGCGGTGTCGGAGGGACGTCTGAGAGCACTGCTCCATAACTCGTCTCAATGCACTGATGGTCTGGTCATTCTGACTACTCGCGTCTGAATCATCCGCAGTCTCGTCCGTTGCACCCTGCACACTCACTCTGACAAGTGAACCATCACGTTCGTCCAGTACCTCGTCCATGCACAACGCGCGAATCTGTTCCTTGTCTGTCGCTGCCAATACTCCGTCATCTGCGCTTTCCTCATCACTTAGCTCGTCCTCTGAAGCTGATGTCGTGCATGCCCTGGCTTGCGCTGCAGCCCACACGATGCACTCCATCGGATGTCTTCGCAGCCATGCCGTGGCGCTTTTCTTGGGAGCCGGGAGACTTTTGAAGCTGTAGTTTCGAACTATCCATCGCGGGCTGGTCTTCAGGTTTGAACTGCAATTTGGTTTGTGCTGTCAAGAGCATGGGGCAGCGATTGATGAAGGGCTTTGCTGTTTGATTCTTCACTTCGCATGCGGGGTAGCCTCCCTGGGTTAAGATCTTCCAATCGTCAATGTCCATAGTTGACGTGGAAGCGTCGTCAATAAAGATCACTTCGGTGGATTTCGAGATCATGGCCTTGTTGAATACCCTCTGCTTGGTGATTGTTGCAATGTTTGTGTGGTGCACGATCCCGAGAATGGGATGGAAAAGGCTCGTTTTGCCACTGTTTGCATCACCAATTAGACAGGGAACTTTATCCTTGTGGCATTTCTTGTTGAAGTTGAGCAGCTTGAGGAAATCCTCGCAAAATTCACGTATTTCCGCTTGTGAGAGGCTGTTCTCCAAAATCTCCTTGAAGTATTTTGGGTCGGGCTCTTTGTCTGGATCGTACCTGGTAAACGCTCGCGGTGAAATGACGCCCATCTTCTCGTCTGCAATAGGGTTATTAACAAAGCGCCTTTCTTTGATGGACCAACAGTGTCCACCATCTACCTCGATGAGATTGTAGTCGATGGAGATCGGACGTATCACCTCGCAGTCTGGGTCGGAAAGGATGTCGATTATCTTTCTCATGTCCTTTAGCAGTCGTGCTTTAAAGAACTCGTTCGCTGCAAGGCTATTGATGAAAACGCGAACTTCGCATTTGTAAGCGAAAGTGTACTTGGCCGATGGAACTTTCTTGTACATTTTTCCGCGAAGGAGGGCGTACTCCATCTTTTTCATTGCCAGTCCTATGTCGTTTCTTCATCTGCACTCTGTGGATTGTCCGCGTGAAAGCCAAACAAATCGATCTGTAACTTTGCATCTTGAAGCTTGGTGATTGAACGTTTCAAAGTGGAGCCGAAGCACGAATTTGTGAGCCAAACTCTAGCCACCTTCTCTGTCCCACAGTCTTGCGTGTCCATAAAATCTTCTTCACCCAGCAAACTGTCCATTTCATTCCGGAAGCAATGTCCGTACGAAGCGTTCACTAATTCCTAAATCATTTGGTTTTTATGATCTTTCAATACCCTGAACAGTTCTTTCATAGCCGCCGATTCTTTTCCTTCATAACAGGGTACCTGAGAACAGAACAGAACAGTGGCACTGTTAAAAAACTTGAGTCTGATTATTTTGTATTTTTGAATGTGTGTAAATATTGAATAATGACTACGAAGATGTTTTCTCCGTGTATGTTGTTAAGTTGGTTTTCGAATGGTATTTAGTGATAAGTTATTAAAAACGGACAGAAAAAAGCTCAAGTCTCAAATATGATGGTATAAATTGGTTCATGAAATAGACTGAAGAAAAGATGTGTAATTGAACATTTACAATTAATACCTGTTGTGCCACAGTCTCCACGTCGCATTCCAAGAGCACTCGGTGGATTACAAGGGGGTTGGCCGGGGCACCATTTGGAGTCGTTAAGGCTATCCAGTAATTGATGCATGGGCATAACTTTTCATTGACGATGGTCGGATAATTAGTAATCCAGTTTTGACTGGCCGTACTTGCAACTTGACTTGATGTCAATGTTTCATCGTTGCTTCCCTCGCTTTCGTACTCTTCCAAAGTTGCTGCTTTTTTTCCTCGGCTTTTTTTGGGGCCTTGCGCACTGATTGCTCCAAAGAAAAATGCTACATTTCTCACCCCTGTGAAAGAGATATAAACATCGTTCTTAGGCAAAAAGAACTTCTATAATCGCGAAAAGCAACATGCTACATTGAAAAGAAGATTCTTACCACAAATGGCCTTATCACAAGCGTCTCTAGTTCGACAGACGTCATTCCAGGCTTTCTGTAGTTCTCCTTCGTCGATTTTGCATACGCATTGCGCTTTTACAATACTACACTTTCCAACGATTATCGGCCTCACAAAGCATAATGCTGCACTTTGTATGGCCTTGCTGTTTAACTGACGACAAGGATACTTCGTCTTGTTCATGTTGGGAATGATTTCTGTCCAGAACAGTCTCCGGTTTTATACGAAAATCAATTTGTGATAGTCTCGAGGAATAAATTTCAAAGTCAATGGAAACATACAGAAGTGTTTAATTGGGGGTTCGCAGTTGTAACCTTCTTAATCAAGTTCCAGTGTTGCCACTACCCCAAGGGATATACAAGTAGAGTATGAAGGGATTTGATAACAAATTGACATGTCCATGCTACATTAGTGGGGATCATTTTCCGGTGTTGCTTTCTGATCGCAACAAAGAAGCCTAATTACTGCAGAAAAGGGTTTGAAGTATCCAAGGTCAAGTTTAAGCTTGTTTTTCATAGCTGTGAAGTATATCAAAGGGGAAAAACAAACTATTGAACTAAGAGGTGTTGATGTTGTTCGGTAGCCTCCATGAGACATTGGTTCCATTATTTTCCCGTGATAATGGGTAGCAATTAGCAGCCGATGACTTTTGAAGCGGGCCAAGTTGAATTTCATATTTATTTCAACTTGTTTATTGATGTTATTGAGCATCGAAATTCGAGAAACAAATGCATTGATTGCTTTGTGCGAAACTTGTTAATTGCGCTATTTCATGAGAAAAAGGTTGACAATGACAATTTGTTCACTTATGTATATCGCTAAATGGAGGGTTGTTTTGTCCGCAAATGCCATTAAATCTGCCTTATGTACCTGTTTTGGGGGGCAGGAAGAACGTCTACTCTCTGACAATGCGCTAGTTCACCAACTGAATTTTAACTTTGAAGTGATAGATAAATGCTGTTTACATTTTTATACATCTGCTCTGTAAAAGAACCGTTTTAACCCTGCCGTTCCTAAGGGGGACCAGCATTGATTTGAATTCTCCTCATCATTTTAACACAATCTCAAGGAGACAGGTTTTGAGAAGTAAGAAAACAATCCACGAGGATATCTGGTCTTCATATAACATCTTAATTACACTTCCAAACTGTCAAAAAAGAAATGAGCTTTTCAATCTTAAGAGTGATAGGGTTAAGTCAAGTTGTTATAGAACATTTATACGCAAAATCCGTGAAATCCACTCTTAGCACAGATTTTTTGGCTGATCTTTGAACTTCCAGTTCTAAGTTGCAGTTGACTAGTTAATATCTTTTTTCTAAAATACGGCGGATTCGACGGATCTCGCGGATATCGATTAAGAATAGACATGATGTTAAAATACTTCCTTTTCAAACTGTAAGTATCTTATACATGATATATTAACATATTCTTCTGTTCAATAGTTAATGTTTGAAAAAATGAGTATTAAATGACACAAGGTTCCGTAAAATCCGAGAAATCCACCCTAACCAAAAATTTCTTGCAATCTTTTTTATATGCTTTGAACTTCCAGTTTAAAGTTGCAGCTGACCGGCTGATATCTTTTTCTAAAATACGGCGGATTCGACGGATTTCACAGATATCGATTAAGAATAGACATGATTTTAAAATACTTCTCCTTTTAACTGTAAGTATCTAATACATGATATATTGACATTTTCTTCTCTTCAATAGTTAATATTTTAAAAAAGGAGTATGAAATGACACAAGTTTCCGTCAAATCCGTGTAATCCACCCTCACACAATTATTCTTGCTGGCCTTGAACTGATCTGGCAACAATGTCCACACAATCCGTGATATAGATAGATCGATAGAAACTTTATTTATGTGTCAAGAAAGAAAAACTAGCCGAGGGGCAGGCCCTCTACTAATAGGGGACACCGCATATCCACCGCAACCACAATTTTCCTAGTCGCTTTAAACTTCCAGTTTTAAGTTGTGCCTAGCATCTTTTTCTAACGTTCGGCGGATTTTACAAATTTCAGGGATGTTTAGAATATAAATGACTTAACACTTCCTTTCTTGATTGAAAGTATCTTATATGTATCATATCCATGTATTCTCTTTGTAGAGGTATGCTGCTTGGCAGAAATCCTTTTTCTCTAAATTAGGCGGCATTGACGGATTTGTCGGTTTTCTGAAAGTTCCCTTTAGAATAGGGGAGGTTTTGTCAAGAGAGAATGTTTTAGCCCTTTTTTCTTCTTTTCAGAGTTTCAAGGATATCGATCACATTAATGACCTTATATTCAACAAGTACACTCTAAGAAAAGTAAATGCACTATAAAGTATTTGGCCCCACATCTCTGTCCAAAAAGATCGTTCTCTAAACAGGTTGACAACGCTCAACGCGAGATTTAAAGCTCAAAAATTTAGAGGGAACAGAAATTTGGGAAACGATCCAGACTTTTGTACTGCTATAATAATAATAATAATAATAATAATAATAATAATAATTTTAATAATGAACATATTTTATTGATAACAATCCTAACTATTAAAATCCTATTTACAATTAATTCACTTAAAAAACTATTTCGTCAAAACACTATTTACAATTCCTTCCGTTAAAAAAACCACATTTCATTTCAATTAAATAATAATAATAATAATAATGATAATAATTTTTTTTTTTTTAAAATCTAAAGACTACTAATAACAATCATAAAAAGCATCAAAACGTTAATAAAAAAAAAATAATGATTCAAACTGATAAAAAGTTACTACTTAAATTCTGGCTTGCGCACTTTCCGATGTAATGTCAATGTCAGATATATTGGCTGCTTTTCTCTTGCTCCTGGTTCCTCTGAGACACAGCAAGGCTGATCGTAGGATGGCAAAGGATACTTTCGCCCTTATCCAAGATATGGTTGTAGCGTAATCATCTCCTTTCTTTAACGCAATAATAATAATAATAATAATAATAATAATAGTAATAATAATAATAATAATAATAATAATAATAACAACAATAATAATAATAATAACAATCTTTATACAGAGAACTCACTTCACAAGAATTGTATTCAGTGAGGCCCTGTAATGTGGCCTTGAGGGTAATTTTATCGTGACATAACTTAAATGGTTTTCTAATCCTTCCTCGATCCTGTTCGACCCCGGATAAATCGCGACATGATACCCACGATCACGCGAATTAAGCCTAATTCACAGCTGGTAATGTGTTTATAGAGATCTTTTGACTTACAATTCATCTCTGCAAATTACGTTACATGTATGTTCGACCATTTCATTTTGAGCTCCACTATTCCTCTCTTTCCAGATTGCTACAAAAGAACCAGGTGAACCATGAAGGAATGCCACAAAAGTATTCTACAAAGGCTCACTTTAGAACTCGTCAACAATTTAGAGCCAGAACCGCTGTTACTTTATTTGTATCAGAAAAAAATTATCGATAAAGATGACAAGGAAGAGATACAAAGTTGGAACGTACGCAAGTATGTGAGTGAGGCCTTAATCAGTAAGCTGATGTTAAAAGGTCCGGAAGCGTTTCCAGAGCTTGTTGAGGGACTGCAACAGAAACAACCATTTCTGGCCTGCTCACTTTGGAAAGAAGGTTAGTGTACAAGGCACCTGCAACAAACTTACAACATGAAGCAAGTTTAAATTCCTTTGTTGTGATGTTGGTTTAGCCTGATAATATTCATCCCTGGATATTGGTTTTCATGACATTATAATAAGGTATGGGGGGTCAATCTGACCTTCCCCAAGCTACCAACCCATACGCCTTTGTATAAAAACCCCATCACCGCGATGCCTTTCCCAACAACCAACCTCTCTATCCCCAATCCTTATCCCAACCCTCCAAATCCAACGAATACAACCTTTACAAGCTACGTTACTTTTATTCCTTTGCTACTACTTATACTCAACACTCCTCACGATTCGAGAGTTTGAAGTTATATAATACACACTTTGTTTTACTCGCTTTTAAGACATTCAGCCAAGAGAGTAGAAACCCTGCAAAGTATCAAAACGAAGATGTAACTTGGCAGCCACACCTGCCGGGTTTACCACTATTTTCTACAAGAATTAGGGTAAGGCTGCGCCGATTCTCTTCCCCGCTCCCCCCCCCCCCCGCCCCTACGCAGAAACCAACAAGCGTGAAGTTTTCACTTGCTGGCTGTTGGCGTGAGGCCACGGAGTAAACATTTAGTCTGGTTTAGGCTGCCTGTGAGGTCACGCGTCGAAGAGAAACTTTCCCTATCATTGTTAGAGGGCGAGAAAAAATATCTGAACCAAGCCTTATTCCCATAAGGCAACAACTCCGAGCCAGACAACGGTCGATAGAACATTACATTGTCCAATTTATGACAGATCCAGCCTAGGATCCTCTCTACCAAAGGGCGATGGCTTGAGAAACAGTTCCCCAGCCATGTGGATTCTTCCTAATTTATGAAGGCCATCAGCTTAGAACTTACCAGTGCCCATCACCTAAAATTTTTTATTTTCTTATCTGAAATTATACCTTATTAAAATAACTTCTGCGAAAAAATTTTGCGATTTGAACAAAACCCGATTTTTTTTACAATTTTTTGAAAACGTTCAAATTTGCCGCCATTTTACACACCACTCGTCTTAGTCTTCTCTCGGAGTATGACGTACTTTAAGGAACACGTGACATTATCGACAGGAAAACATTAAGAGTTCTGATAGGTTTTTCTTTTTCAGAAAAACTTTCTTCTTACGAAGACATTGTGATTCAATTCTTACTTGAAATTTATCTTCTTTGTGTACAGCTGGTGAAGGCAAGGTAATGCAAGTTCCTTAATTTACGTCACATGACGTCATATGTGAGCTTGCTAGTTTGCATGATCAGCGGCGCGAGTGTACCGCAAACATGTAGACTTCAAAAAATTGTAAAAAAATCGGCTTTTGTTCAAATCGCAACATTTTTTCGCAGAAGTTATTTTAATAAGGTATAGTTTCAGATAAGAGAATAAAAAATTTTAGGTGATGGGCACTTTAACGCCCAAACAGTGGAAAAACGTCCGGCAGCAAAACATGTTTCCGATGGACATTCAACTCTCGCTTCCTCCCGGTGGGGAACTCCATCTACACATTAACCCACGATTGGGATATTTAGGTGCAAATACAGGAATTACTTGACAAACCCCAAACCCACTTCTTGTTTCCGTTTTAATTTTCAGCTCCGCTAAATAGCACTTTTATTCCCTTTCTTCCTTCCTAAGAGATAAGGGAAACGGAAATAAAAGGCCCCTACCAAATCCAACACTGTTTTTAATGTCTTTTAAGCTATTTTTGAAAACTGGTTTTAAATAGGGTGAAAAGGGTATTTTTCATGTATTTTTCCACTGCTTTAAAAGGTGTTTGAACCTTTTTAAAACGCTTTTAAAAACTAATGTTTAAGGCATTTTAAAATTCGTTTAAAATATGTGAAAAATTCCGGGGCTTTTGCAAAGCTCAAAACAGGTTTAAAACAGTCCTTATAAAGCGGAATAAAAACAGGATAAAAACAGTTTTAAACACGTTTTAATTTGCAATACTATTTTAAAACTATTTTTAATGTCAATTCTACACGTATTTAAAACAAAAAAAAAAACAGGTTGAACATATGTACAAAAACATATTTTTAATATATTTTCCGACTAATTTTAAAGGTGTTTTAACGTGTTTAAAACGCCATTAAAATGTTATGTCTCATGACGAGCTTTGAAGCGCGAAAAATTTTTATGCAAATTAGCTGGCTGCACATTCAATGTGCAGCCACCTAATTTGCATAAGTAATTCAAAACCAAGGTATGACAGCTTTAGGCTCTTGAGGTGTCGGCTGAATACCCTAGGACTTCCGTAAATTGCCCACAAAAGAGTAACTCAAGCTACCATAAACTGAAATGAAAGTAACCGCAATATCCGATTAAAGCAAGGTTTAAATCTTTTTCTGCTCGGCTAACCCTCTTCCAAGGCACTTACTATTTTGGTAATAATAAAACGGCATAAAGATTTTACATCGCGCCTTTTTCAGTCTCGGGCAGTAAATTATAGTATGAAACGGAGGTAAACTCAAGAATTCAGTTTTGTGACTGCCCTGCAACTTTGAAACTATTTAAGCCGCTTCCTAAAAGGCCGGGAAAATGTTTTTCGCAAAATTCGTAAAAGTAGCTCCTTATACTCTAATTTAACATTACCAAATTTAACAAACGCGCTAACTACTTTATGGTCCTGTATCAGTATGTAAAGGCATCAAATCCTTATAAAGCCGACAGAAACAACAATTAATATAATTTAAGACTTTTTTTGTACTGCTTTTATATCAAGCAAATGAAATAGTCCTGGCGATATGTCATTATCGCAAAATCGCCAAATTCAGTGGTTCCTAGATCACTAACACAAAATACTGCAATACATGTTCTTATACTGCTCTTTTACTCCGCTTTGTTAAGGCAACACTCGTGCCAAAATCAAGTTCGAGCGCGGCCTAAAAAATAAAATGGATTGAGAGAAAGCGGTTAATTGACCATGAATATTCAAACAGAGTAAAAGTTGAATAAGATTATCACCTCCATAAGTCAAACAAGTCAATGTTATGTATTTTTTAGGTATAAATTAGCCGGGATACTACACCATTGATTAGAGTGTTTTTGCGAGTTAACTGTAGATTTCAGGTATACACTACCCAGGATACTACAGGAATGATTAGAGCATTTTTACGAGTTAACTGTAGTTTTCAGGTATACACTACCCAGGATACTACAGGAATGATTAGAGCACTTTTACGAGTTAACTGTAGTTTTCAGGTATACACTACCCAGGATACTACAGGAATGATTGGAGCATTTTTGCAAGTTAACTGTAGATTTCAGGTATACGCTACCCAGGATACTACAGGAATGATTAGAGCATTTTTACGAGTTAACTGTAGATTTCAGGTATACGCTACCCAGGATACTACAGGAATGACTGGAGCATTTTTACGAGTTAACTGTAGATTTCAGGTATACACTACCCAGGATACTACAAGTTAATACTATGCAACGCAGATAACAAAAGCTCAGGAAACAAGGGGACCCTGCATGACCCAGCGAGGCTACTTGTCTGCGAAATATTTTGAGAAAAGAGCTGACTCTCTCGAGTGTTGAACTAGAATAGAATAATCCAGAATTATAATTTTAAACATCAAATGCTACTGATATAATTATTAAGTTTTCTTACCTGTCTGGAGTCTCTTCCACTGATGTCAATGATCTGGGCGCCAAACAAACGCGCGCGGTACATATTTCCCGTCACAAATAATTAAAAGCACTTTCATGAGACGGTGATCAAAATCAGTCAAAATGCAAAAAGCAAAATAGGAAAGCCGGCGTCAAATTGCTAGAGGCTAGCGATCGTTTGTTGGGCGGCGTGTGATAGAGTGAAACTGATAAAATATCGAGAAATCTGGACAGAATCGTTTTGTAATACATTATCAAAAATTATGTGAAATACATCATCAGAAAACACGTGCGATAAAAATGATTTCCGCTCGATATTTTTTCTCGGTATTTTTCATCGACAAAAAACCGAAATATTAAAAATCACGACTTACCATCAATTGTTCGGCTAAACAAAGCTAAACTTACCAAAGTCGATAACCAAGTAAGGATTTCCTACAGAAATAATTTGCCACTCTCGTTTAGCAGTGTAGTGGTCGAACTTGACGTAGGTTAAAACGAATTCGTTTTGCCGGCATCTTCCCGTTAAATTAAAGTAGATTTAACACTTGCCAGAAGTAATTAGAAATCTAGCCATTTTGCTCATAGCTTCGCAAATGCAACCAGCGTTATACAGTAAAGCGACAGAAACTTTAGCGAAATATTCACACGCGACAGTCGCGACAACCTCAGTAAATCTAACAAATGAAACAAGATACTGAGAGAAAAAAAAGGGCTTTATTGATTGTTTCCGGCAGGCGGTGACAAGTAATGTACGAGATTAGAAGACCTCCTGGTCAGAATTTTTTTTGTAGCCTAAGCCCGTCATGATATTTTAATAGCTGTTAAATCGGTTTTGAAAATTTAGTAAAATACTCGTATTTGCAAATACAATAGTAGTATAGGAGGGACCGGTTACTCCTCTTTTTTGCGCAGGAATCTCATTAGCGTGCGCAGGAATACATTAACTAGGTGACGTCATAGGCTATTGTCTTGATCTCATGAATCATAAATTAACGCCGATGACGTCATAACTTTTTGTCTTTATCTCATGGGTAAAATACGCAGGGATGCCATTAAGATAAGGTCATGTGCTATTTTTAGTTGGTTTAGGATTTCTAGTTACTTTAATTTCGATAAACGTCTTCGTTTTCGATTGGTTAGTTAGAAAATAAAAAACGTTTTTATTGGTTAATTCATAGTGTCTGAGGAGTAAAGTCAAACTTATCTGTGACTTAAAATCACGGAGACGTAATGTAATTATGCAAGTCCTATTTCCTGCTGCTGTGATTGTCCTAGTTCCGGTTCACTGACTTTTGGCGGGCAAATCGTGCATATTAATGAGGGCAAAGATAAACTAGCTCTTTTTAGCACGAAATACAATGTTTTACTTACCCCACACCCCTCTTATTCTTCCGCAATTGATTTATTTTTCCTTTTTGATTTTACTCTTTATTTTTAATTTTCATCCACGACCACATCTACCGTACATTGACGCCACATCGACCCTACATGGACCCAACACTGACCCTACCCCACCTTTTTCCACCACTACATTTCTATTGTTTTCCACCACCACCACCACCACCACCGCCACCACATTTCTATTGTTTTCCCTCCACCACCACCACCACCGCATTTTTATTGTTTCCCTCAAAAGGCCAAACTCAAGGAGGGAAACAATTAAAGATAATAGAAAATAGAAAAATAGAAATGTGTTGTTGGTGGTGGAAAACAATAGAAATGTAGTGGGGGAAAAAAAAAGGTGGGGGTAGGGTCAGTGTGGGGTCCATGTAGGGTCGATGTGAGGTCGATGTACGGTAGATGTGGTCGTGGATGAAAATTAAAAATAAAGAGTAAAATCAAAAAGGAAAATAAATCAATTGCGGAAGAATAAGAGGGGTGTGGTGTAAGTAAAACATTGTATTTCGTGCTAAAAAGAGCTAGTTTGTTTTTGTCCTCATTAATATGCACGATTTGCCCGCCAAAAGTCAGTGAACCGGAACTAGGACAATCACAGCAGCAGGAAATAGGACTTGCATAATTACATTACGCCTCCGTGGTTTTAAGTCACAGACAAGTTTGACTTTACTCCTCAGGCACTATGAATTAACCAATAAAAACGTTTCTTATTTTCTAACTAACCAATCGAGACATTATCGACCTTAAAGTAACTAGAAATCCTAAACCAACTAAAAATAGCACATGGCCTTATCTTAATGGCATCCCTGCGTATTTTACCCATGAGATAAAGACAAAAAGTTATGACGTCATCGGCGTTAATTTTTTCCTGCGAAAGTTAATAAAATTCCTGAGCAGTTTTTTCATGAGATCAAGACAATAGCCTATGACGTCACCTAGTTAATCTATTCCTGCGCACGCCAATGAGATTCCTGCGCAAAAAAGAGGAGTAACCGGTCCCTCCTATACTACTTATAATAAAAATACTTTGAAAATAGTATCAAAATACCACAGAAGTAGAAAAGCAAAAGCACGCATACATTGTGAAAATACATAAAAAATAGGATGCAAAACTGCACAAACAGTGTAAAAATTGTAAGAAAATAGCCTTAGGGTTGTCTCAAAAAAGTAAAAAAGTCGGTCGAAAAAGCATAAAAAACAGTCCAAAATAGGATGGAAATACCATAAAAATTCATAAAATAAAAAGAATACAAAACCGTCGAAAATTACCCTGAAAATGCAAGATTTACCTCGGCGAAATTTCTCTACAGTCCTAGGCTAGGATTTCACGACAATTATGTCTTAGCCGATTCCTTTACGTTGATTTTACTAAGAATTCTCGGGAAATTCTTATGGAATTTTTTAGAAATGCTGAAATCAATCTTCGGCTTCAAAAGGTCTTTCGCAAGAGAACTTAGACGATCCACTACCGAAGAATACTCGCAGTTGTATAACTGATAATGTTTTTATTCGATCTGAAATTTTAAAAAATATACAATGTATTCTAATTAACTAAATCAATTGGTAATAAACGAAACAATTAAAACGAACGAAGCGAGAATAACTGATATAAACTTTTAACAATCATTATGCCATGCGGTCACTGGTCGTCAATATCCAAAAACTTATGAAATCCTTATAAAACTAACAAAACTAAAATGATTGACAATATTATAACATTGATCATAAACTTACTTCTATGGCGAGTTTTCGTAACTTTCCTTGATCGGGAAAACCATGAAACATTGTAACAGGTAAGCAGTAAATCACATGAAACATGTCCAATTCAGATATCGGGTAAAAAACTAAACTGGGTAATTGAAGTTGCGGTTTCTCTACTATTTGAGTTTCCTGTTGGGCGTGTACGAGGCTACCGCAAATTCCTTAACCATGAATTGCTTGCATAGTCCAAAAAACTACGTTAACAAAAGGTTGGCGTTTACTGGACCTCTTACTGACGTTACTGATAAATAATAATCCACATACTTGTATTCGTAACTTACATTGTTAGTTATATTCACGGCTTCACTCAAATATCTTTAGAAGCTTGCAGGCTAGGCCTGAATATTAATTACTGGCTGATAAAGAACTGCAAAAGAATAACACCGTCAAGTTTACGCGAGAATGAAAAAGGTGACGTGACATCAAGTGTGAGATCAATCATGTAAAACAGCGAGGCTTAGCAAGGAACCCTAATAAAACTAAAATTGCCGTACAGGCGGGAGTATATAAATGTTTACTACCCTTCATTTGTTTCTCGTATGGCTTTTACTTAAACGTTTCAGTAACATGTTCTGCAAAAAGAGGGAACAATGGATATAATACTCACATAAGAGAAGACTTTCTGGAAAACGCGTGCACCGCCAGCCGCTTGCACCGTCGACAACCGGAACTAGAACTTTTCAAAGTACATACCATTCGCTGAGGAGCCATACCCCCGGGGGGGGGGGGGGGGGCACTTGGGTATTTTTTGGGTGAGTATGTGCCGCCTGGGACTCCAAATTGACACCCCGTTCTAAAAAAAATTCCCGCTAAAATTTATATCCCGTTCTAGAAATGGGCCAGTTTTTTTATACTCCGTTCTAGGGTGCAACAAGAATACAACAGTTTGCTTGTTAACGCATTGAACCGTATTTTTAAAAGCAATCTGTCCTTGAATAATTTCAAATAGTTGCTTACAAAACTGGAGCTTTCGTGCGTTCGAAATATTATACCCCGTTCTAGAAAATGCCTCTGAAGTGCATGGATACCCCGTTTAAATCAGGAGCTTCAAAATCACGACCCCGTTGGGCGGCACATACCCGTATAGGTAATGTATGGGAGTACCTCCCCCGGGGAGCCATACCCATTTTTGATTTATGATAAAAGCAATATCTACGGGTTCAGACAATCTGCAGAGTTGAAGTGTACTTTTGTAAGATCGTAACAAACAGTAAAATCAAGCGCCTTTAAGCTCACAGTCTCCGCCGGTTCAATTGGTGGTTTTCACTGTCACGCCATCAAAAACAAAAATGGAAACCTTTTAATACAGAAAGTCTAGAATCTGAGAAATTAAAGAAGATAAATGTTCAAAAAGCCTTGCCAAGAATGATGTCTGTGCAATATTTCATATCCGAGATATTCGGAAAAAACGTTTTACCAAAATTTATATAGCTTTGTATGGAGACGCCATATTTGTGTCCCCGGCTCCGCTGTTTTGTACTGACATCAGTGCCAAACGTCATATGTATTAAACACTTATCAGCTGGGTCCCCCAAAATCGTATTCCCCGCCTTTCGTCTTTCGAGACTTCATTTGTCAAATACGGAATGCCTGTTAAGGAAATATCTTCAATGGTGGGATTATTTTGACTAGATATAATATTAGGTCACTAGGATATACTGGGGCCAAAACATGGGCTACTTAATTATCAACTCACACCAGGACTATCCGTTTCGTAAAGTCACAGGGTGCTCACACAATGTGTGTGTGTGTAAAAGATTGTTATTTTATAGTAAACGTACTGGATTCAACTTTTGCTTCACCTAAAGCCATATATGGCAAAGTATGCCTACCTAAGCAATTCCGTGTTTGCATAGCCTGATATAAACACTAGAGGGGTTGGGAGAATTCGAGACAGTCATGCAAACCCGAGACGAAGTCGAGAATGATTTTCCCAACCTCTCGAGTGTTTATATCAGGCTAGGCTATATGCAAACACAGGAAATAGAGTTTTCTATTGCTTTTGTAAAATAACTTTCCAGAGAAAAAAACAAAACTCTCTTGTTCAGAGCACTGATTAAAAGAGAAATTCTTACCAGTCTCGAAGTCTTGTACACGAAGCTTGTACGCGTAATCAGTCCTTGTTTTGCAGAAAAGATGCTTTCCAAAATACGGGTTTTTCTCGTTTTAAATGTCAGCTCAAGAGAATAAAATTGACACTCCGTGTTTCTAAAGATTTTCCAAGTTTCAGACGACAAGTAAATGGGTGAATAAAGTAAACTTGACGAGTTTTTCAACTCAAAACCTTTTTCAAATTCGTGCTTGATTAGCGCGCGAAAAGCAAGACATCTTGACGTCACAACCATGCTTACATACTCTCATGCAAACACGCCTCTCGGCCAATCAGAGCGTGCGTACTGTCTTAGTTATTTTATTAAAAAAAAAACAATATTGAATTACCCAGTTACCTGTGGTATATCGTCGTCCTTTTGCCTCAAAAGCGGTTTTCTGGGCGATTTTGAAGGATTTTGAGTTCGGTGTTTACTGTTCGTAATAATATTATTAATTAGGAACAGTACACGGCAACTCAAAATCCTTCAAAATCGCTCCAAAAACCGCTTTTGAGGCAAAAGGACGACTATATGCCACAGATTAAGTAATTCAACGTTTATTTAACATTAGTTTAAATACATACTTAGCGATATATCGTTATAGGTGAAGCAAACGGTAAATCCAGTACACTTACTATAAAGTATAACAATCGGTTACACACACACACATTGTCTGGGCGCCCTGTGGTGGCCACTCCAGAAATACCATAACATACCATAATGCTCTTTGTTTGTTACTCCAAAATTTTACATAAGCATTGTCTTCAGTTTCCCTTGGGAGTTAAAATGGCCCCAAGAGAAACTGAAAACAATGTTTATGCAAAATTTGGGGTGACAAACAAAGAAAATTATTTTATGTTATGGTATTTCTGGAGTGGTCAATTGCATCGTCCTCGGGTGGACTTTCCCGATACTGTTAGCGTTTTCTTGCAGGGCTGCAACTTAAACTGAGCTAAAACACTCAAAGTTTGTTTTCCATTCCTTCACTATTTGCTAAAAGTTGAAATTTTACAGCTTGTGTTATTAGTCCTCCATCATTGACCTGCAAAGGGTCGAACCCCTCGAATCCCCCTCCTACGCGCCTGATGGCGCGTCACGCAAAAGCCTACAAATTCAAACGTCCTGTATCTCAAAACGAACAAACCTTTTGAACCGAAAAGGTGCTGTAATACCACATGAAAGTAGAAACTCAGAAAAAGCGATAGTTTCTTAGTTGGAATTTTGGTGACGTCATGTGAAAACCAAGAATAATTTGAAATGAGCAAAGGACAAAGGACGGTTTGTTTCTTATCACGTGCTTTTGTCACATCACCGCAGCGCGCGAAGTCGTGATTTCAGTCGCGCGTGACATCTGAGAAATAATACGCCATGCCCGTGGGGAATAATCTATGAAAGAAAGATATTCATATGTCGGAGTTTATTCAGATGTGAGCGTTGTTTCTTGATGCAACATAAACGAGGTGAGATCTTAGCACTGATAGTTTATTTATTACGTATTTTAGGGCTTGTTTTAGAAAAGCCTGTATAGACGGCATGCATCCGGTTCTCGGCTCCGCGGCTATCTTCGGCTAGCGCTGTTTGTGAAAAATTTCTATATGAAATTAAAATGCGATTTTCAGAACTTTTTTTTAAAGTCATGGAATGTCCCGTAACTGCATTAATTGAATCACGACTAAAATCTACGCGGAGATTTTCGCAGAGAGCTTGCAGGTAATGAACATTGAGGATCGGACAGGATCGGACTGATCTTTTATGGCACACTGTCACAGTTACGTATTGTAGTTATTAATAAGCCAGTCAACAATAAGCAGGGGTACCCAACGGCAATTTTCGGAAAATATCTGTTCGGAAGACGATTTGAGATCTAGAATTTTCGGAACATTTGTTGTAAAATTTCTTGCTTGCCTGCCTCTCCTAGGATTTTCGAACATCTAAAAAATGGTATAATTGGCCATTTTTAACGGATTTTTACGCTAAAAAGGTCACCTAGAATTTTCGGGAGCCTTTTTTCTGGCTGAAATTTTCGAAAAGGTAAGTTTTGATCCCTATAATTTTCGGATCACTAAACTTTCAGCTAGGAAATCCAAACCGATCAAAAATTTTTAGGAGATAAAAATATGCTTATATCTACCGTTTAAATACTAAAATACGTTTAACAATGCTATGTTTAAGCGTTTTTGAACTATATTCTCGTTGGGTGCCCCTGAATAAGCTAAAATATATTCCTAATTTTCTTCTCTTTTTTCAATTTCGTTTTGATTTGCTGGAAGATTTAACTTTTCGCTCAGTTTCGGGATAGTGGAGTTGGTACTTCTGCTTTAAAATTCTGTGAAAATAGCGTGTTTAAATCCTGCTTGAAAGAATTTCATTGTGTCCTTTATTTTAAATCAACTTAAAGTTTAAAATTTCACTGGCCTCTTGAAAGTACGTTAAACAGTTTTAAGTATACTATTTTTCAAGTGTTTAAAAAGTCGTGGTTGTGGACACTCTAGTTAAAACCTATTTTTGTATTTTACTAAAAAAAACTACATTTTAAATCCCTGATTAAACGTTGTTCCTTTTAAATCACACTTTAAATATGGTATTTGAAAAAGGTTTTGAGTGCTCGTCAGTACCTAATTGTTCTAAAAATATGGTTTAAGTATCTGTTTAAAATGTAGTTTTAATACAAAATATGTTTCAAATACAGCAAAAACCTGCTAAATTATGTAAATAGTATTCAAATAGATCTCAAATACATTTTAAGCTACTATGACTATTTTGGTTTTCTTGGTTTTTTTTTGGTTTTCTGTGGTAAAATATAATAAAAATACCCCAAATTGAGGTAAAAATAGTTTTAGATCATTCAATTACATTTTAACTATACCTTTCAAACAGTTTCAAAATACAGTTGGTTTGGTAAGGGGGAGATCCAACAACAAAGAAAGAACTCCGAAGAAAAACATAAAATAGACGGAGTTCCCTACCAGAAGGGAGCAACGTAACTTCATACGACTGATAACAGAACGTCAGCAGCCTACTAAAAATTGCAGTATCTGGGAAACAATTATGACAGAAAGACCCTTACCCCAGGGTAAACAGAAAAGCCCACACGCAAATGCAGTATTCTTATTGCGACGCGCCCTGTACTAAAGGAAACAAATTCATCAGGCACGAAACAACGCCCGTTACTCGTTAGAAAAATCGGTTATGAACACCGCTTAACATACTTGTCAACTGAACAAATTAAAATGGATCGAAACCAAAATAACATGAAATATTCTTACTTCCATAAAGCCTTACAAAAAGTCTTTGAAAACTTCTAATGATAAAAAATGTCTAGCATTGACTTAGCAAACTACCACAGCCGTGATAAATTCAAATAAGAAAGAGGGACAAGCTGCATATTGATTGGTACAAAAAAACAAACAAACAAACAAAGAGCACAACGGCCGTCGGGTTAATCGATCAAGAGACCATTCTTGTCCAGACTGCCCCGGTGCATTGGAATGCACCGAACAGGCATGCATTCGTACAGCCCCACATGCCGATTTTGCAACTACAAGCTTACCGCCACACAAGCATAAAAGCACAAGCTTTCCCAGCCTCTCAGTCAACGAACAAATACAAGCTTATCACCCAACAGGCGAGAAAAACTACATTCTGGCCGCGGTTTTTTTTTTGTTTGTTTCTCTTTTGATTTCTGGTTTTTTTTGGGGAAAAAAAAACACAAGGTTACCCCTACACGGGCCTGATAAAACCACAAGCTGGCCACCTCACAGGCATAAACGAACAAGTACAAGCTTATATCCCCACATGCAGGCTTAATTCAAACATACAAGCTGATAGCCACACAGGCAGCAAAACTACAAGCTTGCTGCCACATAGGCATAGAGGAACACTACAAGCTTACAGCAATACACTGGCAAAAACTACAAGCTTTCCGCCACACAGGCGTAACACAAAACTACAAGCTTGGTACCACATAGGCAACAAAACTACAAGCTAATGCCGCCACACAGGCAACAAACTACAACTCTCTTACCATGTGTAAGTAAAGTTCTTGAGACGTTTGTTGGAGCGCAGATCAACTCTGGCTTTGGTAATCGCATTTACCAAAACCCATCCGCTTATCGCAAAGCTCACAGCTGCGAAACAACATTGATCAATTTAGTAGAAGATTGGAGACTAGCGAGGGATCGAAGACAGGTTGTGAGCATACTTTCAACTGACATGTCAAAGGCATTTGACTCGTTACACCCACCACTACTTCTGAACAAGCTTGAACAGTACGGTTTTCAGGAAAGCGCTATTCAACTTTTAAACAGCTATTTAAATGAACGGAAATATCAAGTAAAGATCGGCCGTCATGTCAGTTCGAGCCGATTCGTGAGTCGCGGCTGTCCTCAGGGTTCCGCGCTTGGCCCGTTGTTATGGAATGTTTTCCAGAATGACCTATCCTACTGCCTAACAGCGAACTTGTCTATGTATGCTGACGACCATCAAATTTACCACGCAGGAGCAGACCAGGCAGCTGTGACTTCTCAGTTAAAGGACAGTGCCAACTTAGCAACAACATGGTATGATTCTAACTTATTGGCGGGAAACCTCAAAAAGTACCAAGTTTTGAACTTAGGCTTCACTCAAAATGACAGCAATGTTTGTGTGAATGATGTTGTAATTGAAACTGAAGATAATATCATACTTCTAGGAGTAGTGTTAGATTCTAAGCTAAATTTCTCTGAGCATATAATATCTATCTGTAAAAAAGCCAGCCAGAGAATTGGCGTTCTAATGAGACTACGTAATCTAATTCCTATGAAATCTAAGTTAATATTATTCAAAAGCGCGATATTACCATTCCTCACCTACTGTCACCTAGTGTGGCATTTTTGCAAAGCGAGTGACACTCGAAAGCTTGAAAGACTACAAGAAAGAGGACTTAGGGCGGTTTTCAAGGATAATAATTCTAGTTATGAACAACTAATAGAGAAGGCAGACCTGCCCACACTACTAAATAGTCGCTTACAGGATCTGTGCATCCTTATGTATAAAGTAAAGCATAAACTGTGCCCTGCATATATAAGTAACATCTTTAAAGAACCAAATAGTAATTACAATCTGAGGCAAGCAGATTTCTCTATACCTAGGTATGAGACAGTCACCTACGGCAAGCACTCTATTAGATATCTATGGCCTAGGCTATGGACAAAACTACCCAAGAGTATTAGGGACGTCACAACCCTAATGTCGTTTAAAAGCAAGATACGCCAACTCAATATAAGTGAACTTTTAGATGATGGCTGCGCAGGCTGTAGCCTTTGTTTATTTTGACTTCTGTATATTTTTACTAAAATCTCGTAATTAGATAACTATAGATATTTTACCTACTACTGTATATAATTTTTGCTTTGTATATTCTCCCCTAATTGGTGTCCCCAAATTAGTAAGGATTCTTTTTTCCCTGGCTAGACGGCTTTGACACTTTAATAAAGTTTCTATCTATCTATTCTATCTATCTAAGCTCACAGCCACACAGGCAAAAAAATGCATGCTTGCCGCCACATAGGCGTAACACAAAACTACAAGCCTGCCGCTACACAAGCAACCAAACTACAAGCCTGGCCTGCTGCCACACAAGCATAGAACAAAACTACAAGCTTACAGCCACACAGGCGTCATACAAGACTACAAGCGTGCCGCACACAATTGCAATCAACAAAACTACAAGCTTTCCGCCACACAGGCAACACAACTAACAGCTCGCTGCCACACAGGCATACTGAATTGATACTGTATACTTGCTATCCCCCTAGCAAAATTAAAAAACTACGTTCTTACTGCCTCAGTGGCCCGGAAGGTAAAATTACACAAATGTACACAAACTGGCAATAATGCGGCCCACAATCGAATTCACAGGGACAAACAGTACTTCAGCCGTTACAAGGGTCGAACAAAATGCAAACCGAAACTTAAACCAAAACTTCTAAAAGTCCACAAACCGGAAAGACGAAAACCCGAATAAACAATATGACTAAAAAATACAGGACCACAATAAGAGAAACACAAAACCTCAACAGTTGGAGCGTTGGCTTAGGTTCCGCCGTCATCCTGAGCACAACTTGGTGGACCAGTACGTGAGCATGGGCCGGCCATCCTGATTAAAGGACTTCGCTATAACTACACCGATTTTGCAGCCAGTGGACTCGTCGGCCGCCAATGAGGGAGTAAGTCGGGTTCTACTGACAGTCGCCAAAGGTCCTTCGTGTGAGACAAAGGGAAGTGAATGGGACAATTGCTGCCAGTGTCTCCTATTATATATACTCATTTGAATATCATTAATTAACCCCCAGGGATGATACTGACAATTCAGATGGAACGTGAATAGTAATCTATTCCCAGTGGACGCTCGCCCAACAAAGGCCTGGGAACTCAAGAGATAAGTTACGGGACATGCGAGTCCGCAGGCGAGGAGGCGAAAGGGCTACACCCAGATAAGAGTAAAATTAGGGGGGAGGGAGGGGAAACAGATGACCCTACCAGTGGAACCCCCCCCTCCCCCAGAAGGGGACACCGCAGGAATCCTCTGAACTGGCGCTTGCATCTAAACTGGACAAAATCCCTTACACACGAGTTTATTAAATACAGAAATTGACTCCCGAGGGAGATTACTAAACACACGCCTGAAAATACAACTCTAGCAAGTAATTGGACAGAAAATAAGGCCCGTGTTGCACGAGAGAGCACTGGGAATAGTAATCTATTCCCAGTGGACGCTCGCCCAACAAAGGCCTGGGAACTCAAGAGATAAGTTACGGGACATGCGAGTCCTTGGCTCGGAGGCGCGGACAGCCCTAGATGAAGTGAAAGGCGACAACCAGCCTCCCCGTCCCCATGCACCCGTAACTCACACTCCCAAATCCCAAAACTAAAATGAAAATACAATGAAGACAAGAAAAAATTTATAAAAAGGCCGGCGTAAAACCAGCAAGACAGTTAAGTTTACGGAAAGTGTTCCCGAGAAGTTCTGCCGAAGAGCCACGTCCAAAGTCAACCGTACTACAAGCCAAGGTATTGGAAGAGGTATCGGCAGACATAACCTTGTCCACTTGAGTATAGTAGTCAACCAACGCAGTAGACTTCCAGCCAATGTGCTTAGCAACATCCTCTCTAGACACTCCGAGAAGTCTAAGAAGGATGGAGGTTCCGGATCTAAAACCGTGCACAGTTTCACCATCATTGATGCCGAGAGAGGAAAGGTACTTGACAAGTCTGGCTTGAACAGTAGAGGCGAGAAGGGGAGCATTAACGACACCACCTTTTTTGGAAGTTGGACGGAAAAGAAAACCAGCGGAAAGGTCAAGCCGCACTGAATTACAGAGTTCGACGAAGAACTGGAGATTTCGCACGGGGCAAATAGCTGGATTAGCAGTTTGTTTAACAGCGAACGCTCTTGAAGTCTTCCCTCTCAGAGTTTTGCCTACACGTTGGTGGAAAAGGAGGCTGGAGCCGTCAGGATGTTTTAACACGTCAACCGTCTTAATTCTACCAAGCTCAGATGCCCTGTCGCCAGAGAAGAAATCGAGGGAGAAAAAGGCAAGATCCCGAGCATAAATGTAACGTTCCGAAGGTGAAATGTTTTTACCTAACAGAAGTTGCCTTAGGTGGTACACGAGCTTCTTATACTTGTAAAAGAAGACGGGGATGGCTTGCTTTGGAGATACCCTGGCCTGTGACTGCTCCGATTGAATAGATTTAAGATACTGCTTGACGCATAAGTGCGAGGCAGGATTTCCAGAACCAAAGCGATCATCCCAGTCACTGGTACGGCCCAACGCATTGAAAATAGATCGCAGTTTTCCGATAAGGGAGTCCACTGTGCCAGCAGATAACCGAGTGGGACAGTTACAGGTCTGTTTGCCCTGTAAACCGAAGAACTGACAAGAGTCTTTGTACACCATCGTTTTGCCCTTCCCATCTTTCCAGACCAAAAATCTGACAATGTCCGTCGGTGTGGCGGAAAATAGACTCTTGCGTGGTTGCAAAGATGCCAGGAAACCCGAAAATTCAGCCTCCAACTGTGATTTCTGGCGTTGGTAGGCTGTAGAGGCTCTGACGGAGTCGAGATCTTTAATTCTGGCTTCTAACTGTGCTAAGTCAATCTTAAACTTCTTGGAGGAGGGACCCAAAGCATTAGAACCATATCTTTAGAGTCCACATCTCTGACAGAACTGGAAACAGTCATCATTGGATACGAGCATTCGTTACACTGTACAGCTGGGCGCCAAACGCGGGGGACCGAAAACAAACTCTAAACAGAAATACAGGGATTAGGACATACCCTAAACGCCCAAAGGTCCCAAGGTAAAGGCTTGGTAAGGAATGAGCCATTGGGAGTAGGAAACAAAAGGACGTCAAGGTCGCCCAAAGCACCAAGGCGGACCGAATCAGTAGATCGGCCTGAAATAATAGGCCACCAGTAACGACGGGGATGAGGATCAGGAGTAACAAAGGTAAAAGGACAAGGCTTGGAGGATAAAAAGCGCAGGACTATCCCAACCAAAGCCAAAGGAGGGAAAACGTACGCGTTGTCCGAGGGGTGGAGGGTTTGAGTGAGAATATTGACTCCAGCAGACTCCACGCTAGGCCAGGGGGTGAAATGCCTCAAACGGACGCCAAGAGAGTCACGGGGAGCATTAGAATCTAAAGCCATTAGATCGATGGAATGAGGGCCCCAACACCGCTGGGCTTCTCTCCAAACATGAGGAGACAGCATGCAATCACTGTCCGAGAGGGCCCTGGAGGGGGTGTCTGCTGGATTATCCCCCGAGGGGACGTACACTAAGGACAGGGCGATATTAAACCTCAAAAAGGTTTCATAGATGGCTTGGATGACGTCGGAAAGAGCTTTGCTCTTACCACCCTGATTGGACCATGCACGAACTAAGGGAAGACTGTCCA
This sequence comes from Porites rus, assembly GCA_964035705.1. Taxonomy (NCBI): domain Eukaryota; kingdom Metazoa; phylum Cnidaria; class Anthozoa; order Scleractinia; family Poritidae; genus Porites; species Porites rus. Next base: position 12,242,249 of record OZ037995.1, read on the forward strand.
CGTGAGCGTCAACTCGGGAGGCCGCAAGAGATCCCGCGCCAGCCAGAATGGCATTCTTGAGGGCCAGGGCCTCCCTGATGACAATCGGCTGGGAGCGATCGGAGGGTGTCCAGTAGTCGCGTACTTCAATGGAATTTCCAGATTCATCGGGAAAGACACCACCCCAGCCAGAGTTGGATGCATCAGAATACATAGTCATGACAACATGCCTCTCTTCGAACCAGGGGAGACAACCTTGCCAGTTGTCCAGAAATCTCCAGTAAAGGATTTCCCTTCGCAAATCGCCCGAGACTTTAATGGACTTATGAGGGGACTTGATGCAGGATGAGATAGCACGGAACGAGGCGCGAGTATAAAGTCGAGCCGCGAGTACCGTGATAGAAAACGAGGTGGTTTTGCCTGCAAAACGTTGCAGAGTTTTAAGATCCACGGTATCTTGGGACAGAATAGATTCTCTTAAGGTCTTAAACTTGAGCTTCTTGTCTTGCGCTAACAAAAGAGAGTCACAAAGGTAACCCAAAAAACGCACGCGCTGGGAAGGGATGAGAGACGACTTCGACAGAGCAAGGGTATACCCAAGCGAAGTAAGAACTGAAACGACAATATAAGCCGCCGCCTCAGCTAATTCAAAGTCGGACCAAACTGGAAGATTGGGGTCCCTGCGAACCATAAGCTGTCCTGCATGGCGATCATCGATGTACTGGGAACAGGGAACGCCCAAAGTTCTTATAAAACTTGTTGCCAATAAACCAGTTGTGTGATACACATACGCACTCGCCTTCCACCCGAAGGGAAGGGTATTGTACACGAAATAACAGGCCTTCCACTTAAGTCCAAATAGGGTCCTGCTGGAGGGGGAAAGACAAATATGGTCATAGCCACTTTTATCATCACACACAATCTGATAATGACCAGAACCAACGTATCTTGGAAGATCAGAAAGGTAATCTAGGGAAAAGGGGCAATCTTTGATCCACAAATTTAGGAACCGTTCATCGTGACACATTCTTGGCTTCGAAGGCTCAACAGTTATAGGCATAACAAGATGAGGAGCTTCAACTTGTCCTATCCTGCCCCAAAATACAAGAGAGCCGTTTTTAACGCGATCTATTATAGTAGAGGAAATAAATTCCTCAAACTGAGCACAAATAGGGCTATTAGGAAATTCCATCTTAGGGGGAAATGGTGAATTGAAAAATTTTCCCGCGAACTTGCCTTTAAAGGGAACAACGAAGGACGCAACATTCACTTTATCTCGGACAAAACACATTGGCTCCCTTTGAGGAGGAAAATGTTCAGCAATGAACTCCCATTGAGCTAAGTTGTTATGAAGCTGACCAGGAACAAAAAAAGACGGGTCTCTGAAAGTGAATATGCGTGGACCAGCTTGAACGCGTAAGGCAGCCACCTGTTAAGGCGAGGGGAGTGGGCCGACAAAACTGGTGGGCTTGCCCTCCCAGTTACACCACTTCTGCGTGACACTAGGCGGTGATTCACAAGAAATAGACGCAAAGAACTCAGGATCGAACGAGACACAAGGAAGCGATTCCTGAAACAAAACAACGGAAACCTAAGAGGGAGAGCGAGGTAAGCCCGCCAGAATTGCCGGCCTTAAGCAACCTCAAAGAGGCATAAAAGGCATTAGACACCCGCACCCAAGGCACGACAATACTGGTACGCAAGGGAAGAGTAACAACTAAGAGAAAATAAATGAAAGCAAAGATAATTTCCACACAACTTTAATGATTACTTCTTAAGATAAAAAAGAAGTACACTGCCTTTGGAAATGCCCGCGCTGACCACAGTTAAAACAGACTCCACGCCCCCTACGTGAGCCGCGAGGCGGAACACCTCGAACATAAGAGGACGAGCGTTGCGGCGTATTCCATCTTGCATAGGGATGGAAACCACTGGAACCCCGTTGTCTGGACATTTTGGCGATAGAATTGGCAACCTCGCTCTCCTCTTTACTGCCAACGAGACGAATAATGATATCACCAAACTCCACGGAAGAGGAGAGGGGTCTGGTCTGGCGAAGAATTGCTTCATATCGCGGGGCCGACGGGTCACCAGAAACCCGCGCCTCATCAGCAAGCTTCTGAAGGGCTGCCAGAATGGCATAAGGATCTCTTAAGTGACGAGGAGCAGACGCAAGTTGCCGAACCAGTTGGAGGGTAATCGTTACATCTGCACCCTTGCCTGAGCCTTCCTTGAGGGTGTTCAACTGTTCTCTCAGTTCTCGCACTTGCTGGGCCAACTTAAAATAGCAAACAAAGAAAAAAAAAAAAGGAAAGGTCTAATTAACAGGTGGCAACGAAAATAACCCATGAGAAGAGGGAAAATAAACAAGTCCCACTGGCTGCCGACACCGAAAACAATAACACTGAGGAGGAAGGGCGGAACATAATATTATCCCGATCGCGGTTCTTAGAGGATGAAACAAGAAATAAAAATAAAAATAGCGACAAAAGACACAAAGAAAAGCAAAAAAGTACTGTCTGCAGTTATGCATATATATGTCCATACATAACCGAAGACGGGCGTAAACAAAATAGATTTCTTCCTAGTTAGGGCATCATCAGTTCAACACAAATGACGAGTGGGAATTACAACTTTTTCCCACCTATTTTCCGACCAGACACATCGGCCTTCCTAAGGCTGAAAGAACTACACGTCCACTCAATAATATAAAATAGTCGACGAGAAAAAAAAAAAAAGACAAAACAAAACAAAACGAAAACAAAACAAACAAACAACAACAAAAAAAACATATGAAAACGTCACCCGAACGATAACAGATAACTCCTCCCAACCACAAGCGAACGTAAAGGACTTCAAAAATAAATACGCAAAACCACAAGTCCTTGAATTCCAGTTGGAAAAAAAACAAACAAACAAAACAAAACAAAATGTTCTCAGCCCCCACCGAGAAAAAAGCACGGAATTTTCTCAGCCTCCACCGAGAAAAAAGCACGGAATTTTCTCAGCCTCCACCGAGAAATAAGCACGGAATTTTCTCAGCCTCATCGAGAAAAAAGCGCAAAAAATGGAAAGCTAAGTCCCCCGAGACAACCGGACTGCGCTTTAGGCCACAACCTAAATAAACACGACAAGAAAGCAAAAACGACAAAAAATAAAATGAATAAAAAGGAAGGGAATGCCGGAGAAAAATACCGACTAGAGTAGAATCTGAACACGAGATAAACTCGGCCACGACCGAGAATGAAACGCGAAAAGTAGAAAACTAGCACAAAGAAATTTACACAACTTACTTTGGGTACAACCGAAACACTCAAAACAGGCAAAGATATAGCGCAAAAAAAAAAAATAATAAAAATAAAAATATAAGTTAAAGCGAGAGAGAACATTGAGCGGTAAAAACTCATTCCCGGCCACTACCGAGCGAAAGGGAAAAAGGATGTGGGCTAACTGAGAACCAACTTGCCAAAGAAACGAGTTTAGTCAAGGAAACAAAAATTTAACGGCCCCAACCGTCAAAGAACACGTGGAGAGAGCATGCTCTGACGCCGGCCACGACCGACGAGAAAACCGACAAGAAAAAGCCAACTACGTAAAACTAGAGACGCGAGAAACCTGATTTAAGCTACTTTTAGGGGTAAACGAAGAATTAAACTGACGAACAATTACCTCTTGCGGAGCAGCGTCAACCGCATTCGCAGGATTCTCGACCGCTGGAGCCGCGGCAGGAACAACAACAGGGGCGGCGGCTGGTGGAGTTACGGGCAGTTCTTCGGGTACCGGAACATCAGGAGGTAAAACCACAACGGGATGTGGAAGTTGTTCTTCGGCCATTAAGACGTGACGCAGGAAAAATCCTCTGAACTGGCGCTTGCATCTAAACTGGACAAAATCCCTTACACACGAGTTTATTAAATACAGAAATTGACTCCCGAGGGAGATTACTAAACACACGCCTGAAAATACAACTCTAGCAAGTAATTGGACAGAAAATAAGGCCCGTGTTGCACGAGCGAGCACTGGGAATAGTTAACGGATTATATGAGGTTGCTCTTCACCTGTTAAAACTGTCTACAATCTTACAATAAATAGAAGAAAAAATAGATAGAAATAAAATATAAAGACAATAGAAGAAAAGATGAATAAAATAAACTGAAAAGTGATAATTATAAAAGTAAATTATAATCATCATAAAAAATCTCCCAGAATCCTTTGAGGCAATTTTTCAAAAATCTTTATAACTTTGACAATTTTGTAAGTAGAAGACTGTCAGACCTCAATAAGATAACATTTGCCATAAAATATCTTCCCATGTCACATCTAAAGGAATGACGTTATCAGTCACGTGACTATTTCCGAATTAGTTTTTTGTGTTGCTGTGACAAGATTTCATCAACGAGTTAAAAACAAATAGCACATTTGAGGTTTTAGTTGTGTGGGGCATTTAAAAAATAACCAGTTGGCGTCCAGCATTTAAAATTTAAGGGGGTAATGAACTTGAGCGAAAAAGTCGGGAGACTAGGCCGAAGGCTGTTGAGAGTCAACCTTTTATTACACGGCAGGGAAAATTTGCGGGAAAGTAATGTTCTTCCTGATAATTTTTTTCATGACCAAAAGAGGGACATGACGTCATCAGTCACGTGATCAAAGCGTTTTGAATGTTTTAGTTCGTTTTAAAGTACCTTTTTTGTCATAAATTGGCAAGTTTTTGCTGTTTTTCTCAACAATTCTTTACACTGTGTTGTCTCTGAGTAATTATTATTCCATTTTCATAGCAGAACCAAACGAAAACTGAGCCAGAAGTTTAAAAGTTGCTTAAATCGACCGATAGTGCAAATTAAAATCGAAAAGTAGACCTTCCTTTGAGACTCTTTTAAAATCCTTTTTCAACTTAAGTGTTTGTTTGCCGAAATAAATGTTCAACGTTTGTTGATAAAGGAGAACTTTCAAAGCTATTAAAGGATGTATTTGAAGGTCATATTCTTTTTTTCATTCTGGGGAGAGAGATCATGTAGCAGTTCTTCTAACGCTAAAAGCCAAATGGTTTGCTACCCTAACCTAAAACAATGGAAATAATGATAAACAATGTTGTGTTAATGGTTTTGCCGAACGGTGAAAAGACACCTTACGAGCAAGGAGAGAATCGTACGGTCATACTGTTCAGTCGGTAGCCGCGAGATCGATAGTTCATAAACTTCTTAAACGTTCCCCGGCATGGACCAAACCTGAAAGAGTATTAATGGGTTTATTGTGAGCTTTACGTCTGCCTTCGATCAGTTAAAGGTTTAATTCTACAGGAAAACCGAAAAAGTCATCCTTAAAAACTGTGAATCACCATAGAGAAGGAATATATACCTCTTTTAAACTTAGAAGTCAGCGCTTACCCAGGCGGTCCAGTGGATAGAGGCGATCATTGTTAGTTCTAACGTATTCGGCGCGTCCGGGTTCGAATTCCCCTGAAGCAAATTTTTCGTGACCTTATTTTTTTTTCTTTTTCTTTTTTACTGTCTTTTTTCCTTGTGTGGTGCATATATCTAATTAAATAATGTGGTAAATTGAAAGCAAAATTTACAGGAACGTAAAAAAATGCCACATGTATCATAGGTTAATAATCACTACCGGTATTTGTTTAGGTAATAGCATGATTTGTAGTGATATTTGGCATGAATACCACGAGTGATATTTCAAAATTGTTGTACGTAATTTCACTAGCCGTTAGGCGGGTGAATTTGAGACAATTTTGTAATATCACGAGTGGTATTTATGCCAAATATCATGTACAAATCATGCTATTATTTGTTTATACTACTACCCGCAAAAGGTTTGTAATTTTCACCTGTAGGTATTTCAAATTAAGCTGAAATACCACTGCTCTAAGCCAATCAAATTGCAGAAATTTCTCATGTAGTAGTATAAATAGTAATACTGGACACCCAGTTACCCAGTTCAAACGTCGAATTTCACATGTGCTTAATTTAACTGGAGAGGTGACTGCTTTGAGATGCGACGTCTGAATCAACAGTTTCAAATTTTGTACTACTACATGAGAAATTTCTGCAATTTGTTTGGCTTAGAGCAGTGGTATTTCAGCTTAATTTGAAATACTTACATGTGAAAATTACAGAACTATTGCGTGTAGTAGTATAAACAAATAATAGCATGATTTGTACATGATATTTGGCATAAATACCACTCTTGATATTTCAAAATTGTCTCAAATTTCACTCGCCTAACGGCTCGTGAAATTACGTTTACATAACAATTTGGAAATATCAAGAGTGGTATTTATGCCTAATATTACTACAAATCATGCTATTACCTATATTAATAATAATAATAATAATAATAATAATACTAATAAAAACATTGAATCTTTATTAACATATGACCAAATTGCATTCAACTATCATAGACTCAAATTTTGATGAAATTAAAAAAAAAACACTTAAAAGATCCTAAAATTACTAATTTACAAGCTCACGCCATTATCACTTTCTAAAATTAGCGGGCACACGCTTGGCTAGCGTTTAAGCGGCAGTCATCAATGAAATCCCCTTATGGCATTTTGTGGAAAGGTGTCCTGGAACCTCTTATGCATGTGTGTACCGAGCTTAAAATCTCAAAAGAAAGCAACGTTCTAATCCAAGTACAGTAGTAATATAATGAGGTTCCTCATTCTTTTCTGAGAGCTTTTCGGCTCTTTGAGAAAGCAGTTGCAGTCGGCCCGCATCCCACCGTTGGTTCCACAAACTAGGGGAGTGAAAGATCCCATTTCGACGTCCAACACCCTCTGTTGGTACTTCCGCTTTTTCTCCTCCTCCTGCTCCGTAAAGATAGTGGATGTTGCTTTTCCCTGGTTACACTTGGAGTTAACATCGGCGTAACTCTGACATCGAAAAATGCTGTAACTCCTCGAGACCAAAAGCCCCCTGCCTTTATGTCTAGTCTTGCCTCCGGGATTGTTACCGCGCTTCTGAGGTTGAATCGCTCATTATCGAGAGGTTGTAGTTGTGGCTCGACTTCAACGATGGTGCAAACCTCACCAATAAGTGAGGTAAGTGGGTTGCGAACATCATCTTGTCTCTGCGACACGAACACTCCCTTTTCGCATGACAGGGCATGGCAGACGGTATACTTCCCACCACAAACACACTTGCTTGGTAAGTCAAACAGGGCATATTATACCATAAACGCAGAGAGTCTCTGAATTCTTGTTTATTCAGCTCTAGGCGTTGATCGACAAGAGGCACTGCGGTAATATAAGCCACGAGCTCGCTCCCTTGTATCTCGATTGGTTAACTGACCGCAGTAGATCCAAGGGTAGAGTGGAATCAATACTTTCCATTCTCGATTTCGCCGACGCAGTTTTCAAGGCTTGATGTTGCCTTTTTAACTCCTTCGTGGAATTCGCGCCTGCCACCATGAACATGCTGTGTGTGGTAATAGAATCTAAGTGCGATGCTGCTATTGACGTAGAAGCAGCAAACTGCTGTGTAGCCTCAAACCGTAAGTCTGGTGCACCTAGCCCTCCTTGAGCGGGTGTCAAAGTAACGAGCTGACGCAGATCACTAGGGAGGGGCTCCGTTTGACCGGATAGTGTTGGGAGAAGTAAGTAGTCGATCGCATCTTGGATAGGGTCAACGTAATCTTCAAACGACTTTATTGTGTACATGAAATACGTAAACTTGGATTTGTAACCGTTCGTGAAAAACACCCTCTTTGCCTCATGTACTAGTACGTCCGACTTGACAACCAGCCAGCTCTTTGATCCATTCACTAGGTAACCATACTTCTTTCCTTCCTGACTCCGGTGATTGTAAAAGTTATACAACGGCACAATTTGTCCACCCCCGCAGAGTCATCGGTTAGCCATACTTGTTTAACACCTGGTGTGCGTATCCTTAAGCTCTGGATCGTGATAGATGTATTGACCGAGTACCAGGGCATGGCCAAGGGATCCCTCTTCGTCGTACCCTCCCGTGATAATATCTCACCTCTGCCGCAAATAAAGAGCCTCGACGGGCTTCAGTAGGTGTTAATGATGTAAAGTGACATTGCATTGCAGGTTATCTGGATGTTATGCAAGGCGACGGATCTGTTCATTTGGCTAAAGGCGTTGCTTTCATCTTTCAGCAAAATACCATCTGTTCCTTCCTCTACAAACACTTGACTCATAGCATGTATCGCGGCTTCTGAGCCTGCGCTATGGTCTGCGCAAACCTGAAGGGGGCCCGCTGCCTCTTTGATCTCTTTCTTCAAAAATCCAGCAATAGTTTTTCCAACTATTCGCCTCAGGACCTCACCAACGCCAATAGATCGTATTCCAGAGATTTTGTACAAAGGGATGAGCCTGCAATAGATATAGCCTTCCAGCAAAGATGGGTGGTAAGCGATCTTTAACAGATTTCTTGTGAAAACGGTTATCTCCTCTCTCAAAGCCTTGCCCTCAAGCGTCAAATTCTTGGAGCAAAGGATTCTTCGATATAGCTCGGCATCCATCCCCGACGGCCCAGCTGAGCCCTTTGTTTTGGTGGCAGCATCAAAGATCATTTTCTCGTCGATCAAGTAAAAAACGCCAGGAGGAATATAATCAATGGGCCCGTATAATACACTCTCATCCGCGATATCTACCGCTTCCGGGCGTTTCTCCTTCAGCCCTTCTAGGACTTCTGGTGTAAGGTTGAGGAAGCCTGTTGAGCTCTCGCTATCCAAAAGCTTAATAACTGCAGATAACTTTCCTTGGAAAACTACAACCCTGGTCAAAACGTCTTGGGACACTTAAGGAAATGAGGCGCGAAAACACACCTTGCTTATTTTAAAAAATCGTACTTAACCTGTTATAAATGCTTGGAAATGTTGTTGAAAGAGCCTGTTTCTGCTTTCCCCCCTCCCCTCACAAATGTTGATTGTGATGAAAAAGATTTGAAGCCATAACGTCAACAGTGAACCGGGGAGGACGGGGGGAGAGAAAATGCGTCATTTTCACCAGCTGGTGCGTTAATGTCCCAAGAGTTTTGGGTTGTAGTTTCAAAAAAACTTTCGATATGTCCTCAGTTGTCCTAACCTTCTTCGAATTCACAAACTTCCCTTGGATGAATCTCACTTCTTTTAGCATGAGATATCTAAATCTCCTTGCCTCCACAGGTTTAATCTTCGTTCTATCGCTGCACTATGCTCCTTGCTTTTAGAAGCAGCGGACGGTTTTTGCAGCATTACGGTTCGGAGCACCATAAAAGCTTTGAAAGCAACTGAGTTTAGATCTGAATTCGAATTAAGCCGCTTTATACAGAATGTTAGCTCTTCTATAAAGGCTTTTCCGGCTCTTCCCGATGGTAAATTGAAAATATTTCTTCTGAAATGGACAATTTCATCGTAAACACGATTGATAGTATCACAGAAGCTCTCGTGACTGATATTTCCTCATGTTTTGTTCTTGATTTCAGTGGGAAACACCTCATAATCGGGTAGGTTTGGCTGAATTGTGCTTTTCGCTCTCTGTGTTGTATCTTGAGATCTCTGGGAGAAGTAGTTTGATTAACTTCATTACTTGCTTGATGAACCACATCCACGTCAATCGTCGACGTACGCAAATCCAAGCTAATAGAGTTTGGAAAATTAGCATTTTCAGCTTGCCTAGGAACATTGTTTTGATAAGCAGACTGACTATTTTCTTCAAAACCCCCTCCTTCACTGTACTCAGGTTCTCCTTCGTCTCCGTCCGCTAAACTGAAGTTCTCGTTAATTGTTCCTCGAACGATCCTGCAGCATTTTTTCCAATCTTGAGGCCTGATTTCTCAGCTTTTGACTCTTTAATTCAAGATATCCATAACATTTCTCCTCCCATAGGTCCTTTATCACTTCTATATAAACTTTCTTCCTTCCAATTGTGTAATAAGGAGCTTTAGTTTTTTTCTAGCTTGCAGTCTGGAATATCGCTGTTCATTCTTTCTGTCCATTTTACCTTAGTTGCTTTTCTCGACATGTCTTTAATCTTTAATCTTTAGTCACAGTTCGCAACCATACATAACTTATACAAATGAACTAATACTAACACATACAATCGAACAAAAATACAAAAATGGTTAACAGGACGGTAGTAGGGGGAAACCAAAAAGAAAATTAATTAATATATAAACATACATTAAAAGACTATAAATTAGACTATAAATTATAAACCTAGATGCCTATTAATAATGCATAAACTTATATTAAAGACACTATGCCTAGTATTTTAAAGTAAATTATGAGCGAGGGTACTTAATCAGTGAAACTTTAAAAGACTGAAAGGCTAGGAGATGACATTACTTCAGAAGGCAAAGAGTTCCAACCATTAATATATCTATGAAAAAATGAATATTTAAAATAATGTGTACGGACAACTTTAGGCCTTATTTTATACTCATGCTTACTTCTAGTTCGAGTTATTCCAATAATATCACAGTAATGATGGCAATTGATATCACAGTAACCAAATATAATCTTATACATTTGAACTAGGCTAAGATATTTCCTTCTCAGTTCTAAAGAGTCCCATTTTAACTCTAGAAGTCTTTCAGGATATTATTTATGAGGGCCACATATTAGTCGGGACGCTCTTCTCTGAATTGCTTCGATTGCCTTGGTGTGCTTCACCAGATAAGGGTTCCAGACTGGGTCACAAGACCTCCATCAGTTACAAATAATAATACTTCAAATAAGACTTATATACTCGGTACAACAATTACTAATGCACCTATCAATGTAATGCCGGCGGGGGGGGAGGCAGGGCATGGGGTGGGGATTTGACTTTTTTCAAAAATTTGCATTCAAATTCACTGCCCACGGGCAAATCATTCCAGTCAAATGCAACCAAATTTCCCCACCCCCGGCTGCACATTGCTGTCAATCCCAAGGCAGAACCCAAGAAAGGCACAATAAAAATATATCCAAGAAGACTCTGCTATCTTTTATAAACGTTGCTGCATCACCTAAGATACATGTTCCTGTTACAGCTGCAATTATACGTTTTAGCCATAATCCGTGTTACACTGCGTAGAATACATTAACCTTTAGAGAAAATCCACATTTTGTAAGTTTAAATATACCGTTCTTAGTAAAGGGTACAAAGAAAGTCAGTTTTATAAGTTTACAGTGATTGTAGCAAATGAGCCATACACTAATCAGTTGTACTTGCAAAAATCGACTTGGTTTCTCTCTACTTCCGTTTACTTTGATACCACAGTATTTTAAGAGGTTCAATTGATCAAAACACGCTAAAACAAACGAAATTTGAAGACAGAACATTGAAATCCACTCAGCATTCGCTTGTTCTCATTGGCCTCCATGACTTCCTGATCTTTTCAAACCGTACGGCGCATGCGTAAAGCGTGGAAGCGGAAAACATATGTTCGGTCTCAGTCTTTTTCGTCCGAGTCGGCAGTCAAATATCCCATCCCCTGGGAGAACAAGATCAGTCAAATGCCCTACCCCAGGGCCAACAAAGACAATCAAGTCCCCACGGAGCTGGTGTATCCATGTTTGGCAAGGAGCTTTTTCTTCCTTTAGAAGGTGCTAGAATTTATTTAAGATTTTTTGGTCTACAAAAAGATGAAATAATGGAATTTGGTTGGAAAAGCTCTTTTAATTTAGGAGACGACGACTGCAAAACGGGAAAATGTTTCTTAACCCATTCGCTCCTGGAGATTTTGCCGAAAAACGCGTTTTGAAGCTAGTCGAGTGGTTTTCTGGTCACTGTCGTGCTATAAAGAGCTAAAACTTACCACAAACCGGTTTGCACGTCGTACACTTTGCGGCCTTCAGATCCAGATGCAAACTATCAGCTTGCGAAGTTCGGGCATGCGCAAAAAGCAAAATTTCGAGATTTTTGGGTTTAAAAGTGACACAGCAGTCTTGACTTTTACTTTTCGCTTTCCCTCCTCCCTTCTTTTTTCGCTTTTCTTGCCTCGTTTTTTTTTCTCTTGCTGGGCATTTAGTAGGCTTCATTTTGGTGGGAATAGTTTTTAGGAAAGCTTTTAGGATCTTAGGATTAGGTGAAAGGAAAGGTACGTGAGTAATGGAACAAGATTTTCATGGAGATTTTCGGGTCAGTGTCACGTGGTTTTTTGCTTCTTTCTCCGGTGTCCTTGACTGAATTGTGCTCATTCTGGTATGGTTTGAAAGATCTCTTCACTCTGCACAAGTTAGCGAAGAAAGTTGTCCTTGACCGTTAAAACTGATGACGTCACAAAGGATAGAAAGGACCTGGATCCACACGGGCGGTTACGGGCGGTTCAGGGACGAATGGGTTAATCAACCTGCTTATTGACGGTAAATTAGGGTTAAATGTGAGCAAGAAAGGAAAAATTTTCTTGGAATTCTTAGTTTTAGGCTTAAAGGGGTTGTGTCACTGCAGTCCGGTTCATTTTGTTTAATTTTACCAATTACTCGCTCTACGTTCGCCCTCAATCGCTATGGAACTTAAAGTGAGCAAAGAAATTATATGTTATTGACGAAATCAGAGATCCGAGACGAACAAATATGTCTCCTGAGCATTATTTTTGAAGTTGCAACTGAAACAGCAGAGATCAACTATGAAAAACTGTTAGGCTGAACAGTTTTCAAAAACCCTAATTTTAATCCGTTTCAATCTTCTTCAGTTTTGCCCATCCGTGGCATCTGTTGTTTCTGTAATGTTATTTTAACCTTCCTAAGCGGTTATTTCTACGTTTCTCTTAATTTAACGGGCATTTTGTAATGTCCTAATTTGGCTGAATTTCGTGACACAGCTCCTTTAAGTAATTCAATTCTAGGGATTTGGGCTGCTCTCGAAAATTCCCTTGAAACTAACTCTAAAGCTAGCTGAATAACCTTGGTCCGTTAAGTAACCACTATATTCTTGTAGTCTCTTAGTGAGGAAAGTGTCCCCAGAACAATTTCTATGTAGTCTTGAGGCTACCTTGAAAGGGATAGCCCTAAAAATATGCTTAGGATGGGTACTGGGGGGGGGGGGGGGAAAGATATAAATCGCTATCAGTAGGCTTAGAGTAAACATCAGTTTGAATAAAACCGGCAACCAAATGAAGTGTAACATACAAAACATTATAAGATTGTTCTCGGAGTAAACTTGTTCAAATTTTATAGTGGGACATAATGAATTGATGTATTCAGTAAAAGGCTCTAAAGCGTCGTGACCTTGCTGCCGGAGATTAAAGATATCTTCACGGTACCTCCATCATTGTGGAGGTTTAATGTGGCCACAGAATTTAGCTTTGTGATCTATTTCACCCATTTCTAAATCAGTGTCAGGCATTTTTAGGTCCCATAGCTGTGCCATGAATTTGATGTTGAATTTCTCGTTGAAAACTGAATGATTACATGGCAGATTTCTACAGCCTCTAAAATACAGCTGGTGGATGGCACCAAATGATCTCTGGCATCAAGAGCTCAGCTCTAACTGCTCCTAAACCTAATTCATTGTCAATGTTTGGAAACACAGGAACTACATCCCAAGAGACTAGAAGGGTTCCCCCGGGGAAGGGCCCTTCTTTGTTAAGTTCCTGTATTCTGTTCAGCAGATCAGTGGTGTCCTTAACAAAAGATGGTTGTTTCCTAGCTAAAGGTTGCAAATGACATTCAGTAAAGGCTGACAGGTTCGCTATAGCAGTCCCACAGCACGATGTAATTAGCCTAAGCGGGTTGCATTCTTTATGCGTTTTGATTTTCCAAACGCTACCTCGGGTCTTGCCTTACTTATTCACAACCCAAGAAGCAATTTCAGGCGAAATTTCACTTTTTTGGAGCCACTTTGCACACCACCGCTCTACTAAACCTAGGTGTTTAGTAGTAGGATCAGCTTGCAAACTTTTGTAGTGTAACGGGTTTTTAAGCTGACTGATCTTTTCTGCTCAAATTCGAGGAGTCAATCAAAACAGACCGGGAGCCCTCATCTTGTATGCTAATGGTTATGACAGAATTCCTTAGTTCCCTTAACGCAGAGCGTTCCCCTTTACATAAATTATCGCTGGCGCGTCTGATGTTATTAGGATTAAGAATGTCTTTCTTAACGTTAGATAAGAAAAGTTCAAGTTCCGGGAATTTGGAGACAGGTGGTCTTCAAGCTTTTTTACCTGGAATTGGTGGCAGATGACTCTGGCTGTCATTTCTAGAATCCTGTCCTTGTGGATCCTTTTCCAGGAAGAAGACCGCAGTTCTAAGTCTAGCTTCAAATGCTTCAAAGTCATCGTAGACCTCTTGACAATTGATGTCTTTTGGCGCCGGACAAAAGGACGGTCCTTTACGTAATAGGTTAATTGTTTTGGTCGCTACTTAAACCGTGATCGGACAAGTTGATTGGGTTCAAATGTTGGAGCTTATCTTCGTCAACAGCAACCACGGAAACGGATTTTCGTTTTGCCAGAAACTGATCTCTCTTTCTGTTCATTCTACTCGATTTGTCAGAATTCCTTGTATGCTGCTTGCTTTGGGTAGTGTGATCAGCGTTCTCATCGTTAAGTCTTGTTGGGGGCTTGACTGTTTTGGCCATTTTCTTCCTCTCAACTGTTTTCAAATTATTTCGCAAAACAGCGTTCTCATACTCCAACCATTTCCATACTAAGGAGGCAAAGCCAAAACTAAACTGACAAAAAAGATTAGATCTGCAAGCAGTAAGTTCTGTGGACTTGAGCACCAGATTGCAAAGTGCCTGAGACGATTTGTAGAGTATACGATCACAACACAAATTGAGTTCGGAGTTGTTGGTGTTAAGCGCCATGTTGAATTATATATATATAATAATTTATATGTGTAATTATTATGATTATGATTATGATTATTATTTTTTTTTCTGAGGCTGTTCCTTACTGCCCCAGGATCACGTCCGACGCCCCTGGTGGTTGTTGCTATATGAGACCCATACGTGTATACTGTCACGACAATAATAATAATAATAATAATAATAATAATAATAATAATAATAATAATAATAATAATAATAATAATAATAATAATAATAATAATAAACTTCTTTAAAAACAACTCAATGTAGTCATATAATGTCACCATAACTCTTCTTTAGGAGAGACCCTTTATCGCTGACAATGCTTTGCCAGTATTGTTGGAGAATGTATTAATATTTTCTCAAGAAATGTCTTGAAAAAGTTGCCCTGTGCTGTGTTCTAACCATGTTTGAAGTATAACTTGAGCGCAAGGGTTTGGTACTTCCAATTTAGCATATCTTGTTTAATGCTGGAAATAAATGGCTCTTAATAAACTTAAGTCTCTTCATTGGTAACCATCCAGGATTTTGATTAAGCTTTTTCTGTTTCTTAGGCCCTGTTTATATGGAGGAAACCTGTTTACACCCTCCCAGCCGAGTCAAATTTAGCGAGCGTTTATATGAGTAAAAAATTGACCCCTTTGCTCAAACGAACTGCGCTCGTGCATTCTCTGATTATCTCGTCTTCACCGAATCGAGCCAATTGGCCCGGCTAGGAGGGTGGCACCACCATCACAGCCTAGTATATTTTTCTGTTTCTCATGTAAACGGGTCGCCATGTTTTGTAAGGAAATGTATGATAAGTTGGCTCGCCCATGGCCAGTGTAGCGTAACTCTTCTACCCGAGGCAACCTCTAGCTTTCTCCATAAAAACGGGGCCTCATTTGCTTTCTCGATTTATCTGCCGTCGCACCATTATCAAAGATCTGCTTAGTGGGTTCAGGTCATCCAATGATCTGACTGTCTTCCACTGGGCGTTAATCTCTGGCGGTATAAAAATATGAACAAGAATAAAACGTAATGTTTTTATTTTTTCTCCTGCAGAGAAAAAGATACTCGAAAGTGAACTAGAAAAAATGAAAACCGAAATAGAGGAACTTAGAAACAAATCGCTGCGTTTTGAAGAAATCAAACGTTCTCGTAAGTGTACGAAGTTAGAAGCTTAAATAAGAGCAGTTGACCCCGACCGTGTCATGATAGAAAATGAAGTGAGTATACTTCAAGCTCTGATCAAAGGAAGCGCAGCGCCTCTAATCATTACATCACATACGCTGATACTAAACTACAACCGCCATTTTCATTTCCTTCCTCGGTTGCTCGCTCGTGGGACCTTCCATTTAGCCTGATCGGTGGTTTCAGCTTAAGTAAAAATCAAAAGACAATCTTTAACTTGTGGTTATCAAACTTATAAACCTAGATGCCTTAAGAGGAACGGTGTGTTGTTGGTGTTGTTTTTTTCAGTTTCGTTAATTGTTTTTGTTTTTTCTTTCTTCAGAAGACGACCGAGTCGTAGAACTTAAAACCACACTTGAAGAAGTTAAACTCCAGCGAGATCTTGCGGAAAGCGAGAAAAGCGAACAATGCACCAGGTGTGAAGAGTTGGAAACACAGGCAAAGGAACTAAAGAACAAACTGCAGAGTTTGGAACTGGAGGTGAAAAAACTTAATTTAAGTCAGTATGAGAACTTAAAAGCGACGTTGCAGCTGTTGCGGACAGCGTTACCGGACACAAATTTGGAGAATTCAGGCCAACTCGATCAAAGAAATGACGCACTTGAAGGTGAGTGTTGGAAAAGAATTCGACCGTTTATACGAAAGAAAATAATCCGCGGCTTACTCTGGTGGAGGCTTACATAAGACGTGAAAGAAACTATTTATACGACTACGGCTTACATAAAACACAGACACCTCGTATGAATGGTTCAAGGCTTAGTTCGCGGCCAGACCACTCCTGACCAGAAATGACGTGGTTTATTTTCGTGCCTCCCGTAATTTGCAATAATGGCTCAAGCGAGCAAAAATGGGAAACAATTGTCTCTGATCAGGAAAATCGCCATATTTTACACTGCCTTTTTCGTTTCAAATTAACATTTTGGTCAAGATTAGTATTGGGCTGTTGCAAAACTTGTGCGGAAGCCTGAACGAAAAGTTCCTCAGCGATCAATCGAGTAGTTTGAAAGAGATGTTGCGGTGATGGATGAAGTGGAGTTTAGACGAAATTTCCGGCTCTCTCGTGCAGCAGGTCATTTTCCCGCCACTGCAGCGCGCGTCTTTCAGCCTTGAAGGTCTGGGGTGTAATTGAAAACAGAGCATGCGCAGCTGTCGTTCGCGGCTTCAGCAAACCGCAGACTACGTTTGAGTGCATTTATACGAGCACTTTCACATACAAGGTAAGCAGCGGCTTGGATAAGCCCAGCCCAAAACTCCTCGGCCAGGATAAGCCGCGGCTTGAGCAAGCCGTGGGTTGAATGAGTCGTGGACGCAGATTTTGTAACATTTATACGGCGTGGTCGTGTAAAAAACAAGTTGATGGAGTAAGGTGGCTGAACACAGTTTTGCGGGCGGTCAGCGGTAACACGCGAGACGGTGCGTGTTTTAAACTAGACAAGCAAACAAATTGGCGACGAAAAAAGCAATGGTACACACGAGACGATTTCTCAAAATCTTCTTATTAAAATTTTGTGATATTTGGCAGAATTTTTACTTTTATCGTATTTTAAATAATGAGAACTTTAAAATGGAAGTTGAAAAGACGTATTTTGTGACACATTTAATAATAACAGTATAATTATTATTGATTATCTTAAAACCCGTCTGTTCAAATTTGGTCAAATGAGCGAAAGTGAAATTTTAAGGTTGTATTCAATCGTTCATGTTGCCATGGAAACTAAGAAAACGTCAAATCTTACCTGTCATTCAAAATCTTTCATCAGAACATTTTTCATTTACCAAGTTTTAGCTTGTGACCTGCCACCTTTCTCTTGCCATGATTTGGCAAATGATATATATTCACAAACTGCCAAAACTGTGCTCAGCCACCTTAAAAACAGAGAATGAGCAGCTCAAGACCAAGTGCAGGAATTTAGAAGAACAGTTGCAGTTGCAGCGGAAACCATTACAGGACAAGAATATGGAAAGATCAAGCCATGATGAAAGAAGTGCTACTGCTGCATCAATTCTGAATTCTCGATTTTGTATTAAGATATTTTTGCAATAATTACGGTGGTAATCGCGTACATGATACAGTACAAGTCCACAAACCACGCGGTCATTTGAAGAGTGTCAGAATTTGCTTATTATTCACTTAGTATTGTTTCAGATGTAGTTGTAAAAAGATCCACTTTGTTCACGAGTTTTTTAAACAACCTAATTTAAGTTCATGGTATGTTTTCGTTCTAGAGATCGCGCGTTATGTTACTTAATGCTCGGAGTTTGTATATGCCTACATTAAGCCATCAGTCTTACTCTTCGCCTTCCACGCAGACGATCTTAGTGCCTCGAAGCATTAAAATTGATTTGGCAGGTTTCTTACGTGCTGCTGTTTTTGCTGATGGGATATTCTACTTCCATATTTTCCAGTGTGTAACGAAACAATTTCATGAACAACAATTCTAAAAAGGGGGGTGGGGGGAAGGAAGAGGCGGCCCCCTTGCAATTCTCAAATCTGCTCTTGACCACTTGATGGACCCGAAGCAATGGTATTATGCCAGAAACTGATGAAAAGTTTTTTTGAAATTTTATTATTGTTATTTTTTTATTGACAACAAATTAACATGGAAAGTTCACTATATTGCTTTTTGAGAAGACAAATTGGTTCTTCTATTATATGAGCCAGCAAGCGGCAAGCAATAATGTACAATGGAACGCAGTAATATCCATATGTTTTCTGAGGTACAAATTATGTAGATAAAATAAAAAGAAAGAACATTATATGGTCTTATATCCTTGTTACATGTGGGCCACTGTCCAGTTTGTCTGTGATCGACAACTAGAAAAAGTTAAGGTGATGTTACGCGGGCCGATTCTCAACGACGATTTTTAGCGCAACACCGGCGTAAAAATGTTGGAACTATTCGAAACAATGTGGCAACAATAAATGTTGCAACGGCTGTGTTGCGCTAAAAATCGTCGTTGCGAATCGCCTCGGGGGTATAACATCACCTCTAAGTTTCGATGATTCAACAGGAAGTCCTGAGTCGCGACGAATGGCACAGTGCCAAGGAAGCAGACCTTCGTTGCAGTTAATGCGGAAATCTTCACAGGACAAGAATATGGAAGGATCGAGCCATGATGAAAGAAGCGCTACTGCTGCATCAAGTCGTAACGAAGGTGACAGGAAAGGTAAGAAACCACCACGATTTTGTATTAAGTTATCTTTGCAAACAAGCTAAGTCCACAAACCACGCCGTTAATTGAAGAGTGTCCAAATTTTCATTTTATTCACTTACTATTGTTTCAGTTCCATGTAGTTGTAAAAAGATTCACTTTGTTCACGAGTTTTCGAAACAACATTAATTAAGTACATGGTAAGTTTTCATTCTGGAGATTGCACGTTATGTTACTTAATTCCTTACTTAAGAGTTCAGTATCCGCCTACATTAAGCCGCCAGTCTTACCCTTCGCCTCCCACCCAGACGAAAAAAAAAAAAAAAAAAGTGCCTCGAAGCTTCAAATTGGTTTGCAGGTTTCTTCCCTGCTGCTGTTTTTAACCCGGGGTTTTTGTTCATGGGATTTTCTACTTCCATGTGTGACGCAACAATTTCATGAACAACATTTAAAAAAAAAGGGGGTTGTGGGAGGGGAGAGGCGGCCCCCTTGCCATTCTCAAATCCGCTTTCGACCACTTGATGGACCCGAGACAATGGCATTATGCCAGAAACCGATGGAGAGTTCATTATTATTACTTTTTGAGAAGACAAATTGGTTCTTCTATTATATGAGCCAGCAGGCGGCAAGCAATAATGGACAATGGAACGCAGGAATATCCATATGTTTTCTGAGTCAATCAGTTAATTAAAACTTTATTTTGTCACGGCAATTCCATCAAGTTTAAAAAGAAACAAATGACTGATCGATAATAATTGTTGATAAATACTATAAAATATCCATGAAGCTCTACAATGTAAACGAAAATTACTTAATTACAATAATAAATAATAAAAAACTTTGCGTTACATGGATGCCGTGAGATAGTTAGAGAAATCGTAGCAGTGCAGTTGAGGGTTCCTGTGTGGTTGAGCTAGTGCATTAAAGATTGTTTAAAGGGTTGATAGTGGAACAAAAGGCTTCATTCTTTTTATCGCACCAGTATCAGCAGGAACCTTTTTTGAAACTTTGTCAACATTGGTATCCCAAGAGAGATCTTTCATCAACAAACACCCTCAGTAACTTAGCCACAGGGACTTTCTTAATAGGAGCTCCGTTTATTGATGGTGATGGGTTATAGGGTAAAAGATTCCGTTTCTGTTTTGACTTGATCAGCATGCACTCAGTTTTAATAATATTAAGAGTTAATTTGTTTGCATTAAGCCAGGCATTGACGCATTGAAGTTTAGATGCCATTGCATTATCCAGTTCATTTATGTCGCCATAATATAAAGTCGTGTGGGAATTTTGTGCTGAAAGCAAGCCCGGACTAGTCTAGGAATGTTCATTGAGACATAGTAGTCGTGAAAAGTTTTTGTGGCAACTTTGCAACCTGCTAAGACGGGAATTATCGGGATTTGAAATTTTCACCTATGGAGGCCAACATGGAAACGAGGCTGGAGCCAAAAATAAACAATCCGTTTTGTTTCCCAATTTGCTTGCAACATACAACTTGCTACTCTTAGTAAATTTTGGACATATTTTTGTTCACTTAGAGGTCACGTGACTTTCTAGCGTGAAAATGAGGCTGAAATACAAAAAAACTTCTTTATACCTTCCATTAAAAGTATAACGTTGATTAGCAAACTTGGCCACAATGTGAAATTCAAGTGGCTTAATTTGTTTTGGACAGGATGTATGAATAATACTGTTCACGTGACTTCCGAGCACGAAAAAGAGGTTGTAAGAAAATATTCGTAAATTTTACAAATAAGCTAAATCAGACATATATGATAAATCAGGACGGTGTGATAATGCAAGTTTAAGTTGACGAAAGTGTGTCGAAGACGTGCGAGGTGTGAGGAACGATACTTCACGAACTCGTGGAACTGACTGTTTCTGTGTGAAAGAAGAAATGTAGATTTCTGCATCAGTTGTCGACGTATTTCAAGTAAACAAATCTTAGCTTGGAAAATTCCTTCATCTTACTTGTTCAAACAGCGAATTTGGCGAATTGAAGTCTCATCAAGCCAGTAGTTCTCTTGGGAGACCTTTCAGTTTAATTTTCGATGTACATAGAAAATAGGCTCTCTGTTGGTCTTTCAAAATCACTACAAATTGATACTAGTGTTTTATAGGGCTCAAACGACCTCAAAACAGGATAACTGGCCGTTATTGGTTGGCCTGAATAGACTCTTACGTCAAATAGTGACAAGCAGGAAAATTTATTGTCAAGGATTACAGCAAACCGTGTTAACTTTATACTATAACAATTAGACGAAGTCACTAACAAATTGTAAGATGACGGTTGAAAAGATTTGTATGGCCTTGCATTTCTTCTAACATAATTATACCAACCAACTTATTTACTTAACGTAGAATGTAAACTGAACTCTTTCAGAGTATTTACTGGCGTGATTTTATTTTTATCGTTGTAAACTCCCTACTGCAAATAGTCCCTGTGGGAAAATTTGATGTAATTTGTGAGAGGCGCCTGAGTACCAAAATATTACCGAATCCAAAATCAAGCGTGGTGACTGCACATTTTTTTCATTTCAATTAATCCTTTTGGCAACAAACATAGACAAAGAATAAGTAAATTCTCAGTGTTGCAAATATGTTAAAAAATAGGGAAAATGTCATCTGAAAACATAATTTTTACTTTGGGTTTGGTAACCATGGCAACAACTTAAACGAAAAAGTACACAATTATAATAAGTTTTTGTTGTAGCAAGCAGATAAAAAGTTCCTCCTTATCCAATAGTGCCTACTACAATGGCTTTTGTGTTCTTTGTATCTCTGAATTTTTATTTTGGCTTTACAAATTAAGAAACTATGGTCTTAAGATTGAGCATTAATTGACAACAAATACTATAAGAGGGGGAGTATTTGCACCCATCGTATCTCAGTGGTTCTCATAGGGAAAGTTTGACAAAAATCTCAGTCAAGCTTCCATTTCAAAGGAATGACCTTAAATATGACTCAAACCAATCATGCGTCAGACCCCTAAACCCATAGTTCCGCAGCTTGCTTAAAAGTATTTCATACATGATTGACTGTGTCAAATGCCTTTTTTCGACTAAGAGAAACAACAGCATTGACATGACCTTGGTCAATGTTTAAAGCCCAATTGTTAGTGGCCTCCAAGAGAGCAGGGACAGTTGAGTGTAAGGATCTTAAGCCAGATTGGTGATTTGATAAAAGCTTGTTATCATCAATATATACAATGAATTGATTGTAAACAACTCTCTCAAACAGTTTCGCAACAAATGATATTACAGATATTGGTCGATAGTTATTGGGATCCTCGTGTTTGCCGGTTTTAAATATACGGGGAAACTTTTGAGAGTTTTAGATCGTCGGGGAAAATACCAGATATTACAGACGCATTGAAGATCCAAGTGGGTGATTCAGCGATTAAGTCAGCACATACCCTTAGTAACTTAGCCGGAACATTGTCTAAACCAGTAGCTTTAGGTTTATTTAATTTGGTAATCAGACTAAGCATATAACTGTCTTCAATTTCAGTTAAATTAAAGCCACCAGTGCCAGAAAGACCAGGCAGAAATTCTCCAAACGGCACATCCACGGTTGGCTTCATTGCTTAGTACATTATGTTTTCCTTCTCCTTAGATAAAATAAAAAGTAAGGACGTTATATCTTTGTTACATGTAGAGCCACTACAGGCTGAGTCGCGACTAATGGCACAGTGCCAAGGAAGCAGACCTTCGACAGGTCAGAGAAACAAAGACTCAAAAACTGAGGAGGGGTGTAAGTAAAAAGAAAAGGCTGCCTTTGTTAAGAAGGGACGCATATAATGAAAACCTTAACCAGTTCCAATCACTATCTTTCAAAACCTTTTCAGCGAAAATGGAGGAGAAATAAAGCTCTTGTGAGAATCGGTAGAAAAATGGCCCTGAAAGAGGTCGTCTCAATTTTTATTTCAGAGTGTGCTGTATGGTTGTAAACCTTAAGAAATTTTCAGCAAGATTATTTTTGCAAAATATAGCCTCATACGACTGAAATGGGTCAATAAAATATAATTGTGTCAAGGATTTATGAGGAACAGTAAATTAGTCGTTCAAAACATAGTTGATTAAAGTGGAATAGTTGGGAAACCCTTTGTTATAGGTTTTTGTTACCGTGCACAACGTTCAATAGCATTCCTGTCATTTTGAAGTTATTGACCAATGGAAACATTATACTAATTTATTCAGTCATAATTTGTGAACAGAAAACAAAGGATTGTGCACGGTCAGAGAGCTTTCAACATAACCTACAGCACCGTTGTTTTCAACTTTGATGTTTGCCGGATTTCCTAACCAGTCTCCTCTACTGAATATGTTCAAAAGGAAAGCGATTAGCCATGCATTTAACACAGATCACGTGACTTACCTAATCTTCACGCTTTTTTTTCCAGAAATGAACAAAATTAGATAGAGAGTAGTAATTACTTTAAAAAACAGTGTTACAGGGAGTGTCTAGGTGATACTTTCAGTGAATGTGTCTGCTTTCTCATTTCAGTCATTTTGAGGCACGAGGGAGACTTTGATACTAAGGGTGTCATTCACCACCTTGGTATCAAAGCCGGCGTCAATATGTGGAGGAATCCTGCTCGCGTACCGTCATCGGGAGTCAAAGTAACATACTGTGATGGAAATGGCAGTGGTGACCCCGAAAACATTCTAGAATATTTTGAACCAGTAAACAGTTACACTCGCTCAGGATGGTGCTTGGATTTGGGGGAGAAGTACACGCTGTTGCTTACTGACTACACTATAAGACAACTTGGAAGCAATCCAAAGATGTTCTTACAAAACTTTAAGATCCTAGGAAAGCTTTATAATGACGATGAGTGGCGTTTACTGAGTAGTCCTGATCGAGTTGACTGGAGCTCATTGCATTGGTCGCATTCGAATTTAAGAGGTGATAAAGCCGAGGCATACAAAACGTACAAAACAAAGACTTGGTCTGTGAAGGGAGAGGTGAAACCCTATCGTCAATTCAAAATTGTACAAAAGAAAGACCCTATGCCAGGTGCAACCCGAATGTCCCTTGCTGGTATCGAGCTATATGGAGTGCTGAGCGTACAGTGTTCCAGATTTTGATTACAGAGCCTTTTTATACACGCTTTTAATAAGCCTGGGCGCCATCTTGAATGTTCAATGAATGACGTCATTCCCGGAAAGATCATACACATGACTAAAATGGCTACCGAAGGTGAAAGCCCTGTTGACGTTGATTTTGAAGTGTCTTCATATAAAAAGGAATGTTTTTACTTTACGTCAATATTTTCTTTATACAATGTCTTTATGGGTATGTTATCGTAAGTTAAAGCTTTCGTGCCAAGATATTCCTGGATCGATGATATCGAGGACAAACAAGAGCTGATTTAAATGCAAAAAAAAAAAAAAAATGCGAATTAAAGTTTTGGCTTAATCGTCGTCGCTTACGTCAACAGACACGAGCTTAACTTCTTCCCAGGTAATCGTTTTTAGCAATGGTTTTGATACTTTTTCATTTTTTATGCGGGCTTTTATTAAAAAAGCTGAAAACGATTAATTTTTACCGCTCGTAGGAGACTTAGATTATCTACCAGGTATTTATTAAGGCTAATTGAAAGGATTTTTCATGTAGCTATTCTGATCCTTTCAAAATGTACGATAATTCTATTTCGATAAAAAGTTTATGCTTTTCATCATCAGTTTTTCATGTTATTATGGTTTTAGGGAAAGAAAGAAGTGGGATAAAAACGTTTATACCATTGCGGTTGTTATCGAACATGATATCCCCGTATGACTTACAAAGACGAACCGCACAACTGCGATTACTTTAGCCTGGGAAAAGGATTTGCTGGTATTTGTTAATGTTTATACAGGAAAAGAATGGAATAAAGCGATTCATAATGGCCTGACTTTGCCTCTCGTCGTGACATTGTACTGTCACGCGAATCAAAACTCAAAGATGGCGGCTGAAGTCTTTCCGCGAATGACGTCATAAATTAAAAATTCAAGATGGCGCCCAGACTTATTAAGGTAATTGCCTTGTTTTGCACTGCGCACCCTCTACTGCGCATAACATTGTGACATCCAAGATGGCGGCGGTTCTTCCCACTAGCGCGAAAAGAACAAACAAGGGCCGCTTTTGCAGAGGTACAGCATTTATTCGCAATAATAATGCCGCAGATAGGCTGATAGCTTCCTGGTCTGCTATCGAAAAACAAGAAAATGAAAGAAATGTGTGTGATCCCGAACTCTGCAGTGGTTTTTCACTTCGCGGCCGTCGAGTTGTGGAATTGTTAAAATGTCCTGGCTGAGGCTTTGGATTACGGGGACTGTGAAGCCTGTGGGACAGCTCTACGGCTCTCCAACTGCATTAACGAGCCAGTTTCTGGCCCGGGATCAATACTGTTAATATGTTTCTCAAACTCCGAGAGTGGAGAGACGTATATTTCTGGAACAAATAAAACCCACCGTAGCACCACAACCACGCGAGGGAGACCAGTCTCCAACACGAAGTTTGCTGCTGAATTCACATTTTGCTGCGTATAGAAACCAAACAAGGGAACATATGAAGAATAGAAATCAATAGTCCTTTCTTTAAGTTTCTTTGTCAAGCATTAGTGTGCAAAGGCAAAAAAATCGAGCCCTAGCTCACTGGAATTAAACAAAAACGCTGGCGCTACAAAATAGTCCAAAATGAAGATCTGATAACTCCAAAATCTCATCAAATCTTGACTTACCTCATTCCTTGGTATTTAATGTACTCTTTTCAAGTTTGAATTTCTGTGTTGGCGATATCAAACACAGAAAAACAACCGAAAACAAGCTTGATCTCGAGTGCATACTTCAAACACGATGGGCGTTATTTTGTATCTCGCCCCAGTCCCCGCCGCGCAAATTATCCACCTTGACTGCGATCTCAAAATTCACAGCAGTTTGTGAGGAAACAAGCACGGTGACCCCTGATTTTTTTTCCTAGATATTTGCTAAGAACAGTCTAATAAAGAACATATTTGAAAAAGAAAAAAAGTTTGGCAGTAGAACATGATTTTTTTGGGGGAAATAGTTCCGTATTTGGTGTATTTGGGTCAAGGCGAGGATTCAAGCTAACCACGGAACTGTCCGAAAAAGTGCAATATCTCCACAACCAGGCAATCAAAAACGAATTAAATGAAGCAATACTGCTTATTTGAATAAAAGAAGCTTTATATTCAAGATAAAAAATGTCTGTTTCAAGTACCAAAGACTTAATTCTGTAAGAAGGGGATTCGAATTTTTAACTCACAACCAGTAAAAATACCCCAGTTTAAGAGCTTCCTGACGCGTAAACAAGCACGGTGACCCCATCTTTTTATTGCATTTTTTTAATGTTCATATCATGAATGTTGATTATGTCAAGTTTCAAAAAAAGTTTGATAGTAGAACAATTTCAAGGAAATTACCTTATAAAAGCGTGTATATTTCTGAGTATTCACTTTTCTGTTAGTGACAATGAAGACATATATATCTCTCTGTATAAAAGATTACAGCATATAGACAAAAAGATCTTAGTGTATATATTGTGCTGAAGGTGAATATTCAGACGCTATATATCTGTAATAGTCTGGAAATAAATAGCTTTCCCGAATCGAAAGTAGACGTCCTCTTAAACTAATTTTGGATTAATGACATGCATATTGATATAATAAAATTGAGGTACTTCACTATAGACTCAAGTATGACTGCAAAGAAGATCATTGCAGTTTAAGACAACTTTAATTGCGTCCTTAACGAACTGCGACGATCTTCTTCGCATTTATCATTCCGCGGTTCAAATATGTGAAATTTGTATGTCAATCCGTTATTTGCCATTTCCCCCCCACTGCGAAGCCTGGTCCCAGGCTACAGTGAACCGCCTGATTTCAGCAAGTTATCCAGTTCCCTACGTGCAACTCAGACAACGAGGAGAATATTAGCCTGCGACACAGGCATATGTCAGTTTCGGCAAGCTGAAAGCTGTTAATGTTTATTTTCGTAATGCACTGGCCAGCATCTTTGATTTTACCACTTAGGTTAGGTATTATGTCGATAGAAGGAGACAGAAGGAGTTTAGAATTCAGCATTGCAATTACGCCAGCAAAAACTTTTCGCAGCCGACGTAAACGCTTGCACTTATGATGCAGGCTAAGAATACTCCAACATGTCCAACATAAACAAACGGAAACGATTCGTCAAACCGATGGTCCATTGGTACCTATGGTAGGATTGGTACCAATAGAAAAGGATGTCCTTCCAATGGTTCCATTAGATCACAACTGACTATAACGAGACAAGAAAAACAGAAATTATGGAACGCCATAGGGACAGTAATATGCTAAAACCACGCCTGTAAACAAGATTTAAAATTCCTCGGCCACAACCGAGTACAAAATAGGAATACAGTTAAAACAGAAAAAAGACTTACTGGTCCTAAAGCATGGATGCGAGAAACTCCTGTCGCACAAGAAAACTTCAAGACGGTATACTTAAATGCCGGCCCCAACCGATAAAAAAGAAAAACGACTAAGGACAAACAGAAGACACGAGTAAACGCGATGAAAGCAAAGTGAACTGGAACACACACGACGTTTCCTCCATAAAACGTGTAACTAGGAAGTTTCTGAAAGTTTTACGTTTTATTCGTGCAAAACAACGCCTAGGAAATGTACAAAAAAAGTGTGCTGCAAGTGCAAAGTTGTTTTATTGCTAATGAGGCTAGACCTACTGAATTTTTTGGTCGTTTTCATTGCCGTCACCGCCTAGCATTAGACGATTTTATATTTTGTTCGAGAAAAATATAAATATTAACTTGAGAGCATCACTTATAGACCTGGCGGCTATATATTTGATGTTGCATAAGTCTTTATTCATGAATTCACCTGTCAAAATTTTGACCAAGCGGGGGGAGGGGAGAGGTTGCTGCTGTAGCGTGACCAAAAACGTGATCAAGCAATGCCTTAGAAATTTGTTTCACAAAATTTTGTCGTCAGTTGAGCACAAGAAGCATCAATCTACATTTTCACCCAAGCAACTTAATTAAACTTATTTTTTCGCCAAAACAAACGCAAGGTACACGTCCGAGATTCCCTTCCCTACTCTACTGAGGTTTTTTACCCCTACCGTACGGACAGTAGGCGTTCGGTCGTACGTTAACGTCATAACAAAATTTTTTTGGAGGCATAGGTTCCCAATTTTCTTTAGCGCACGGACGCTCCGCTATGAACAACAATGGCACAGAACTGAAACTAGCCAAACATCGAGCTGGAACGGTTGGCCGAGAGGGTTGCCGAGAGGTTTCCAGTACAGAATAAATATATTTACTTCCGTCTAAGTTGATTCTAGTCCTCGCTCGTTTTTACTCACTTCCGCCACGGTTCAAACCGCACCGGAAACTATCCGTTATGCGACGCTCCGTCACAGAAATCGCGCCGAAGTCACTGTTCTTGTGTAAACAGAAGCCCTATTTAGTTTATTGGTTTATTTTCCGCTGGATTTTTCTTCTTAAATGTGTACTTTCCAGAAAGGCGTAAAGTGTGGAAGCTCCTTTACCCGCATAAAACTTTCAGCAGCTTTTACATATTACTGTAGCCAGAAGAACTAAACGATTTACACCGTTTTATGCGAGATTGATTACCTGTATCCTCCGTTTTCTCTTTTTGTCAATGGTAATAATGATTTATATTTTTGCTCCTTTAAAACAAATATGAACAAGGAAATACACTGGGCTTGTAGAGGTCTTGATAGAACGTGACCGGGGAAGCAAAAAATCAGCCGGGTAGAAACAAACTATTCCCTGGGTATCGACTATCGGGGAGACTAAATTAATACTGTGTAGACTGAATTAGACCACTGGGTGGGGTTTCATTGGGTCTGTTAGGCCTGTTTCAAACGTCGTGCTACTTCCGTGCTTAGCTGGCTCGACTGTAGCTCGACTGCAGCACGACACCAGCACGACTTGGTTTCAGACGTCGAATTTAATTCAGTCGAATAGAACGGCTGTTGCCGAAAACAAAACACAATAATAAAGAAACGGTTCAGCAAACTTTTAAATGTATTCTAATGAATTTGTAATTTATGAATTGAGTTCGGAACGGCAGTAGCACGACGTTTGAAACCAAGTCGAGCTACTGCCGCGTAGCACGGCAAGGCTTGCCGTGCTACACGGCAGTAGCACGACTTGGTTTCAAACGTCGCGCTACTGCCGTGCTAAAGTCGAATTTAATTCGATCAATTGAGTTCGGCACGGCAGTAGCACGATGTTTGACGCGGGCCTTACAGAGGGGTGTATATAACGTACCCCTGTTCACTAACTAACGATTTTCCTAGCCCCTTGGTTCTTTGTTACATCGGGGCACACAGTACAAAAATGGAGCAGTTACAACTAAAGTCCCATTCACACCAACTAAACATGTTTAATTGAACCAGGTTTAGAAAAATGAAAAACAGTAAGGGGAAACTGCGAAAGGATCTCACGCAGGATTTAACTGAACTTAAAACACACTCGGTAATTTTCACATAATTTGTTACAGGCAAAAGTCAGTAAGTAGCTTTCATGACACAACCTGATTAACTGAACAGCTTTTAATCATGTTTAAGCTTTGGTCTGAATAGTACATAATAAATTAGCAGGGGCCCGCAAGGTTCTTGTGTGACTCTAAAAATGCGAAAATCATTTATTTAAAGTCTCTCAAGCATTGCAGGTCATCGAATGTTGAATACCTCAGTGATACCTCAGGCGTAACTGTTGCCTGACTACAGTTGTTGTCTGATTGACTATTGGCGAAGTAGAAGTCTGTGTAGATTTCATCCGCAAAGTATAACTGCTCGCGTTTTAGTCGGTTCGAGGTAAGTATGGTCGGTGGTTTTGCTAGTTACTGAAAGTGATTTCATACACAGAAGAGTTATCTGATTCCGTCAATCTCAAAAAAAGATACACAATTGCATGTCAACATATTACGGCATTGAGCTAAGCGTGCGCCGTTAAGACAATAAGATTTGCAGTCTATTCATACGAGGGAGAATGTCTTTGTGCTGTTACGGCTTTGCGATAAGCTACTATTGTCTGCAATTATGCGCTTGTTAAGTCTACACAGTTGTTTGAAAGAAATTAAGCGCTCTGTATTTTAAGTGCTTAGTAAGCGAAAAGTGGTTACATCATTGATCCTAGCTCGCAATGCAACAACATGAACGTGAACATGAACGTGAACTGAAACTAAAGCTGTTGCCTCTTCTTGAAGTTATAAATGGGAGTTATCGTAGATGTTCACAGCGCGATAACTGCACTGAGAAGCTGCTCTAATTTAAACGTCAGCTGACTGATTGCTGTTAAGCTCTAGCTTAAGCTCGAAAGCTCGCGTAATTGAATTCACCGATTCATCTCTGATCCGTTCCCTTTCTATATCATTCCAACACATCCTCGTCCCCGTTGTAAACGAGCATTGCAATGTTTATACGGTTCTCTTTTATTGGCAACAACAAGGTGCTTTGTCCTTTTTTTGCCACGTAGACTTATTCAGGTCGCGTACGTGACCAGCCTGGGTTGCCTGTGCCCGACGCCAGCTTCATTTGAGATATGTATGTATGAACAGTACAAACCCGCAACTAAGAACCTAAAAATTAAGAACCTGTTAGCCTAAAATTGGTCATTTATACCCCCTATAAACAAGAACCTATTTAGCCTAAGAAATTTAAAACAGGTTCTTATTTTCTAAAATCATACTAGTACATAACAGCTGCATTGCAAGAATCATATTTGAAGCAAAAAAAGCAGATTGCCATTGTTGTAAAAATGTTTTTTAAAGAAAAATGAGTGCAAGATATTTAGACTTACAAAGCATACTAACTACTTTTTCACCAGGATTAAGAACCCATTCTAAGACCCTAAATAGCCTAAAACTCTGTTAACTACCATTTATATAAGAACCTGTTTAGGCTAACTCCTACGTAACTCCTAAAAATGTAGGTTCTTAGTTGCGGGTTTTTACTGTATGTCATATCACCGCATAGAACGGCCTTAAAAATCGAGGCTCGTTCCAGTGTCTTTCGTTCGCAGTCAATCGATTCAGGAAGAAAACAAAAGAACACTGAGAACATAGATAATGTATGATGTGGAAAACTTTAAGCCCGGGAGAAATCCTGTTAGAAAGCCACGTTTTTGCAAGCGAAGAGTATGGATGCAAGTGAAGGTAAAAATTCCCGTGAATTGAAGCGATACGTTTCTCAGAATATTTCAAGCAATTCCTGGAACTGTTTTGGCTAAATTCGTATTCAGCCAGGCTTTGTTGTATTTATTTAATTGATAAACTGCTTTAGTTATGAAGAGTTTTTCTGGTCGCCGTAATTTTAGGCAACTTTAGGAAAATTTGGTCAAAATGTTGTGCAACTTAAGGCGATTTAAGGCGACTTTAGGAGAAAAAGGTGACATTTAGGTGAATTGCATGTTAGTGACTATGTTGCAGTTAATTTTTGGTTTTCCTTTGTTTTTAAATTCATTAGCATAAATAACCATACTCAGAAACAATGGAAAAATAAAAATTAACTGAAATAAAAAATAACTACAACATATACAAAATTGAAATCTACTGCTAACACTACCTCTCTAGGGACATAATGTCATAGCATAAGTTAATTCAGTCTTGAAGACATCTACATTAGTCTTCCAAATTTTCAACAATCTCAGCTACCTAATATTTTGAACATTAACCCTTTAAGCCCCAACATCCACCTACAAATTCTCCAAACTGATCTCTATACATTTCTTTAAAGAATGAGTTGAGAGAATTTCATAAAAGATCAAAGTAGTTTCTCTTAGTTGATCATTTAATTAATTCTCATAACCTCATCTCATGATAGTGTATAGGTATCGTTAGGAGAAAATTGCTGTTGGTCAATTTTTGGGACTTAAAGGGTTAAATATGAAGGTAGCTTGTGTTGTAGATGTATTCTAACCCTGGTTAGTAACATTTGTGAAGCAGCACTAATATCCTTGTTCTGGGCCCCAATGTACTCAACATTTTGAGTTTCCCTTCAACATGATTGGCAAATGGACAATAGCACGTTTAACAGTCCAGTCCTGGCAGGTACTCAAATCCTGACACACACATGGGGGGCCCAGAACTAGGATTTTGCCTCTGTTTTGCAGACGGACTTAACCCAAAGTTTAGTTCCATCTGTGGCACAGGCAAAAAATATTAAGGGTGTTGGTTTTGTATTACATCACAGGTAGCCCAAGCTCACTATGAGAGCCCTGAACAACATTATCCTACTTAGCTAATTAATTATTCATACAGCAAGAAAATTATAAGACGTTGTATGGGGAAATGTTCTTTGCTCACTAAATTAGCAAAATGTACATTGAATATTGCTTTGAAGCTTACCTTTAGCGTCTTCTTGTTTTTCTTTGTATTTTTTCTGACTGCATTTCAGACCTCCTAGGCACTGGTTAAGGCCTTTTTTTGAGCGACAGTTTTTCACCCAGATGACAGTAGAGAGAAGAGAAGAGAAGGTTGGCAAACCTCTCTTGACCGGCTCCGCTCTCAGCGGCGATAAATTCCGAGACATCTGCGACATGGAGACAATTCTGCCAGAAACAGATGTCCTGATAAATAACGCACATTTTCCATTATTCACATCACCAAAATTCCCATTTCGAAGGTCCTAAATCGCCAACGAAGTGGGCAATACACGGCTGAGATTAGGCGAGACGAGAGCAGACCCGCAACAGACTCCAACCGTCAAGTCGAC
Source organism: Porites rus (assembly GCA_964035705.1). Classification (NCBI taxonomy): domain Eukaryota; kingdom Metazoa; phylum Cnidaria; class Anthozoa; order Scleractinia; family Poritidae; genus Porites; species Porites rus. The sequence goes on from OZ037995.1 coordinate 12,275,048, forward strand.
AATTTCAAACCGACGCGGGCTGGCAGGGTCAAATTGTTCAATCGTCAAAGGACAATTGGAGCATTTAGCCTACTGGGCACAGTAACTGATTTTTCTCTTCTCACATTGCACTCCGGGGTCGCGGAAGTTAGCATCGCGTGTGATAGTGGCATGTAATATCAAAACATGTCGCGTGTTAATGTTTTGAATTGACAGTTTTGCCGGCTAGTCTAGTTCAAATCAAATAAAAGAGTGAAACGGTTTCAACTGCTTCACTTGCTGCAAAGAGCTACGAATACGATTATTCTTTATGATGCTTTCCAAGCTAAAGCGCTTAAATGAAAATTCGGTGGACGATTGTTTTGTGCCTAAAAGATACTGTCCCCAAACTTGCTACTTACTGCCACTTGTTGAAAAAGGGAAGAAAAATAGCTAACAACTGTTTACAGCCATAGTAATTCTTATTGCAACATTTTTTTCTAAATCATACATAAAAAACCATTGTCAAACGCTTTTTAAAAAGAAGAGTAGAGATCACCCAAATGCAACAACGCGACATGTTTTGATATTACATGTCACTATCACATGCGATGCTTGACTTCTGCGACCCCAGAGTGCAATGTGAGAAGTGAAAAATCAGTTCCTGTGCCCAGTAGGCTAAATGCTCCAATTGTCCTTTGACGGTTGAACAATTTGACCCTGCCAGCCCGCGTCAGTTTGAAATTGTCGACTTGACGGTTGGAGTCCGTTGCAGGTCTACTCTCGACTCACCTAATCTCAGTCGTGTATTGCCCACTTCGTTGGCGATTTAGGACCTTCGAAATGGGAATTTTGGCGATGTGAATAATGGAAAATGTGTGTTATTTATCAGGACATCTGTTTCTGGCGGAATTGTCTCCATGTCGCAAATGTCTCGGAATTTATCGCCGCTGAGAGCAGAGCCGGTCAAGAGAGGTTTGCCAACCTTCTCTTCTCTTCTCTCTACTGTCATCTGGGTGAAAAACTGTCGCTCAAAAAAAGGCCTTAACCAGTGCCTAGGAGGTCTGAAATGCAGTCAGAAAAAATACAAAGAAAAACAAGAAGACGCTAAAGGTAAGCTTCAAAGCGATATTCAATGTACATTTTGCTAATTTAGTGAGCAAAGAACATTTCCCCATACAACGTCTTATAATTTTCTTGCTGTATGAATAATTAATTAGCTAAGTAGGATAATGTTGTTCAGGGCTCTCATAGTGAGCTTGGGCGAGCTGTGATTACATTAGCAGAGGCAAAATCTGAGTTACAAGCAACCAAAGGGGTAAATTTTCTCTTAGCCTTTAAATGAATTATTTTACAATATAAGGGACAAAAACTCAATGCTTCCTGCATTTCTTTTTCCAAAAAACCCCTAAAAGTACAGTATTTCAGTGCATCTCTGTAAAATACTGTAAGCTGGTTTGTAGCAAAAACTATATATTGAAGTGTCTTTTCTCATAATTTGACAACAAACATTTAAGTAATTAATTTAAAACATCTAAAATCACTTATCGATATTGCACATCATGGAAATGACGATCCCCATTGTATGTCTTGGCAGTTGCTCTGCCAATGTTTGTCCTCACACGTTTGGCAAAAGGGTGTTTTTTTCCAATTGAATTCAAAATATAAAGTTGGTAGTTCTCGCCGTATATATTGCTGCTTTCCTGTCTCAGTCAAACAAAACAATTCCAAATACTTGCTTCGCTAGTGAACTGTACTCTCTTCCCATGGTCTTTTTGGAAACTTTCCAGTCGGGTTGATTTCATGAGTGCATTTATGCACCAGCTGAAACAACTAAGCTCAGCTTCCACCAACCTCGCTCTGTTCCACGCGGCAGCATTATGCGTCATGTTTAAACCAATGGCAGTACCAAGTGTAAACGTTTCCATTAGAACGCAACGTACAATTGGCAACAACAAGAGCGCATTTCTATCCGCCATTTTGTTTCTCCCAGAATTCCACAGTCGCAAGCTAATTTCGATTGTTTCTCGGTCCCGCCCTCTCCCCGCCTCCAGACCAGCTAGTCACGTGACCAAAACACACCACTTTCAGGCGGCCATAACTTCCAGGAAAGAGCTGTATTATTTCGCTTTTCTACGTTCTTCATCAATAATGGTCGATTACATCAAATCGTTTGGCAGGGAGCAATCACGACAACATAAACAAAGCCCAGTTTTACGAACCTTCGATTTACAAAGCTTGAATTTCTGTCTGGAAGAGAAGACCTAAAGAGACGACTGTACAAGCTAAGTTAAGTTTTCAAGTTTATGAGAGTGATTGTGTTTGTGTCAATGATAGATGGATATAATTCGACGGTAAATACAGATCAGAGGTTGTGTACTGGAGAAATAACTTATCATTGGTTGCTCGTAAAATCTGGTTCGGTAATTTAAATGGACATTTTTTTCGATAGACCTTTAGGCTTGTATTAACTTGTTTGCCCTACTTACCAGAAAATTTAGATTAATGTTGTGGCGGCAATAATTGTTTTCCAATGTTGGACCCTCTCAAAGTAGTAGAAAAGAGATTTTAAACTTTTCAGATTATATTTTGTTCAGGGTGCAAAGAAAGTCAGCTTTACAGCTTGCTATTCCGGCACGCTGTACCTAGCATGCACTAGCCTGAAAGCCATTTTGACTACCCCCAATTTTTTTTTTTGAATGGGACTGATTACAGTTCTTCTGTAATCTGAATTCCCCAAAAGACTTTACTTGCCAGCCAGGCGAGTTAAAAACGCAGTCTACCAGTCCAATCATAAAATCCAGCACCCAAGGGCTATTACCTGGACACTACTCTGTCTACTCTCTTTGCACGCTGTTTAATATAATTTCACTAGAACTTGAACCTTTGAATGCCTTTTTAACAACACTTTTACTCGGAAATATGAAACAAACCTCCCCGATGAAATAAATAAAATACCTGTACAAGTGACTGGATAAAGTTGTGTACCATATGTTGTCATTTTTGTGTAAACAATACAGGAATGATTATTCTTGTATTGCTTACAACTAATTATTATGTGTATTAAATTCCCTAAAGTAATAGAATGTATAAATTAGAGGGCTGGAGAAGAAATCAACTGGTCTTAAATCACTGTTGGAGTTTTTTGTGGGGGGTGGGAGGATGGGGTGGGTCTGTGGCTAATATTATTGAACATGGGTTATTACACAATTTATGACAAATCATGCATTCTGGAAATAGAAAACTAAAAAAGTAATAACTATGAGACAATTTGAACCACTTTAAGATTTTAATGATTTAAAGTGACTTAAGGCGACCTAAGACATCTTAAGGCGATTTTAGGCGACTTAAGGCGATTTTAGACGACTTAAGGCAACTTTGGGCGTCTTTAGGCGACTTAAGGTCCCAGAGTAGGCCTTTTACAGAGTAGCTGTAGAGCTAATATCTTCGAGAAAATAAGTTAAAATAAAATATAATATGCTATATTACAATTCTAATATTATTTACAAGCTGTATACAACATTATGCATGCAAAGGAAAATATAACTTGTAAATCTACTGTGGAAAAGCTTCATGTCTGAGGATCTCCTGCTTGAATTCTAGAAAATGTAATGTTTTGTAGGTGTCTGGGAGAGAGTTCCATATTTTGCTAGCTAAGTATGAAAAAGAGTGCAGACCGTAAGTCGTTGTTTTTGGGTTGGGAAGGGCCAGGATATGATTTCCGCGCAAATTGGAGGATGAAGACCGTACGGTGAACATATCTTTTAAATAACCTAGATAATTCGTAAAAAGAAGACTCTTATATAATGTGATCATGAAGTTCTGGAGGCGTCCAATGAATAGAGATTTTAAGTTAACTTTGCTTAGTAAAATGTCATATGGAGAGCTGTAGTCCTGTAGTATAAACCTAAGAATGCGCTTATTTAGATTATCTACTTTGTTGGCATTGTGCGCACCACAGAAATGCCAAACAGAAGAACAGTAGTAAATGGTAGCGTCTGCGCCGGCACGAAAACCAAACAGGATGGGGCTTCTGTTCAACGGTGATTTCGGCGAGATGTCTGTAACGAAACGAAGCTGCGCAGCGCCGATTTCTAAAGTGGAGTAGCCTGCTAGCAAGCAGGTGTTAATTTACCGGATTAATTATCTTTTCGTGACGACACGAAAAGCTATTCGGTATAGTGTCCATAGCCTAAGGCTCTCATTCCATACAGAATTTTATTTCCCTTTTTTAAAAAGATGCGTCTACCAAATAGTGAAAGTTAGAATAAAGTTCTTAATTAGAAGTTAATTATAAATTAACATCGAAGATTTATTTAAAAAGTAAACAAGATTTGACCTGGATAAATCACAACATGATATTCATGATCACGCTAAGTCAAGCATAATTAGTAATGGTAACAGGACTGAGTGGAGTCCAATTCGGTCTGTAATCATACGAGTGATTAACAAAATCGGACGACCGCGTAGCGGGAGTCCGATTTGTTTAATCACGAGTATGATTGCAGACTGAATTGGACGACACGAAGTTCTGTTACCAATTAATCATAACTTTAACAACATTTGTGATACAATAAGCTATTTTTAAACCAAAACACAAGAAATTCGAAATTTTGTTTTGCTAGCAGTGAAAAAAAAAAGCCATTTAACCGCGCGCGTGATGGCGCGTACTGTCCAATTACTTAGGCATGACGCGTACTGTCCTGTTAAACTGTCCAATTAAGGCTGAAATCAGGGCAGTTGAGAGCCAATCAGATTTGACAATTTTGTTATAGTTATGATTAAGCTTCTAATGTGTAAATAGAGATCTTTTGACTGACAATTCACTCATGTCTGCAGAGTCGGTTACCTGCATGTTCTACCATTTCAATTTGAACTCCACTTTCCCTCTCTTAAATTATTCCAGATTTTACTACAAGAGAACACGGTGAACCATGAGAGAATGCCACGAACATATTCTACAAAAGCTCATTGTAGAACTCGTCAAGGATGTAGAACCAGAACCACTGTTACTTCATTTATATCAGAAGGGAATTATAGATCAAGATGACATGGACGAGATACGAAGTAAGAAGATACGTAAGAACGTAAACCAGGATCTAATCTTTAAGCTGATGAGAAGAGGTCCGGAAGCTTTTGCAATTCTTATTGAGGGACTGCAAAGGAAACAACCATTTCTGGCCTGCTTACTTTTGAAAGAAGGTAAAGTAAATGTTAGGCAATTATGTGACTATCTAGATCTGCAACAAACTTACCACACGAAGCAAGTTTAAATTCCTTTGTTGTGATAATGGTTAAGCTCTTCAACTGTTAAAACTATATCTAGACAGTATTAGGATAAATAGAAGAAAATATGGATAAAAATAAAATATTAAGTGATAACAATAGAAGAAAAGATGAAAGTGATACTACTACTAAAAATAATGATAATAATGATATCAATGATAATGATAAATAGTACTAGATTACTACTACTACTACTACTACTACTACTACTACTACTACTACTACTACGACTACGACTGCGACTGCGACTGCGACTGCGACTGCGACTGCGACTGCGACTGCGACTGCGACTGCGACTGCGACTGCGACTGCGACTGCGACTGCGACTGCGACTGCGACTGCGACTGCGACTGCGACTGCGACTGCGACTGCGACTGCGACTGCGACTGCGACTGCGACTGCGACTGCGACTGCGACTGCGACTGCGACTGCGACTGCGACTGCGACTGCGACTGCGACTGCGACTGCGACTGCGACTGCGACTGCGACTGCGACTGCGACTGCGACTGCGACTGCGACTGCGACTGCGACTGCGACTGCGACTGCGACTGCGACTGCGACTGCGACTGCGACTGCGACTGCGACTACGACTACGACTACTACTACTACGACGTACTACTACACTACTGCCACTGCCACTGCCACTGCCACTGCCACTACAAATAAACGTCTTTTTAAAACAACTCGGTGCAGTCATATAATGTCTCCGTAACGCTTCTTAAGGGAAATCCTTTATCTCTGACAGGAGCTAGGCTGTAATTTTAATGCTTTAATATTGTTGGGTAAGGTATTAAAGTAATCTCAAAAAATTTCCTGAAAAAGCTCTCCTCTGCTGTGCTCTAACAATGTTTAGAGTATAACTTGAGCGCGAGGTTTTGGTACTTCCAATTTAGCATATCCTGCTGCTGGAAGTAAACTAATAACTAAAATATCTTCATCCACGCATTTATTGGTAGCCATCCAGGCTTTTGATAAAGCTTTTTGTCTCTTAGGCCCGTTTTATATGGAGAAAACCTGTTCCGGGTTGAAGAGCCACCCTCCCAGCCGAGTCAACTTTAGCGAGCATTTATATAGAAAAAAAAAGAAGAAAGGTTGTAATGACCTTTTTACCCAAGCAAACAGCGCTCACCCATGCTTTGATTGTCTCGACTTGACCGAGTAGAGCCAAAGCCCATTCTCGCCCCCAGAGCCAGTCGTTTCTTGGTCACGTGCTCTTGAAAATACAAGAAGACAAGAATGGCAAAGCCATTATATGGAGAAAAAGTGGTCTGGCTAGGAGGGTAGCCTCACCATCACAGCCGAGTAAGATTTTTTTGTTTCTCGTGTAAACGGATCGTCACGGTTCTTACGGAGATGTATGATAAGTTGGCTCACCCAGGGTAGCGCGACTCTTCTACCCGTGGCAACATTTCTCCATAAAAACGGGGCCTCATTTTCTTACTCGACTTCTCTGCTGTCGCACCAAAGAGCTGCTTAGTTGTTTCAAGTCATCCGATGATCTGACTGTCTTCCACTGGCATGGGCGTTGATCTCTTGAATAAAAATATAAACAAGAACAAAACGTCTTGAATGTTTTATTTTTTATTTCTTCTGCAGAGAACAAGAGGCTCTTAGAACTCGAAACTGAACTCGATAATTTGAAAATCGAAACAGAGGATCTGAAAACCAAATTGCAGCGTTTTGAAGAAAACAAGTGCTTAGGTAAGTGTAAGAATTTAGATGCTTAAATAAGAGCAGCTGACCCGGACCGTTTCATGATACAAATGTGAGACGTTCAAACTCTGATCAAAGGAGGCACGGCGCTTCTAATCGTTACATCACATGCGATGATACTATACAGCCTACAGTAGCGCCTATATATCTTAAACCTCTCCCTCACCTTCCTCGTGTAACTACTATGCCCGGCCCTTCTTCTTCTCTTGGCAAACCAAAGAACTGTGTTTTATCTCACCGAAACTCCTCCGCGTTATACGGATTCTCCCCAGCATCCTATCAGTTACACCCCGCCTACAACATGCAGGAAAAAGAAGTCCCCGGGGATTTACACGCGCTTCAATGAAGTTCTTTCTATTTTTTAGTCAACTGACAACCGCCGTTTTCATTTCCTTCCTCGACTCGCTCGCTCGTGGGATCTTCCAGCTTCCAGGGAATCTGATAGATAGTTTCAGCTAAAGTGAAAATCAGAGAACAATCTTTAACTTGGAGGTTATCAACTTACAAACCTAGATTCCTTAAGAGGAAGGGTGTGTTGCTTTTTTTCAGATTTCGTGAATTGTTTTTGTTTTTACTTTCTTCAGAAGATAACCGAGTCGCTGAACTTGAAACCACACTTGAAGAGGTTAAAATCCAGCGAGATCTTGCGGAGCGCGAGGAAAACGAACAATCCAGCAAGTGTAAAGCGCTGGAAACACAAACAAAGAAACTAAAGACCAAACTGCAGAGTTCGGAATTGGAAGTGAACGAACTTTTACATAAGTGTGAGAACTTAGAAGCACAGCTGCAGCAGTTACGGACAGCGGTACGGGATGCAAATTTGAAAAATTCAAGCCAGCTCGATCAAAGGAGCAACATAGCTGAAGGTTAGTGGGCCCGGGGTCACGCCCCCTTATTTTAAGACCAAACTGAGGTCCGAAGGGCTGAAAAAAATTTTTGGGGGACCGCGCCCACCCCCCCCCCCCCCCATTCCCCTATCTGAAGGTCTGAATCCGCCAAAGAGAAGTTTGTCTGTTATTTGATACTTTCCCTTGCATTCATTCGGATATATTTCTAGGAAAAGGGGTGTGGCTAGGAGATTACCCTTTCTGGTAGTTTTCTCTTTAATAGCCCTCATCAAACCATAAGATAGTCAAGGGGTCCCTTCTCTCGCTCATCATCACTACATTGTAAATTGAGTGCAGAATGATAGAGACCGGCAATTCTTTGACTGATGACATCTTAACGATTCTGCCAAATTGTGAAAGCTTGCTGACTTTGTTTCAAAATTTTTCTCGCTCCCTTATCACGTAATTTCTGCGCTGTACGTTGCGATATCCGCGGCCCAGCCTTAAGGGTACAAGAGCTGTGGAGCTGATTATAGTTTCTTCATGATCTCTGGCGGAAAGTTACGTTTTATTACGGTAGAACGGTCGGCATATCGAACCTCTAAAACGAAGTCCTCGGTATAATGGACGATATGCTTCGCCGCTAAAGGAAAAATAATAATGAAATATCTCGATTTAACGAGCCCTCGTTATATAGAACACATTTTGCCACTGATGTGGCTCACTTTTGTGCTCGTATTTCAGTAATTTCCAAACATTTAGATGGACTATAAAGTTACTAACACTGGAGCGTTTTATACTTTCTTTACGTAGGGCCACTATCCAGTCTGGAAAGTTCTAAGGATGATTTTGAAGAGGCATTCGATGACACATCGGGAAGACAGTCGCGACGAGTGGAGAATAAACGGACTTCAAGGTGTCAAAAAAGTAGAGCTTCGACACGACTAAGAAACGAATTATCACAAACTAAAGAATGTAAGTACAGTCAAACTGTTGCCACCTTCTGCCTTTCTACAGTAAAACGGAATTTAATTTGTGGCTGCAAGTTGGCCTGACTGAATTTTGTGCTCCTTTACCTTCGTTACTTACACATGCAATGTCCGTAATCCATGTATAACATATATATGAAATTGACTAGCTTTCACTTTAATTAAAAAAAAAGCTCATGCCATAAACGGGTTTTCCAGATTTTCTTGCCAGGATTGTTTGCACTAGACATTCTGCACTAAGCACACATCGGGGCATTTACCATGGCTGCGACGTGGGGCCCGTTTACACTTATGTCCAGAAATGCATGCAATGGCGAAAATGGCGAAAAATCGCCATCCTCCGCTTTACTATCCATTCTAGATCTCATTAGTTTTATTTATTTCAAGAGGACCACAGTGACAGGGCGTTTCCTTGTTTTCTCTTCAATTTGTTTTCATTTGTTTTTCTTTTGTTTGATTTCAGTCCATTTCAGCCGTGAGCGAGACTTCGACACTAAGGGAGTGATTCACTACCTCGGTTTCAATGCTGGTGTCTGTACGTGGACGAATCCGGCTCGAGTACCATCGTCCGGAGTGAAAGTGACGTATTGCGGTGAGGATGGTCGTGGAGACCCTGAAAATATCTTGGAATATTTCACTCCAGTCAACAGCTACACTCGCTCAGGATGGTGTTTGGATTTGGGAGACCACTACACCCTAAGACCTACTGACTACACTTTGAGGCAGCTCGGAAGTAATGACAGGAACTTTCTACAAAACTTTGAACTCCTTGGCAGGCTTTGTAATGACGATGATTGGTGTCTGCTGGGCAGGCATCATCAAGTTGACTGGAGGTCGCAGCGCTTCTCACACATGTTGTCAGGCAAAAAAACCCTTCCCTACAAAACAAAAACGTGGTCTGTGAAAGGGGAAGTGGGACCGTATAGTCAGTTCAAGATAGTCCAGATAAAAGACATGTCGACCGGTGTACCAGGCACGCATGCTATGTGCCTGGCTGGTATCGAGTTATATGGAGTACTCAGTGTGCCATATTCAGACTAGAAAGAGCTGTATGGCAAATTAGGGGAATATTTGTATTTAAGTTCGTTCCCGTATTTAATAAAAAAACTTGCATACAGTGTAGAGAAAATTTTTTAGGTCTATATAGAGAGTAGAGACCAAGATTCACGTTTACGCCAAAAGGCAGACGTGAATTTGTACCGCGTGACCAAGTTTTCCCTTATTTTCCGTTTACTCTTTATTGCTTCTACACAAAAATAAGATTTCTAATTCTATTCTAAGAAATTCTCAAGTTGACTCTGACGTTTGCCGTATGCGGTAAACGTGAATCTTAATCTCTCTAACTCTAGAAAGTTGAATTATACCTCTCCGAAACGCTATATATTTTTAATTTAGAAGGCTTTCTCATGGGACTTGTTTATTCTGATAAAGTTGGTTCTCTTATGCGGCCAAAGATCGTTGTCACTACAGACCTATAATTTAACGTTATGTCATTTAGCATATCGTTTCTGCAAGTCATCAAATATCTTTAAATTTAAACACATATATACAAGAAAAAACACAGAACGAAACAAAATGATAATAATGATAATAATATTAATAATAATGATAATAATAATAATAATAATAATAATAGTATAAGAGTTTGATATCATTCTAAATAGGCTTTTAGTAGAGATAATCACATTACGATGGCCTCGTGTAGGTTTATAAGAGAAAATTAGAGTATAAAAACTGAATAATTTTCTAAATAGGCTTCTAGTAGAGATAATTATATCATCATGTCTTTGCGTAGGTTTTACAGAGTATAAGAATTTAATAATATTTTAACTTGGCTTTTTGAGTAGAGAGATTCATATCAATATGTATATTAGGATCGTATTAGGTTTCGTACCGAACTTTTTCTACTTCTAAGTATAGCTTCTAAAGTGGTGTAGCTTACGTTAAGCGATAAAACTAAATAAATTAAGTTAATAGAAAGGAAAAAGTGTTCGCTTGTTGGATTGCCACCGCTAATTAACTGTATGTTCGCTTGATAAAGGTCTGACCGTATCCTGGGTAAAATGAATTACGCCTTACTCCTTTAAAAAATCAAAGTCAAGAACGTCTTTGCAGACGCCCATCCAGACTGAGGTGGAATCAGAAGAAAAACCAAAAAAGCCTGAACCGACCTCTTGGGCAACCATACCATTCAGTAGCCTGCAAATACAGCCGTCTTTCCTCGCTTCGTGCTAGGAACGTTTCGCGGTCCTGAGCGGCCAGGAGCCACAATAGACAGCTGTACTCGCAGGCTATCCATTCATCCAATTTCCCTTTCTACTCAAGGTACCAAACTTGTTATAAGCATTCAATTTATCCTTGAAAATGATACACAGCTAAACTTTACTGAATAAGAGGAAGAATAGTAATCATAGAAAGAATAGTAGAAAATAAGAGAGTACAGGATAAACACAGTTACTACCTACATGTCAGTGAGTACTACCTGAAAACGTTTTTCATAGTTCTTTTAATACAAGGAGCCGAAAAGCTTGATGTTATATCAAGTCTCAAGCTGTGACTGGTTTGTATTTTTTTTGATTGGCTAATGTTTATAAATTTCTCCCCGGAGAAACGAAAACAGCTGCGAAACTTCAGATTTTAGTGTTATTTACGCAAGCTATATACTTCTTTCAGTGACCTTTCAATAAGAATGAATCTTTGATCATGAATTTTACAGTAAATTATAAGTTTTCATCGATGATGACAAAAGACGAAGATCAAGTGGAAGCAAAAGGTACTGGAGTTATTTGGACCGCAAATCAAATAGTTACTTACACTATCATAGAGACTGACATAAAAGTAAATAGCAAAACATTAGAAAGCCTAACAATATTAAAAGCATGGTTTCAGTCAATGGTTACAATGGTAAGTTACATCATGCAGGCACGTAAAAAGCGTTGTTTTCGTGACATGATGTTTTCGTGACAACGAAGATCTCTATGATTGGATGCTACCGTCATTACCCCTAAAACATACGAACCAATCAGGAACAACCTTGTCCACGCTGCGCTGCTACTCACCCGAATAGTGGAGTGAAGCTTCTCGTCTGTACTGGGTTACATAAAATAACTTGGTGTTTAGGTAAGATAAATTGTATTTCTACCTGTTAGATTCTCAGAATACTTTGTGTAGACGAGTTTTTAACGCAGTTTACCAAAACTTAATCTCGACTGAAGTAATGAGCCACTCATTGCCAGTTTAGCATGTTATCCCTGATTACACTCGAACTCAAGACTCTGCTTATCGAATGATAAAAAGCTGTATGTAACGTCAGAAATCGGTTTGTAGAAGGGTAATTGAGCTAATTGAAACGGAACTCTAAAATGGTTTAAGTTTGAACCGTGGAATCGCTATTACTTAGAAGTTCAAATGAAGTCATAACAACTCACATATACTAAAATATTAAATAGCATAATTGTTCAACTTGCCCCTGACGTCTTGCAGATTTAAGCCCCGGGGGCTGTGCCACGGCTGGTTGGCTTATTTTGTTTATAAGTTACGCGTCCTTATTAGGTATAATAAGAACTTCAAAAATTATTGGTTAATGACAACACAGCCTGATAGGTATCAAACAAATGTGTCTCCCAGCATATATCAAACGTTACGGACAAACAACAAAACGAACTTTGAAAAACTGTTAGGCCAACGAGTTTTCCATAACCAGACAATTGCAATCCGTTTCAATCTTCTTCAAGTTTGTCCATCCATACCTCCTAAAGAATTTCCTGTGATATACCTTCTTTTAACATTTTTAACGATTTTGTTTGTTTCATTCAATTTGGTGTATTTTTTACTGTTTAAATTTTGATAAATTCCGGGACATAGTTTTTAAAGTCTTAAAGTCTTTTTTTTAAAGTCTTCTGCGATTAACTCCTGGTTATAAACCCTTCTTCGATCAAAATTAAACTTCCTGCTTTTTGGGAAGATCAATGGAGCCTAGCAACACCGTCCTTAAAATTGAATCAACGCTAAACCTAATCTGATAAACAGGTAAAAACAACGACTAATAACAAAGAACGATGACAGACTCCATTTAAAGTCTACAGGAAATTAAGATATATGATGCTAGTGGAGTAAAAGTTTTTCACTGTTCTATTGGAGCAATTAAACTCACTGAAACTGAGTGAGGTCAATCAACCCTCATCCTGCAGACATCTCGTCCGACAAACAATGCAGAAGTTTGAGCGAAATCCAGAACTAAGGACCTTAGAAAGCGCATACCCATCTCCTCCCTCCCCCCCCCCCCCACCAACCCCATAAACAAGTTTGGACGCATGGATCCAGAATTTTTCCCGAGTTTCAACATTGTATAGGGTGAGGGCAGGGGAGGGGAAAACGGAGAAGGTCATATTGTTTTGTAAGAGCACGAACACTGTATCACTGTCCCAATGACTTTTCCCCAGAATTGTAGTTCGAACCTCCCGTTAGCGACCACCCAAAATGCGAAGACTAAGGGGTTGCTCGGGAGGTGGTCGCTTGCAAGAATAAAACCACAGGCCGGGCATCTTGCAAGAAGAGGTCAAGAGGTCCCGGCGGGCACATCTACTTTATGAACGATAATTCACAGTCGCATACAATTTCTAAGTTTTGCCATGTGTAGGTCCATGTTGTTACTAAAAGCGGTTCTTCGTATATTCTTGGTAGCACAATGCACACAGCGAACATAGAGATCAGAGAATGCGTCAGGCCGTCGCTTATAAGAGGTTAAAAACAATGAAAAATCATTGAATTTTCAGGTCCAAAAAGTGGTCACGGTCGCTTACAAGAGGTCAGGGGTGGTCGTTTACTAGAGGTTGCAATTGTAAGGCTTTGACTGGGAAGGTTTGGTGTTTTGGATAATTGGTCGCTTATGGAAGGTGGTGGCTTACGAGAGGATGTCGCGCATAGAGATTCGACTGTAGGAGCGCACACATGTTTTGGGTCCTGAAAGGCATCACATCATCACTCAATTAACAGCTACTGTTTTCATTGTGCTTAACATGTCTCAACTATTTTCCGTTTCAGCACTTGATGTCTTAACTTCTGATCAACTGGAACTCGCTTTCTCTTGTAAGTACCCATGGCTGCCCTTGATGACGCAGAAGAAACGTTACGATCAACGAGGACAAAAGCCAATTTTCAGCGTTTAACACGGCTTCTGATGAACGTCAGTGCAGTGCTTTTAAGAGAGATATTCGACTCTTATCACAGTCCTGCCAGCCTTCCCACAATTCTCAGTAAGCCATCAGTAGAAAGGCAGCTCAAAACAACAAGGCTTACCAGTCCCGACTGGAAATGTTTGTACCATTCCCCAGGGGTATACGGAAAGTCGACTGATTTTGACATTAGTTTAACCTTCAGATTGTTACGAACAATATGCCCACTTACTCCTCCCCCAAAATTTGGAAATTCCTGATGATCACTTTGATGACCTGTGGAGGCAAATCAGTGAATCGCTGTTGAGGATTGCAGCAAACCTCAGCCCTCAAAAACAAAGCAACTGGAAAGACGCCAGAGGAAGACATATAAGCCAAAGAGCTAGAGTTATGGTACGAAAAAGACTTGGGACTTGAAGAAAGCGCTAAAAGACCTAAAAGAACTTATCCACGAGGAATTCAGAGAAATGAAAGAAAAAGAAGCCTTAAGGGGTCAGCCAGTAGGTCAGTATTACCGGTTGCTTGTGGGTTATCTTATACATTAAGTATTAAATGATAATTTCTATAAATTTTTTCCATTCAATCCTAACTCCTAAGAGTAGCAAAATAGCATTTCACAAGATAACAAGGGTTTTCTTGCGCAGCCGAAAGAGCTTATAGAATAGAACTTTAGAATAGACACTATTTACAATGACATATTAAATACATTAAATAGTAAACTACTTAAGGTATAAATAATAAATATAAGAAAATAAGAATTTATAAAAACAAAACACCTTTGAAAAGACTTGCTCTAAAAGTTGCCCTTTTATAGCTTGCTTGAAAGACTGGAAGGAAACGCATTGCTTTATGTCATTATCTAAATTGTTCCAGATACTAGTTCCTCTATATGCGAATGTGCGTTGGCCACTAGCAGTTCTATACAATGTTATATATAATAAATCACGCTTACGGGTGTGGCCAGCATTGATGCTGGAGCGTTTAGTAAATTTATCTACCAGATGTTTAGGTACGAGGCCCTTGAAACATTTGTAAGTTAACACAGAGTCCCTATAGTACAATAATTGTTTGACAGGGAGCCATTTAAGTTGGCGGAGTAAAGGGGTCACGTGGTCAAAATAATTTTCTAGAATTCGTTACAATTTTGCTTGCAAAGTTCTGAATTGACTGTAATTTGTTTATGTTCTGAGTTGAAGTATTGGACCAGACGGTTGAACAATAAAGCATTTTGCTAAAAACTAATGATGTAATCAACAACTTAAGAGTCTCTTTGTCGAAGCTTTCTTTTACTCTATTTATTTGATATAGCTTAGAAAAACAGGAAGAGACTGTTTTTTAAATATGATGGTCCCTTGCGTATAGACAGTCTTGTCGAAGGGCAAAGATTATCTCGGCAGGGTGGGTTATAAACATATATTTAAGCGTTTAGCTCGTCCCGGTCTCGGTGATTGCTGACACAAAATGCCTTCAGTTACTGATATGCAGAGAAGGCGCGCCTGCGTAACGAAACATTCTAAAGATGAAATGGTATCATTTCAATCTTTAAAGTTTTTCCCAGATGTGCAAGTATCGAATTTTCCTTATTGAATAATGATGAACTGTTGTATTTTTCCAACAGCAACAGTACGGCTTATGAACAATATCGCTCAGTTTGGATTTGTGGTCACCCCCGGTGAAATGGAAGAAAACCAGCGCGAAATTCAAGCAGAACTAGACATGTGGAACGTTATCATGGCTTTCAAAGACTCTTTCAGATTACTTATTCGATATTTAAAAAATGATCTGAATGCCCTTGTTGAAGACATCGAACTGGGAAGTCTATTGATAACTCTTGAATGTAGCTCCCTGCAGATCCTTGAAGGATTGTGGAAAGTTTACAAAAGCGGTTATACCTTAATCAAGTGGTTCAAGAAACGCTGGTGACACATGAGGTCTTAGAAATCCTTGGTATTGATGAAGTAAAACTGATGGTGGCTATTTCTGAGCAGGAATATGAGAGGGGAAAACAAATTTTTGCAGATAATTCAGGTGAGCGTGCTGCTCTTCTGTATCTCCTTTGATTACTGGGCTTTGCAACAGTTGCAAATCAGCGATCGAAATATTGCGCAAAAGTTGGCACGAGAGCACTCGTCCCCAGACCCTGAGATAAGGGGGATACCCGGTCTCAAAATTTTTTTTTCGGCCCATCGGGCTTCAGCTTGGTTTAAAAATATGGGGGGGGGGGGGGGGGGAGGGGTGGTGGCCGTTCCCTGGCCCCTCCCCTAAATCCGCCTCTGGGTTTTTCGTTTAAAATCGATTTTTATTTTTTCTGGTCCTGTTCAGGTCAGTTCCGGTCGGTTTCTGAAATACTATTCTTCGTTTTCACGGTTTACTGATGTAAATCCTTCGGAGAGTAGGAAAAATTCTTCCTCGTTAATTGCGTTATTCTCAACGCTAAAAGAAGCAACTATCGTATTTCTTTAAGCGAAGCCATTCAGTGCAGTCTACCTACTTCGGCGAGGAGCCGAGACGGGAGCTTGCTTAAAGGTGGATGACGTTCTCGACCCAGACCTCATTCGTCTTCTCTCATCGTCGTACTCAAACTCGTCCTGGCTGCTTAAGGTCCCTAATAATAACGAGAAACAACTAACCTGTTGATCTGTTATAGATCGTTTTCACGTCACGCAACAAAAAAATAAATTGGAAACCGTCCAGTAGAAGAAACCAAGAAAATGAAATGTCTCAGGTCTTTGTGGCCCACAGTTTCAGTTTTATTTGCCGAAACGTTTCACGCACCTTTGTAGAGCTTTGTATGGAGACGCCATATTGGTGTACTGTTTTGGTCCACCAATGTGGCCGCCGAAAATCAACAAAAACATCTGGAGTGCACTTTTTCCATGAAAGCTCTTTCTTTTCACTCGAGAACTAGCGTACGTGCGTATAAACATATCTTCTAATACTTGAAATGGTTATACTGCTGAAAATCAGGAGACTTTTTCAGAGGCTTTTTCAACGAGACAGCATTCCTATTTTTGTGTCACGCACGGTGAAAACTCGGAAGTTCAGATTGCTGTATCTTCAAAATGAAACATGCTACGGGGGTGGGAACTTGTACAAAGATTTATTTTTTGTTTATCTTCATTCTAGTGTAAATAAGAATTCGTAAAACCTCGCTATTTTGACATTACAATTTGTTGACGTCACTGTGAAAACCATCTATAGCTTGTATGTGTCACAAGGGTTTGATAGTGGATCTTTTGTAATTTCCCTGCTAGTTGGTGAAACAGCAGCTGGTGATGAGAAACTATTGAAAGATTTTCCCTCTGAAGGTTACCAGAAACTAATAGAACACTTACAACCATTATCACCCACTGGAAGAGACTACAGGTCATTAGCAGACAGAATGGGATACTCAAATCAGTACATACAGTGGCTTGAAAGTACAGATAATCCTGTTATGAACTTATTAAGAACATTCCGGGAAAATGTCAGAGCTGACATCTTTGCTAAAAGAGATGGAACGGAATGATGTGCTAAAGGAACTTCAGCCATATATAGGTCAGTGAAATGCAGCCTAAAAACTTGGGCTTATTGTTTGTTTAACTTGAGGTCTCCCGGTTAATACGGACACCAAGAGGTCATGCCATAGTGTCCGTATTATCCGGGTGTCCGTATTGAGCAGGCTGTCAGAAAAAATGTCACAAACAACTGTTTTATCGATATGAAGACTAAAACAGACATTTTCACAGCGACTATAAAATTACTAACAAAATCATGGCGTCTCTTCTTTCTTTTACATACTTTTTAGGGCGACTATCCGGTCTGGAAAGTTCAAAGGATGATTTTGAAGAGCCATTCGATGACTCATCGGGAAGACAGTCGAGACGAGTGGAGTGTAAACGAAATTCTCGGTGCCAAAAAAGCAGAGCTTCGACACTGCTAAGAAAGTAACGAATTATCACAAACTAAAGAAAGTAAGAAGAGTTAAACTGTTGTCACTTTCCTCATTTTTACAGTGTAACAGGATTTGAAACTTTGACCTGACTTATTTTTTCATCCTTTTTCTGTCTTTAGTTCCCAAAAAGTGCAATGTTTGTGATCTATGAATAAATAAAATCACTGAATTTTTAATTAAGAAGAACTTCATCATGCCATAAACGGTTTCCTTAGTTTTTCTTGCCGGGGTCGTTTTGCAGAAAACCGCGTATTAAGTCGCTTTGCTTCGAGTGCATCCGTTGCCATTACCGCGAGGACAACATCAGGGCCATTTATACGAGGAAAAATAAGACGCGTCTTAAATAAGACGCGAACTGTACCATTTATACGAGCATGTCTCATCTAATAAGACGCGTCTTATTTTAGACTAAATGTGCCGTTTATACGGAAAGTTCGCGTCCTATTTAAGACGCGTCTTATTTTTCCTCGTATAAATGGCCCTATTATGCGATTCCTTATTATCTTTACACTGTTTCTTTTAACGTTTTTCTGTTGTTTTTGGTTTCAGATCATTTCAGGTATGAGGGAGACTTCGATACTAAAGGTGTCATTCACTACCTCGGTTTCAATGCCGGAGTCAGTATGTGGCTGAATCCTGCTCGAGTACCGTCATCCAGAGTGAAAGTAACCTACTGCGATGGTAATGGTCGTGGAGACCCGGAAAATATCTTAGAATATTTCACTCCAGTCAACAGTTCCACACGATCGGGATGGTGTCTGGATTTGGGAGATTACTACACGCTGCGGCTTACCGACTACACTGTGAGGCAGCTTGGAAGCAATGGCAGAAACTTTCCTCAAAACTTTGAGCTCCTTGGTAGGCTTTGTAATGACGATGATTGGTGTGTGCTGGGCAGGCATCATCAAGTTGACTGGAGGTCGCAGCGTTTTTCACATATGCTGTCAGGAAATAGAGACTTGTCATATAAAACAAAAACGTGGTCTGTGAAAGGGGAAGTAAGAGCTTACCGCCAGTTCAAGATAGTCCAGATAAAAGACATGTCGACCAGTGTGCCAGGCACGCATGCTATGTCCCTTGCTGGTATCGAGCTATATGGAGTACTCAGTGTGCCATATTTGGACTAGAAAGAGTTATATGACTTAGGGGTCTGTTTATATTTAACTTCGTTCCCAGAGTGTTCTCTTCGAGTAGGAGAACACCCTGGGAAAGAACCATGATTTATATGAGTTTCGCCATTCTGCTATGGTATGTTTTTGTAGAGTGTACAGAGACTGAAAACGTTTCTCGACAGCGGTATAAAAGATTATAGTGCAGAGAAATTATAAGGTTTACCGTATTGATTATCGACAGCAGAATATCACCTGTCTCTCTTTATATGGACGCTAATTTATCAGAATAGACTCTATTATAGCTGTTGAAACCGAAAGTCATTTCTGTAAATTTTAACGCATACATAAGGAAAAAAGCCCACCCTCGGAAACCAAGAGGCCACTAATTTAATTAGGACAAGAAATTCACTGCTTAACAAATTGAATTAAATTCTCGGGCTCTTATTATCGCCAAACACGTACAGTGAACAAAGACCGAAAGTCTTAGTGTTAGTGTTTATTCCACGGGGCTTTATTAAAACCGTAAACAGATTAAGCCTTGAAAAACACTTCGACAGCATTCACAGTTGGCTACAAATATAGACATCTGAAGAACGCGTTCATTCCAATTACAAGAGATTTGTAAATACAAATTAAACTAACATACGAAAATATTTCTATTTTGTCCGTGCTCTGAAGCGCTCGTGGTTGCCTGTAAACGTACATAGATCATGCTACCCCGGGAGAGAGTAAGTGCCGCCCCAAAAGGTATGGTTTTTTCGCCGTTTTGGCTTGAAAACGGGCATAAACTTTTGCCCGATTTGGTCTGGATTCGGGTATGGTTTTCGAGGGAACTACGGGAGTATATGAATGTACGCAAATTCAAAATGGGTTTTGAGAAACCTTTTTAGGGTTAGTCTTCTAACAGTTATGGAGACATAATTTCTTACAGGCCAGGTTTTGAAACGGTGTGAAAAGTGACATTTTTTGGTCTGAAATAGGGTCAGGACTTGAAGAGAAAGAATTCCAACGAGTACCCCCCGGGATGCCACCAGTCTTGATTGACTTAAAGATCATTGCATTGTAAACCGTGTTATTTAAATATTTTTTCCTTTTTTAAACAAATTTAAACTCTGTGGTACAGAGGTTAAAGAGAGTGATAAAACAAAACCAATCGATTGGCAAGTCAAAGCTTTGTTTAAAACTTAGTATAAGGCTCTACAGAAAGTAATTAATGAGATGCATATAAAAACTTTGCTTCCAGTACATATACGGTAAAACGTGTGCTAAGACAGGTTGATTGTCCAATCAGTCTAATGAAATCAACTAAAATAAATTGTCGATAGAAAGTTGGTAAGTGAACGCTTGATCGACGGGGACCGCTAAATACGAGTTGAACTCGCTTAATGAGGTCTGACTGCTTCCTGGAGTAAAAGAACTAGACTTTTTTCCTTTAACGCACGCGAGCACGAAATTAATTAGGGAAACGTCCTTTCAGCTTAAGTCTTGCTGCGCGCAGGAAAAAAAAAAACAAACAAAAACCTTGAACCCACATCTTGGGCCGACTTTTCATCCATTTTCCTTATCTAGTTAATTCATCAAACTTGACACAATTCAGTAAAGATTTATCCTTTTAAACGTATTAGCCTTGTGGAAAGAAGACAGCCTAATTTTACTGAACAAGAATAAGAAAACTAATAGAAAAAAAAGTGATTAGCTGTTACGAAATAGATAGTTTTTCACAGCTATTTACGAGAGGCCGAAAATGGGAAGTCTGAAGCCCCGACTGAAAGTCTATCTTTTTTTATAGTGCAGCTGTCGAGCGCGCGAAGCGCGCGCAGCGGAGCACCATTGATAAGAAAATTTGATAATCTATGCATCGAAGAAATTTTGGTTCTGAGAAAGTCGTCCGTAGGGAGTACGTCCGCCCCTCCATGTAAGCCGGGATGAAATTTTGCATTTCAAGCACACGCGCGTTTTGGCGTTATGATCGCATAGCTTCCCGAACGTTTAGAGATAAAAACAACAACAGCAAAGCGGATTCTTTCTTCCCTCTTAATCTTAATGTCTACATTGACATGGATAACAGAGAAAGAGCTAGAGCGAGAGATAAAAAACAAAGGAGACCAATTTCGTTGGAAAAAAAAAAAACATGAAAATTTTATAGCAGCGGTGAGAAAAAGGAGAGGCTAGCGGCCACCAAGGTGAAAATCAGCGGCAACCACAAAAAAAGTGAACAGGAGCGCATAAAACGTGTAACCAGAAAGTTTCTGGAAGTTTCTCGTTGTAGTAGTGCAAAACAACGGCGAAGAAATGTACAAAAAAAGTGTGCTGCATGTGCAAAGTTGTTATTTTGCTAACTAGATCTACTGATTGATTTGATTTGGCTGTTTTCGTTGTCTTCGCCGCTAAGCATTACACGATTTTATACTTGGCAAGTGTATGTGAATTTTTTGTGTCGCCAGAAACAACAAAGAGAACTGCCAAACTGCCAAACTTAAGACCTCAGTGGCATTTACGTATTTTTTGTACTACATAGATCCTTCTTTAAAAATAAAACTTTGCGTTTCACAACATGTTAACGATAATTAAAAAATTAAAATAGACAAATTAAAGTGATTGCTAAACCCTACTGAAGTTATTCGGACCCCGAATCAAATACTTACCCTTCGAGAAGAAACTGAGGACAACTGCAAAACTCTAACAATGTTCGTCACTACGAAGTTCGATCATTTGGAACGTTTTAACTTTTTTTGCTGTTTCTATTTTAATTGTGCGCAACAATCAAACCTTTCTTAGATCTAAAATATTTTGCGAAAACTTCCGGCTTTTCTGGGAAGATAAAAAGTATGTACTGAATAAACAATGATTTTTGTGGCCCTCTGTAATAAGGGACTAGATGTTGCTTAAACGAAGATGAAAGATCAAACCTGATTTCCAAAGTTAGAATGATATTTTAGAGATTTTGAATTCGGACCCTTGGGGAACGATAGTAAATTAGTCAGAATAGTGTAAGCTACAATAAATATTTTATTTTATTTGTGGTCTTTTGAAAACCATGCTTGATTGTCTTGCTGGTCGTATTTTTCTGATGAATGTGACCGATTTAGAGGAATCTGCTTTCACCTTGTCAATAGTAACGTCAGGGATTTTGTTGCTTCAAAGGTGCAAGACCAGCAACCGAAACCTGCTCCCGCAGATAGCTCTCCAGTTCGTAAAAATTGTTCTCCTTAACTCTAGAGAGTTTTATTTAGACATTTTATAATCATCCCCATAAGATTGTTCAAATAAATGTGCAGTGAAGACATTTTCTGAATTCAGGACCATTTTTAATCGAATCCGTTCATGTTAAAAAAGTAACTGAATTTGTCTGTCGTCTACATCATTGTGGCAGAACCTATAATTTCTTTTCTCAGTACAATCTATTTGCCCCACACAGACATAAGTTGTGTAATAATAAGGAATTCTTCGTAAGCTTGCAAGTATTTGTGACCCTTAAACGGCTTGGAAACTAAAATTTGATAGCATTTTGTTCTGAATAAGGGTATGGGCATGATTTTCAGTTGAACATGCCTACCGAGCGTAACAATCGCATCCAGTCTGAGGATTAATAAGAGAGGGAAAATTTTATATATTTAGACATGACAAAATTCAAGGGAACATTGGTACTTAGAAATAACATCTCATAGGCATGGAAAAAATGGGTTCATGCCCTCGCAGCCCAAAATTGACCCAGCTAAACTTAGGTCCCAGATCTCTCGCCGGGTTAATAATTCATTCCCAGTTTTAGCTCCTCTGGTTTGGCATGCCGGGCATGCCGATGGTGAAGCCAGTTGGTTTGGCATGCCCGACATGCCAGGTAAGAAATTGGCATGCCCAGCGAGACTGATTTTGATGTTCGCTTCAGCATCATATCCTGAGAATCACATATAATCGCCAAATATATCTTAGGGAGCTTGAAGTTACAGATTTCATGCCTGGCAATAAATGCAGATTATAACAAAAAAAGTCATGTTTGTCACAATGTGTGTCACGGGATCGACTGGCAAAACTGAAGACAGAAGCCTGGATTTATAAATAAAAAGCACAACAAAACAACATTGTTCATACATAAAATAGAATACTTAACTTGCAATCACAGATTAATCCTTTTATTTCAAACCGATACTGACATTTCTGGGTCCACATTTAAATTTGATCGCGGAAAAGCGTCTTAAACAATAAGATAACAAATCTTCTCAGTATAAACTTATGCTTTATAAGTTTTATCGTGTCGGAATGTTTCCCGGTCAACAGCATTAAAAGACTGGTGAAAATGAAGCTTACCAGGTCGTTCAAGTCAGTACGAGAGTACGACGTTAATACTGCAAAGACGTTCTGATTTGGTGAATTTGGACTGCCTTCTCAGAGAGATTTTGCTTTAGTTTTTCAGTGCGCTCCTTGTCGGCTATGCGAATCTCGCAAACTGTTTTACTCCTTGCTGACGATAGTCCTTTGAGCAACGTCATCTACGTCATCCGAAGATACCCCGAGCACGCACGAAATCGGCCGAATTTCCGCAGAAGTGTTTTCGGATGACGAGGAATCTAGTTTGTTGTAGCGTGGCAGTTGTGGCGTCACGATGTCGTCATCTCTCTTCGCACTTGTTTGTCTTTTTTTTCTGCGGTGCATGGTTTAGATGTTGGTGAATACTGGACAAGAAATGGATTCTGCGAGAGACTGTAAGTACAAATTTAGTATTAATTTGGTAAAGAAAAAGCCTGAATATCGAACAAATCCCGTGAATTATCCTTTTGGCATTCAGTTTATCTTGCTGTTGAGCATGCCTAAGAACTCCGGCATAAGTGGTTGTCAACTTGTTCACTTCGGATTGTTTCTGTTTGTATGTCTTGTAATCTTCTTCTGCTGCTAAGAAGACTAGAGAAAACTTCAAAAATAAGAAACCAAAGCTAAAAAAAGTCAGTTATAATTTTGTAGCTCGAGTATAATTATTTTTGGCACCTACGGTCATATTTTTCCACTGTTGCTGGTAAAGTTACTTTTTTTTGCTGCATAGTTTGACTGTTGTTTGAAAGACAATCAAACGGATATTACAATCACTTTCGGAGACAAAATAAAATATCCGTAAATCAAATGCCAAAATCAGATTTGGATTTCGCTTTAAAAAAAATGAACATGCTGCGCGTGTCAATGCAAAGTTGTAAACGACTCAATATAAGCAGTCTGTAAATGTGCGTTTAGGTCCACAAAACTAATTTTTCTTTTGGACATCTCATCCAAGCAAAGACTTAAGGCTTACATTGCTTGTCTACGAGTGTACTACAAAATGCTTTGTTACAGTAAGCCTCTGAGAGGCGATTCTGGTAAATTTATAGGACGCTAAAATGCAAACAATTCTAAGCTTAAACAACCTGGCTGGGTCCGACTTTTGAATTATAAAATTTTCAGGTTTGCCGGCTCTACTATACTTTAAATGAACTTGGTTTTTGAAATGAATTTGTACTATTTTAACTCGAAAATTATGATTGGGTTATAAAGCTTTTAAAACGGGCGAAAACTAGGCTAATAAACATGTTCAATGTAAAAAACTAAGATTTAGTCGCTTTTTCAACTTTGCTTTGTGGGCCGAAAAATTTACCTTTACGCAAAAAAACAAAAGCAAATAATGAGGCTTTTATTCGACATATTTTGTGAGAATTTTATCTGATCAATTTAATGTCACTAGCATTGTTTTCGTATAGGAATTTTCCTAATTAAATGAGCTTTTAATTTAATAATTTTGATACTCTATAAACTTCTCATTTGATAGCCTCACTTTTTTATACACCGATTGAGAAACAAATTCGCTCTCGTTAAATCCTATTTTATGACCTATTTATTAGAACTCTAGGTAACGTACGAAATGATGTAACCGGACAGGCTTTAACCTTTGGTCCTAATTTATTTTTTCTTCGCAACCCCTAATCAGTTGACGGGCCGTGAAAGAATATCGCCACAAAAAGATGCGAAAAAGTTTTCGCTGAGTTTCCTTTACATATTCCGGCTTTATATGGGTCTACACCCCAATTGCCTGCCTAAAAATGAAACTGTTGTTCAATTAAGTGTCAGTCAAACTCGGTATAATCTTGACTTGCAAATCCAAATGCAAAGGTTTATTTCGCAGTAGAAAAGCGTGTAAACATCATCGAACAGCGCAATGTAAATTGGCTAATGTGAAACCACGTTTCTTTCACTTTATTTACCATGCATTTATCTCAATTGCACACTCTTGTGAAATTAGCCTCAGACAATTAGTTGCGACCTTTAACAGACTAAACAAGCCAGTATGAAAATATGTTAAGAGGAGCTGAGCTCTACATGTTCTATTTCTTTTTTTCATATTGCCCTTGCATGTGTTAATAAGATTCCATTTCTTTTTTGTTACAGGTAACTTCCAGACATGACGAGGAGATAATTACTTTTCTAGAGAGCAATCCTTTGATACCGTCAGTTATTACTGACTTACTTTGAGTTAAAAACAAAGAACACAGACACTGGTAATGACAAAAAAACATTAATCCCTGGCAAGCCTACAAAACAAGAAAGAGGAACTCAGACTCCTTATCAAAATGTGAAACAAGATAAAAAGAGCTTTTCTAACGTAGGGAAAATTGCGTTCGAGAGATTTGTAATTGCAACGTTATATTCAAGCACATTGCATTGTCAAACATCATAATTTACTGAATAATGAACAGTGATTTGGGGGCTTAGCTCAGTTTGTAATGAACTTTGAAAGATATTCTATAACCTTATATTTTTAAAAGCTTTCATGGAACATAGATGCATTTTATTATACAATGAAAATAGTCTCTGTCTCTCTTTTTACTGATTTCAGTCAATTCCATTTTATTCGCAATGTGAAGTGGGAATCCTATTAAAGACTCATTAAAAGGGGTGAGGAGTTTTTACAATCCCCCAACAGGTCATCTCCACGATGACGCTGTTTTATTACTTCGGCAGAATCCCTCAGGGTTTTACTTTCTTGTGAAAATTAGAGCTTTTGTTATTTAAACTTCGCTGGGACAACCAAATCTATGAAAATGAAAGGAATAGCAATGACGTCATCGTGTAACCGTACATCAAAAGATAAGCACTGTGATCTGTTTATTTTTTTTTAGCCAGGCTTAAAATATCTAAAGATTCAAGGAATTATAACCTGTGCGTTGAAACATGCCAGAGACCGATTTTGGCATGCCCGGCATGACCCAGATTATGGCACGCCCGGCATTCCAAAGAATTTAGCATGCCGGGCATGTCAGAAAATTTGGCATGCCCGGCATGCCGGGGATTTTGCTGGGTATGAATTACTTATTACTAGAACCTAGGCTTCTCGCGGCCTGGGTAAGAAGGTCACAGAACCTCAAATTATGCTTACAGGGCATGCGAAATTCTGTTGCATGCCAATTTCAATGCAAAACCACTCTGGGCCACCCCCTCTATTACCAGTGAGCAAATCATTGACGATAGGCATGGGAAAAATCCTTGCATGCTAACCAACATTGAAAACGTAGCAGAAATGTCCTCAATTGCTGAGTCATGCCCTAGGGGAGGCTTTAAAATACAGAATTTCCTGACATGGATGAGGGAATTTTCCGTAAACAGCATGTGATCATGCCGGCTAGGACGTATTGCCTCCGTATTGCCCCTTTTTACAGCTAGCTAGGCTCATTTTTAGGTTCCATGGCCTGAAATGACGAAAAATTCATGCCCTAAATGTAAAAAGTCCAAAAACGTCCTCGAAATTTTAGTTTCCAAGCCGTTCCCTTTGGGGTTTGTTTCACCCGTCCAGTGACTTTGGTAGGAAAGTGTCTGTACCCTAGGCGAGTCGGGTGAAATTGGCATGGGATGCAGAGTTAACAGGCAGGCTGAAACTTAGCCATGTTACAAAGCCAAAAAATGAAGTGTTTAGTGTTATCGAGGTACCTCCATTCAGACCCTCAAAACAGCAGGCCGGAAGGAAAATACAGCGGTTCATGTCCGCCGGGGTTCATGGCTGCTCCGCCTTGGTTTTATGGCTGATATGGTTGTGTGTACTTTTTCCAAGGTATCAGATTAAAACTTGAAGCTTGCGGCTATAACAGTAAACAGTAACATTTTTGTAATATTAAACTCTATAGAAATGGGCAAAGAAAACTAAAAAGGGGTAAACCCCATTCAGTCCGTCTTGCAAAGATCTAGGGGATTCATATTTAGTGCTTGACTCTGATTTGAGTCAAACCTCCATATATGGTACTGAAATATCTGAAATATAGCTTAAAGAGTGTCAAAGGTTAGACAATGTTGGAAAGTCCATGGCTTAGGTCCAACTGGTTTTGTTTCGCTTCATCTAGCACACGTAGTATTGAAGAAGTACATTTGATGGAACAAAATTGAGGGTGTTGCCGCATAACTTACCCCAGTCCGGGATTTACGGTAAGCATGAACTAGGTTTCGACAACTCCATTCAGAAGCTAATTACATAATTTTTATCAACCTCGAAAAGGAACTGATACAAACTTGCATTTCCGCAAATATACACTCAGTCAAGCGTTAAAACGCAATAACGTAGACAGACTAAACATATATGTATACACAGCACGAATATCTTTGTGCTGCTGGCTGCCGGATAGCTACTATATACCATCGTCTATCACTAGAGTCTGTTTTTTAAAGTGAGCGCAGCTAGAACATTGTATAGTATTGCAATTCTTGCCGTTCTAGGTGCCTTAGTGCGGGAACAGCTTTCAAATGAAGAACTAATTGATCCGTCTTGATCTTGATCTAAGCTCGAATTGTATTCAGAATGTTTAAGTCTGATGCAACAAAATAAAAGACTGATACGCAAAACCTAAAGAGGAAAGGTGGAAACTGGCGAAAGTTGCTTCTTTTTGTGGCGTGAACCTTTAGAAAAGTCATGAACACAGATGTCACAGATCACTAGCTAAAGCCGAAATTTAATATGTTGCAAAAAAAGTCTTTTGTTAACTTAACGTCAGTTGCTTAATGTTCTTTATTAGTACAACTGAAGCTTCCGCTTTGATTCCTTCGAATCATCATTCCCCTTTTTTTGCTGTGTAGTAAAGCTTCGGTTTGGTTGTAAAACGTACATTTTGATGCGTTTACGGATCTTAGTTTTAGCTGAAAACAAAAAACGTGTTTACATTTTTAGCTCATGGATGACGTAGTCATGCCTTGGGCTTTTGGAGGCACTCGAATGGCACTCGATCACTCACTCACTCACTCACTCGATTCTCATTAATTTATTCATTAAAGCTCATTAAAGTCAGATTAAACACGTTACTCCTACCTCCCTCACTTAGTATTACCTTTTTTCCAAGTGCCTTTTAGGTATATGTTTGGAATATTCTAGAGGGTACTAGTAAGGCGAATTTTTTTCCCGACACATCAATTATAAAGATTGGTTTTGTATAAATAACAATATTTTAAAGAACACAGATAATATCATCCGCAAGAAATGGACTTAGAATTGTTAAAAGGCCATTGAAATAATTGAGCGTGGATCATTGTTGTATATTTGGACGAATTGTGCACATTTGTTCCCGATATTGTACTTGATTTGGAGAAGATGCGATCAACAGGAGCGTGAAAGAGCTATTGCAGCCTGACGATGGGATTTCGTTCAGCGAAAAGTGAATAAGCCAAAGAGCCTTATAATCACTGCAAAAAAACTGTCCTCGAATTGTTAAAGCGACATTGAGGAGTATCTATTGAGGTTTATTTAGTAATTTGGACGAATCCGTTCGACCATTTGTCTTCGTATGCAAACAGGGAATGAATGAATTAATGAATTAATGTTGTGTCAACTAGAAGCACAGGTTTTAGAACCAACAAGCGTTACGCTATTTTGCTTGAATTCTTAGGTGATCTTTGCCTTAAAGTAGGCTTTTGTTTGTCGGTGATTCCATTTAGCAGTGCTATTAATGTAATTTCTACAACAAATGTTGCGCTGGTATAAACAAGTCTCTGGCGAAAGGCAATCGGATACTTTGACTGCGTTTAAATTACTTGGCTAGGTCAGAGCACGTACTGCTTTGAGCTTAATCCGTTTTACATTTATTAAAATAATTTTTAGCTCGTGTTTATCAAAAGCGCGTTCTAAAGCAGTTCAATTTAGCCATAAACGCCTGTATTCTGTATTTAATATAGCTCGTACTGCATATACTAACCGTTACGTACTCATCATATGGAAACATTTAATAGAAAGCATTGCACTTTAAAAAACCACGGTTTAAATAAAACTCATGTATGTAAAACTTGGTAAGAAAGTGCACTGTCGTTCGGAAAGTGTTTGACAGTCACATGAGAAAGCAAACTATTTTACAACTAAAAAGCGTTAATAATTGCTTTTAAAAGTGATCTTTGCTTTGTAAGTAGAAATGTTGCGCTGATAAAAAGTTTCTAGAATATTCAGGTACACATGCAATCGGATACTTCGAGTGACGCTGTATTTTGGCAAGTCCGTACACAATGAACCGTTCAAAAAGATTTATATGTTTTTCTTTGATTATTGAACTGTCTTTTCTACACTAATTCAATTCATCCATGAGCTCGCTCCTAGGAGCCTTTGATTTGCCCTGCATGTTCATTTTTGACATGGCTGTCTTACTGGTTTTCTAATCCTTCCTGTATGACCCTGTACAAGTGAGGTGCTTCCCATTGCCGAATTCGATTTCCCTTCTAAACAATGTTTATTATAATTGAGTACAGCTAGGTTATCAGAGCAACAACTTATTTGCACGGCTTTACATGCAGGTCAGATCAAACATGAGACAAATGTATTGGATTAGAAGGTATCAATGTTATATTATACGAATCAGGGACTGAAGAAATTCATGGATAAAATTTGTGCCCGTGCTGGATTTAAAAAGTACTTAAAAAAACTTCAAAGATGACGTTTCTGCATTGCTAAATCCAAAGATAGGATATAAAACGAAAAGAAAAAAAAAAACGATAAAGACGGACCCGGAAACCAGAATCGCGCATGAAAAGTCGGTGGTACCCAGGGTACAGCAATCCTTGTGCATAACCAATGCAATCCTAGTTCAACCTAAGTATTAATTTTTTGATCATACTAGTACGCGTCCTAGCTGCGAAATCCCCTTTACAGATGTCGTAAAATGGCAAGGATACTGGCACTTGTTGATACTGTTTAGAAACTGATCGAAAGTTGTAAGCTAGGAATAGCAGCCTACCACCTGTGGCTTGTATTTTCTGCACCTCTGATCTACAGATACAGATGCTCCCCATTTATTAGTTTTAAATGTTTTCAAGAAGTTAGTATTTCAAGAGTATACTCTTTTAAAAATAATGGAAAAAAATAGAATGTTTCTTTGCTTATTACTCGAAGAGAGTTTTAATGAAGCCAACATTTATTGTTCAAAGATATTTTCTGACGACGGGGAAAAAGCTCTCCTTACTATAAGAAACTGTATATTAAATAAAAGCCACCTTTAAAATTAAAATTGTCAAGTTTGGGGCGGGGCGTCGCTATTTCAATTTTGATCGTTCTAGAACAGTTTATTTTAATATTCGATATTTAAAGCTCAGTGCATATCTAAGGTCATTTTCAAAGTTTGTCTTTTTAGCATCGTAGTTTTTTCTCAAAAAAATACTATGTAAACGGCTCACTGGAAGGGCATTTAGCTTTATGAAGAGATACTACTACTGAAGTAGGCCTAAATAGCTCGTAACAGAGAATACGTATAAGAGGAACCTCTTTTTTATGATCATGATTTTATCCTCCTTGAATTCTTACAACAGTGCGCCTAGTTTCAACTGAAGTTATGACAACTTTACTTTTTTTTTTTTATAATTATGCTGATGGGTATCATGCCTTTGCTTTTCAGCTCCAACATGGAAATTATGGAGAGGTTAGATATGCAGAGAATAAAGCGCCACAATGAAATTCTCCAAGGGAACTATATGACATTTGTGGAAGAAATAGAACCCAGACCTGCGATAGCCATTATGCCGGCATTATGCTCGATGATCCGACTATAGCATTATGCCCAAAATTACGCCGACATACTGATCTAACCTTAGTCGTAAGGGAGAAGGATTAGGATACGAAAGGTCCGGGTTCGAGGTCCGGGTTTGACCCTGAGTTGCAATTTTCTCTCTTTTTAGAAGAAATACTCTAAATAACGAGACAAAGATTTTCTAAGTGTCTTAAAAATGGCAACGACCGTTTTATTTACGAAAGGGACAACTGCACCGGCGTCTGTATTTCGGTGACGCATGATGCGTGGGCAATTAAGGCTTAGGGACTAGGCAATATGAGCCCTGGGTGCAACTGGAAGGGCCTATCGAAAGAACTAGTCAGTTACCATGAGATGAAGTGATTTTCTGTTGATCTGTTTGTTTTTATGTAATCTTCACCATCTGTTCCAAGAAATGAAAAATTTGGTAGAGAGGGAGAGTAAATACTCAAAATATGAGGACCCTATCAGAGTTTCAGAAAGTGCACAGCTACGTGAGTATTAATGTGCGGCTCTTTCATTTCAGACCATTTCAGGTACGAGGGAGACTTTGATACAAAAGGTGTTATTCACTACCTTGGTATCAAAGCCGGCGTCAATATGTGGATGAATCCTGCTCGAGTACCGTCATCCGGAGTGAAAGTAACGTACTGCGATGGAAATGGCCGTGGAGACCCTAAAAACATCTTAGAATATTTCAGTCCAGTCAACAGTTACACTCACTCGGGGTGGTGTTTGGATTTGGGAGACTATTACACGCTGCAGCTCACCGACTATACTTTGAGACAACTTGGAAGCAATTCAAGGAATTTCCTACAAAACTTTAAGATACAAGGCAGGCTTTATGATGACGATGAGTGGAGTTTACTGAGCAGTCATAATCGAGTTGATTGGATGTTTTCGAATGTGTCATACTATGGAGATAAATCATGCAAAATGAAGACTTGGTCTGTGGAAAAAGGTAAAGAACTTAAAGCCTATCGTCAATTCCAAATTGTCCAAATAAGAGAAGACTCCATACCAGGAAAACCTCAAATGTCCCTTGCTGGTATCGAGCTACATGGAGTGCTGAGCATACCAGTTTTTGATTAAAGAACTTTTTTGTGTGAATGAGCGTTCGTTTTTCTGCTAGTGAAACTGAAGAGTGTGACATATATCTGTGTCTTAAAGTATTACAACACAGAGACAAAATGATTAGGTGTACATAATTTAATAACAGTACAGTCAGTTGAATTTCAGACGCTAGTATGTAAATAAATAACTTATAAAAAGATAATAAATGAACAAATTAAAGTGGTAAGTTTAACTGCGTCTTTAACCGCGACGATCTTCTTAAAGTTTGTGTGTATTTCTTCCTTGCGCGGTTCAAATACACTGATATGAAATTCATAACATAAATTCATCATTTCAGATTCAAGTATAGCACTTGTTTTTTCTTTTTTTTTGCCAGCCTTACACAATTTATCCAGAGGGAATTTTACTTTTTTAGTTAATGTGGGAAACTGGGACTCAGTATGGCGTCAGTATCACGCGTTTTCGTTAGTTTTGGGAAAATCCCCTCACGAACTTTTTCTCTTGCTCGAAGACTAAATGCTTCTGAAGTTGTCTCTGAGAAGCGGCTGACATATTGCTAGATAGTCTGAAGGTTTTGAATTATAATCTTGAAGATCACCCGAAGAAAGTCTACGATTGTGTCCGTTTCATTCATTTGCAAAGCTATGGTTATCTAATTTTCAAGTTAGTTTGAAAACTATTGCTATTCCAGTATGAGACTTTTTTGCAAGTCATCAGATCGCTGCAGTTAAGACTCATTCAAGGAATACTTCGTCCTCGAAAATTCATGTGCAGCTAACTAGAAAGGGTCAGAGAGAGAGCTTCCATTAAATACTTTCTGTGACCAAACTACTCATGATACTAAACTAAACGGGCGGCAATGTACGTATCAGTTTCTGGAGCTAGCTCGCCTCCAAAATGCAAAGAGCTCATAAAGCCAGAGCTGTTTACACTCTCAATTCCGTTCCGTTCTGAGGCTTGACCTTTTACAACAATTATCTTATTAATGCCAAAAATGTACAGTTACAATTACATGTCGCAGTTTACAAGCATACTTTTTATAATTCATTATACGTGATCTATCTTCTTCGTACATCTGTCACGGGCAAGTCGTGACGTTACGGCGAATAAAACATAAAATTAACAATTATTGGACGAGGTTGAGCAAAATATCGTGATTTGTCTGCGAGACACTGACAAATCACGATATTTGGCGATAACTGAGTTCAATAATTGTTCTATCATTCGATCACCGAGTTTGTTTTTTTAATGAATATCCTTGGGAAGCGAGGCGATCTGCCATTTTCACGCTATAGCGATGGCAAGAAGAAGAAAAGCAAGGTTTCCTTTACGCGTGAGCAGAATATTATTTGCAGACAAACACAGTTGGACGGCATTGCGCATCTGTAGGTAGTTATTTGCAGGTCACGTGGTGGGCTCTCGGCAAATGAAAAGAAAGAAAAATTTGCTTCGAATGATAATAAACATTGCGTGATATAATATTAAAAGAAAACAATTATTATTGTATTTTTGGTTATTACGCCAACATTTCTGCGTTTACGTTCAAGGTTATTCATGACAAATAATCCACAAAAGCATATAGCCATCACATGGATATAAGAAACAAAAAATAATTAATAATACAAAATAATTCAGAAAGTGTTAAATAAATAACTTAATTAATTAAATTAAAAAATTAATTGCCTGTAATCACTTCAGAAGGAGGCTGTTCCACAAGTTTATCGTGGCGGGAAAGAAACTCCCCTTATACGCGTTAGTGGTACAGTTCACAGCAGGATCTCGGAGGATGGTACTAATGGGCTCTGCTGTAATGTAGTGGCTGGAAAAATGATGGCATTGGGATAGCCACCATACCCTCTGGTACTTTTGATGTAGCGATCATGGCAGAACTGGCGTATTCCAAATTTGGGCGGACCAGAGTGCTGTTGCTTGTAGCGCGTAAGATTTCTCTTGACAAAGCTTAGCCGGTGATCTGTAGCCTCGACTGTTTTGTTACGTTCTCAATACGCTTGTTCCTGTTGACTGTTTGTTACCTCAAAACACGGAGGTACTGCCAGGAAGTTCTTAATCCACAGGTTCTTAATTCGCGGGCGTTAACTGTACCAACCACAACCAATTGAAAAAAGGTACCCAGACACCTACTTCTTGTCATTCTCATGTCGCGTCTCTCAAAAGCGACCATGATACACCTCTGTTTGCTAAGGTGGGGAGCACTGCCCGGTCCTAGTTCTGGCTATCAACAGGAGCCGATTACCCGGAGCATCCATTATGTGCTATAACCTTGAGTCAATCTAGATCTTTTCTCGTAAATGTAATTTATTTCTAGAGTGATTTCCCCCACGAAGAAACTGTTTCCGCGGAAGTCCGCACAGAACCACAAAAAAAAAAAAAAAAAAAAAAAGGGAGAGTGTTTTTCCTTTGTCCCTTCACCGTTTTCCTTTGAAAATTTGCTCTCCTTTCCTTTCCTCACAACCAAGGGGAGCTAATTTCTAGTTAATATGGTGTCGCTATCAGTAATGTACTATCTGGATGAAAAAAAAAAGATCGATTTTGTTGCAACGCACACAGTTGAGATTGCATTAGAAAGAAGGGGTGAAAAATATTTCGCGAAAGCTGACAAATTTATGGCAATTCCTAAAGGGTCTGGAGTTCCTGAAGTCCCTTAATAACACTCAGCACTTAAAATTTTCAGTAACACTTTAAACCTTAAATTTGGTGGCTAAAGAGTAAACAATAAACTTTTAGTAACGAAGTTCACTAAAAACGATTTTTCCGGTCCCTTAGTTGTTTGTCATATCAGGCTTTAACTGTGTTTTAAAAACACTACAATAATGGAGCATTTGTCGGATATTAGCATAGCAGGGGCTCGGGGGCTCGCAAGGTTCTTGTGTGATTCTAAGAATGCGGCGTAAAACGATCTTTTATAGCCTCAAGTGTTAAAGGTCAAGGAATGTAGAAAAGACAATTAGCTCAAGTGTAACTGTTTTTTGTTGCTCAGCAAGACTACAGTTGTCAGGCAATTCAGTGACAACTTATGAGGAAGTTTATCGGCGAAGTGGAAGTGAGTAGATTTCATCACGTAGTACTGGCCCCGCGTTTCATAATCGGTTCAAGGTAAGCATGGGTGGAGGTTTCACTAGTTACTGAAGGTGATTTCATTCAAAGAAGCGTTGTTTGATTACGTTAATCCCAAAAAGAGAAATACACACTTGCATGTCAACGTATGCATTCAGTCAAGCGTTAATAAACGCAAGAAGGTTTGCAGTCTAAACATACGCAGCACGAATATCTTTGCTGTTACCGTTGCGATAGCTACTATGGTCTGCAATTATGAGCATTTTAAGTCTACACACTGAGTGAGTACAACACGGTTTATTTAAAGAAATTAGACGCTAGATGTACTCTAAATAAGTGCTTAGTAAGCGAACAAGGTTACATAATTGATCCTTATGGATCCAAGCTCGCAGTGCAATAGCATAGTGCGTTTTACTTTGACACATGAAAGTAATGTCACGTGAACTGAAACTAAACCGACCGGTTGCCTCTTTTTAAAGTTAGAAATGAAAATTATCGTTGATGTTCACAGCGCGATATCTGATATTAAAGCTGCTATGGAATCCTTTTTCTAATTTAACGTCAGCTGACTGATTGCAGTTAAGCTCTAGCTTCAACTCGAAAGCTCAGTCGCGTGATTGAATCCACCGATTCATCTCCGTCCCCTTTCTGTATCATTCCAACACATCCATGTCCCTGTTGTAAACGAACATTGTAATGTTTATATATGGTTCCCTATTATTGGCAACAACTAGGTGCGTTTTGCTGTTTTTTTTTTTTGCCACGAAGGTAATTTTATTGTGACATAACTTGAATGGGTTTGTAATCCTTCCTGTGCGACCTTGTACAAATGAGTGCTTATAAAGCCCGCCCTCCTAAGATAGCTTCTGTGCTGTTCACACATAACAACGGTGATTTCGGCTCGAATTCTGTTACAAAACGAAGTTGCGCAGCGCCGATTTTTAAAGTGGAGTAGCCTGGTAGCGAGCAGGCGTTAACACTTTTTTACCGGATTAATTGGCTTTACGTGACGACACGAAAAGCTATTCGGTATCTCTAGTATCCATTGCCTAAAGCTCTCATTCCATACAATTATATTTCCCTCTTTTAAAAGATGCGTCTTCCAAATTTAAATAACGAAATTTAGAATAAAGTACTAAATAGAAGTCAATTATAAATTAACATTGACAATTTATTAAAAAAGTAAACAAGATTTGATCTGGATAATTCACGACATGATATTCATGATCACGCGAAGTCAACCGTAACTGAGCTTCTAATGTTTATAGAGATCTTTTGACTTACAATTCACTTGTTACCTGCATGTTCTACCATTTCAGTTTGAAATTCACTTTCCCTCTCAGTTAATTCCAGATTTCGCCACAAGAGAACAAGGTGAACCATGAGGGAATGCCACGAACATATTCTACAAAAGCTCATTGTAGAACTCGTTAAGGATTTAGAACCAGAACCGCTGTTACGTTATTTGTATCAGAAGGGAATTATAGATCGAGATGACATGGACGAGGTACGAAGTAAGAAAATACGTAAGGACGTAAACGAGGATTTAATTTTCATGCTGATGAGAAGAGGTCCGGAAGCTTTTTCAAATCTTGTTGAGGGACTGCAAAGGAAACAACCATTTCTGGCATGCTCACTTTTGAAAGAAGGTAAAGTAAATCGGCAACAAACCTACAACACAAAGCAAGTTCAAATTCCTTAGTTGTGATAATGATTTAGCAGGAGCCCATGACTTAACTCATGGGCTCCTGGGTCTATGAAGTGGTTCATCACCTGACTCGTCCCCATCCAGTCTTCTTCGCGTAACCCACCTGGCGGGAGCTAAGGCGGGAGCAGGGGGTGATGGCACTACTAAGGACAGATAGACAGAGACGACTGGGGACGAGTTAGGCTCCTCACCTCCAGGATTTTGATAAAGCTATTTTTCTGTTTCTTAGGCCTCGTTTATATGGAGAAAACCTGTTCCGGGTAGAAGGGTCACCCTCCTAAACGAGTCAGCTTTAGCGAGCGTTTATATGAATGACCTTTTTGTCCAAGCAAACAGCGCTCGCGGATGCTCTGATTGTCTCGTCTTGATTGAACCAAAGCGATTAGGATCGAGCTTAAGCAACAAGGACGGCGACGGCTACGAAAACGTCAATAAAACAGAGAATTCGCGCTTAGTCAAACTTGATCTCTCTTATTCCGTAAACGGATCGTCACGTTTTGTTCGTTTGACTCGTCCTAGGTAGCGCAATCTTTCTCTATATAAATGGAGCCTCATTTTCTTACTCAATTTATTTTGCCGTCGCACCATTATCAAAAAGCTACTTAGTGGTTTCAGGTCATCGGATGATCCGACTGTCTTCCACAGCTAGGGGCGTTGATCTTTTGTATACGAACAAGAACAATACGTCTTGAATGTTTTTATTTTCTTTCTTCTGCAGAGAACAAGAGGCTCTTAGAACTCGAAATTGAACTCGAAAATTTGAAAATCCAAACAGAGGAACTGAAAACCAATTTGCAGCGTTTTGAAGAGAACAAACGTTTACGTGAGTATAAGAAGTTTAATTAGAGGCTTAAATAAAAGCAGTTGACCCAGGACGTTTATTCATGAAAAAATTAAATGTGAGAAGTTCAGCTCTGATCAAAGGAATCACGACGCTAATCTAAGCGCCACATGCGCTGAAACTATACAGCCTATATACAGAAGTGCCTAGATATCTTAAACGCCTCCCTCACCTTCACGTTTTACTACTTGTATACCTTCAAGTGTTTTATATGCCACCCTCCTTGTGCTCTGCAAGGCAGAACAAAGCGTTATGTTTTATCATCTCTCACTGAAACTCCTCCGCTTTACACGGAATTCCCCCAGCATCCTATCTGTTACGCCCCACCTACAATGTGCTGCAAAAAGAAGCCCTCGCAACACACGCGTCAGTGAAGTTCTTTTTTATTTTTCTTCACTAAACTACAACCGCCGTTTTCATTTCCGTCCTCATGATCTTTGCTTGCTCTCCCGTGAGATCTTCTGGGCAGCCTGATAGGTGGTTTCAGCTTAAGTAAAAATCAAAGAACAATCTTTAACTTGGAAATTATCAAACTTATAAACCTAGATGCCTTAAGAGGAACGGTGTGTTGTTGTTTTTTTTTGTTTGGGTTTTGTCTTTTTTCTCTCTGCAGAAGACAACCGAGTCGCTGAACTTGAAACCGAACTCGAAGAAGTTAAAACTCTGCGAGATCTTGTGGAACAAGAGAAAAGCAAACAGTCCATCAAGTGTGAAGCGTTAGAAACACAGACAAATGAGCTAAAGACCAAACTACAGAGTTCAGAATTGGAGGTGAACAAACTCTTACAAAAGTGTGAGAACTTAGAAGCACAGCTGCAACTGTTGCGGACAGCGTTACAGGGCGCAAACTTGCCGGAAAATTCAAGGCAGCTCGATCAAAGGAACGACACACTTGAAGGTTAGTGTTGAAGAAAAAAAAAATGAAAAAAAAATAAAAAAAATAAAAATTTATATCGCTTTATGTCATACTTCCAAATAGTCCCATATTAATTAATACAGCAAAAGCGCAGATATTATACAGTGCACAGAATTGTATCCCTTTGCATTCATTCGGATATTTTTCTTGAAAATGGGTTTTGGCTTGGAGAAAACCCTTTCGGGTAGTCTCCTCTTTTATAGCCCTCAACAAAGAATAATATAGTCATGATCAGGGGGTTCCTTCTCTCCCTCATCACTACATTGTAAATTGAGTGCGGAATGAAAAATACTAGCAATTTTATGACTCACTGACTTCTTAGCGATTCGGCCAAATTTTGAAAACTAGCTGACTTTGTTCAAAATATTTCTCGCTCCCTTATCAAGTAATTTCTGCCCAGTACGTTGCGAAATCCAAGGCCCAGCCGTAAGGGTATAAGAGCTGTGCAAGTGATTATGGTTTCTTCATTACCTCTGGCGGAAAGTACGTTGTATTAGTACTGTGGAACAACGATATTAACAAACCTCTATATAACTAAGTACTCGTTACCTTATAACAGGGGCACCCAACGACGATATAGTTCAAAACCACTTAACATAGCATTGTTGAACGTATTTTAGTGTTTAAACGGTAAATATAGGCATATTTTTATCCCCTAAAAACTTTTCATCTTTTCGGATTTCCTAGCTGAAAGCCTAGTGATCCGAAAATTATAGGGATCAAAACTTACCTTTTCGAAAATTTCAGCCAGGAAAAGGCTCCCGAAAATTCTAGGTGACCTTTTTAAGGGTAAATATCCGTTTAAAATGGGCAATTATACCATTTTGTAGATGTTCGAAAATCCTAGGAGAGGCAGGCAGGCAAGAAATTTTACAACAAATGTTCCGAAAATTCTAGTTCTCAAATCGTCTTCCGAACAGATATTTTCCCGAAAATTGCCGTTGGGTGCCCCTGTTATAACGAACGGAGCATAAGAAAAGCAATGGTAAATTTAGAAGCTCGAGTTAACGAAACCTCGTTATTACCGTAC
>OZ037995.1:12322180-12339680 GCA_964035705.1 Porites rus
AGTTTACAAAATTAACCAAAAGAGCTAAAAAACTTGGTGCAGAATCACTTGATTACTCAACCAGAAAAAATAATAAATATATGGCGACACTTCCAGGTGGAAAGAAAGTACATTTTGGTTCTCCAAAGTACGCAGACTACACAATACACAAGGATAAAGAGAGAAGAGATAAATATTTAGCTAGAGCTACAAAGATAAAAAATAAACAAGGAGAGTTAACTTATACAAATCCAGAATCGAGTAACTATTGGTCCGTTAATCTTCTTTGGCCAAAAAAAAATTGATTTTTTAATTGTAGTTTAAGAAATAAATTATAATTAACAAAATGCAGTTATCCAGCTACGATCATTTAACAAAAGACACCGTTATTTTCAAAGAAGCAAAAGAGTCAAAAGTAAAAGATAGTAACATTAAATACAAGCGTATACCAATTGAAATCAAATACCAAAACAACAAAAAAGGACCACTTGTAATCGAAACCCCATTTCTTTTTAGCTTTGGGGTAAATGAAAAGAGAAATCAAGAAACAAAAAAGTTAGTAGGATACAGTATACCAGTATGTCTTTGGGCAAAAGATAGCGAACCAAATGAAAAAGAAAAAGCGTTTTATGGTGCTATTAATAGTCTAACATCTTTGTCTATAGAACATTTAGAGAATGAATACGGACCAGATTTAGCCTCATCTCTTTCCCCACCGTTATACTACAAACAAGAAGAATATATAGATAAAAAAGGAAAGAAGAAAACTAGAAAAGATCCCTCATCTGCACCAGTTCTTTATACCAAACTTATTTACTCAGAAAAATCAAAGAAAATTTTATCTTTGTTTAAAGGAAAGGGGGGAAAGGATCTAAATCCTTTTAAACTCATCAACCAGTATTGTAATGTGAAATTAGCTTTGATAATAGAAGGAATTTTTATAAGTAAAACTGTGACATCTCTGCAAATAAAAGTTCATGAGTGCTATGTTAGACCACTCAAACCAAGAGAGTCTTTACTAATGGTTGAAGATGAAGAGCAAAGCGACAATGAAGAGCAAAGCGATAATGAAGAGGATATAGAGAAATTAGTTGAAGATTTAACTTTATCTGATGAAGAGCCAAATGAGTGAATAGGATTTTATTTTTAATACATTATTTGTATTAAAAATCAACCAAATCCTTAGAACTTACCCATGAGTTAAATTTATCAGGATAACCACTCCATTTTACTAATGCCATTTTCTTCTTATTATCTCTCTTAATAATTTTTTCTATTCTAAATGTCTGCTGTTTTGCTTTTTGTAACTCTTGCTCGTAGAAAGATCCCTTAACCTCTTCTCCCATCAAATCAGTAATAGAATATGTAACAGGTTTTGTTGGCAGAACTTTATCAATCACAAATATCTCCTCTGTCCAGTTTGGTGTGTAACCTTTATCAAATACCTTTCTCTTATATTTTGAGATTCTAACTTTATCACCAATTGCAAACTTTGGTTTACCAGGTTTCAAGTAGATTAAATCACCGTATAAATTAGACCAAACTTTATTTTCATTCTTCTTTTTACTTGCTTCAACAGGACTCATTTTTATACTAGAATGTCTAGCGTTATTGTAATCATCAACTAGTTTATCTATCTTATCCTAGTAAACAGTGTTGTTATTCACAGTAAACATCTTCCACATTCTGTTTTTCATTGTTTTATTCCATCTCTCAACAACACTAGATTTTTCCTCGTTTTCAGTGTGATACAGCTTGATACCATTTCTTTTAAGAAAATCTTTGAAATGTTTACTGATAAACTCAGAACCTTTATCAGTCCATAACATTTGAGGTTTACGTTTACTTTTGATTACATCCCCGAATGCTTTACTAACAGTTTCGGTTTTTTTGTCTTTCAAACCTATAATCCATCCATACTTGCTAAACACATCAATAACCATCAAGAGATATTTAATCCCTTTGTTCCACTTACTAAACTTTTGCATTTCAACTAAATCAGCAGCCCAGATTTCATCAATACCGTTTGAGATTACTGATCTTTTTTGAAAGTTTCTTGTGATTGGTTTGTGAAGTTCGTCGGCTAATTGTTGAGACCAATCACTACTCAACGCCGACTCGCGTTTAAACCAAGTCCAAGTTTTTGTTTGGTATTAATTATTGTTCTAGCCAAAGTATGCCCCCATTGTCTTTCTTTCCAAGGAATAGCATCCAACGATTTTACCATCTTTCTGTCTGCCTTATTTTTACACTTTCGGTCATCTCCACAAACACTATAATCAACATCATGTTGCATAGCCACAGCATCAGTTGCTCCAGTTGGCTGATCATAAATTTCTAATATTTCTCCGGTTACTGGGTCGTATCTTACTTGGTTTTCTAGATCATTATAAGGACCGGTATATTTATGCCCTGGCAGAGTCCATCCTGCTTTTGGTTTTGGCAATTTACCAATCTGTTTATGGATATCTATACCCCCACCATCAAGATCTTTTCTGTTTGTTTTGTATTTTTTCTTTGGCCGTATTTTGGTTGATAATTGGTCTAAAGCTTGTGAACCCACGTTTTGTATCATTGGATTTAATTTGTCCAAAGCGTAATTTATTGCCTTTTTTTGTAATTTAGGGTTTCTTAGTGCTTCAGACCCATAATACCTTCCCATTTCAACTGCTTTTTTACCCATCCAAGGAAGCCCGTAATGAACAAACCCATCAACTGCTGTGCCAACAACAGTATCAAAGACGCCCGCCCCTTCAGACGGGCTAATTAGTTTTTTTGATTTTTTCCCGTTTTAACATATCTAACTTTTTTAATTCCACAAACTGCACAGTGACAGTAAAATTGAGTTCTACCTCTTTTATCTTGTTGGTAACCACTTGGCTCTGTACAAGGAGTTACTCTTTTATCTTTAATACAATAAGTTTCTTTCATTTTATATAACGTTTAGATAAAAATTATGTCTACTAGATCTAATTTTCTGAAAAGTGAGCTCCAAAAGATATACAATAGCCTAAACATGAGTTATGAATATGCTGATTTTTCTAGATTGGAAAACGATGCTAATTTTATAAAAGTATTTGAGTTGCTTATGGAAATAAGTGAGAAATCAAATATGCTTAACAAAGTTGTAAAAGGTAATTATCTATTTATATAATAAATGGAAGCTAAATTCTTTTCTGAGATAGAAAAAAAGATGGATGTTAAAACAATCAAGGATTTTGAGAAAGAAGTAAGGTCAAAAATATATAATGAGTTGGAGTCTCTTAGAAAGAAAAACGAAGATCTTTCTAGAGTGCTGATGGCTTCTGAATGTGAGATGTGGAATAAAATAAGAAACGAGGAATATTCTTGGTTGCAGCTAAATAGTGATAAAAAAAAGAAACTTTATCGTCTTATTGATATTTACTCTAATTTCATAGATATAGTTGATAGTGTTAAAGATCTAAATACAAAAGTTGAGAGGGTTAAATCACTAAAAAATACACCGGTTGATGAAGATTAAAAAATAATATTTATTAAATATTATTTTTATTCTCCCCCCCCCCATTTTATCCTCCAAAATATTCTTGTATGAAATCGCTGTTATCATCATCAAAATGTGGGTTATGTATTACATTTAAAATACTATTACCCCGCTGTCTCTCAAATAAATAATATAAACACCAATAACCACAGAGAACAGTATTGCGATTTTGTATTTCATCCATTGAGTAAATAATGCGTTTTCCAGAAGTATTAAAATATGTTAGTGCTTCATTTGGCATTATTAGTCCAAATGGATCAAAGTACTCAACTACATTGTCTATATTTCTATAACAAACCCAATGTGTTCCAGGACCTTGTATATCATCTAGATTAATTATTCCACATTCTTTTTTTATTTTATGAGGTAGTCCATCACGACTATATATTCCTCTGAAATGTTTTATACCAAGTTTTTTTATCCATCCCATTAGGTCAAAGTTGGATAGAGGTTTAATTACAAAATGGTACCTAGTATGGGAATTGAGTTGAATGGGCTGTTTTTTCCTAGAAGAAGACCTTTTCCTTTGGAGTTTTTTTTTTTTTTAACACCCATTCCTATAGGGTTGGACCATGTGCCAATAAAGGGAGGAGGTTGATACGGATAACCCTTACCATTTGTGGGTGGCACGTAAACATTTGCTGTATTAGATGACCCTTGTCTATCAACCTGAAGTCCTCCTCCAAGCATCTTAGATACCAGACTAATTGCTATTGGAATTCCAATAGAAGCAAGTGTACCTAATAATCCTCCTTCTATTTGTTTTCTAGTTGGCTTTATAGTAAATCCTCTACCCGTTTGCATAGCTCTGCTAATTTGGTTCAACTGTGATTTGTTAAAAGCATTACTTATACTTGGAAGCAAAGTTAATGCAGCTGCTGGAATTGGTATTCCTTTTCTCGCTATTTCGTATAAGCTGGCTAAATCCGTTGCTCCTCCTCTTTGTCCTTTTCCAAATATTTTATTTAGCCCAATTTCACCAAGTGCAGTAGCAGCGCCAGTTGCTAATGCGGGAACAGCTTTTGAAATTCCTTTTATTGCGAAAGGAAGAACTTTTGCTCCAAGAGATGCGAGTGATGAAAATAAGTTCCCTCCGTGTTTCACAGATTTTCTAATTTGAGTTTTACTTATCTTTATATCTGATCCTGTGCCATTTGCAATAGATTTATTTATTTTGGCAATCTGTCTTTTTGTCAACATTAACTCATCATTTCCTCTAAGATGCGAATGTTTTAACCGAAGAGTCAAAGGTGACTGATTTATTATTGCGGAAGCCAGTTTTGTCTTTTGGCCATCTGTAAGTTTTACTCCATATTCTATATAATTAGCCATTTTTTATTATATTGGTTATATAACTTTTTAAAATTACGTGTAACCTCACTCGGCGCAGTCAAGTGAGGGGTTTTTCCCATGTTATATAACTTTTTAAAATCACGTGTAAACTCACGCGGCGTAGCAGCAGGGGGGTTTTGGGGGCCCCCATTAGAACTTTCTAGAATTCTATTGTTTTTAATCACACGATAATCTCGTGATTATTACATCATATATTTCTTATAAAAGGAAAGTGGGTTCCATCGTTTTCACTAATTTCA
This sequence comes from Porites rus, assembly GCA_964035705.1. Lineage (NCBI taxonomy): Eukaryota > Metazoa > Cnidaria > Anthozoa > Scleractinia > Poritidae > Porites > Porites rus. The sequence continues at coordinate 12,327,275 of OZ037995.1, forward strand.
CGACATTTTATTCGCCGCGTATATCAAGTTGATAGTAGCTATCTAGTTCACTATCACAGTGTTAGAAAGTTTGATAAAAATGCCTCTCTCATTGTAGCCAAGGGAGGGGGTCGTAGGGGGAACCGTAGGTTCCCCTACGCTCTAAGCAATAGTTTTCCATCTTGTTGTGATATTTCTGCTACTCTTTCATGTAAGACTAGCGCGTAAATATTATAATCAGCGTCTGGATTAGCAGTTAATTCGTAATGAAATGCTAGTTTTGTGACTCCATCTTTTATATCCATTTTCTGTTTAGTCAAATCAAAATAAATAAAAGGAAATAAAGTTTTGAAATTACTTCTATTGAGTAAGGTTCCACCTTGATAATCATTATTTGCGTATACATATGACATTACATTTCTAAAAACTCTTGACAAATCTGTAGAAGGTTTAAAGTGAATATCAGAATATTCGTTTCCATTTGCAACTTCTAGATAACATCTTGATATATTAGCATTATTTGGTAGATCAAAAGTGTCGTATAAAAATGGATTTGCTGTTTGTGAATCAATATTGGCTGTATCAATTCCAAAAATAAATACATGACGTGGTTTTGAAATAGCATTTGTAATTCTAAAATGGCCTGTCTGTTGTTGTGTATTATTTGATCGCTCTACTACTTCATTCAAATATGTCCATTTGTAAGGTTTAAGATAATTATCCATGTACAACTTTTCTCCTTCTGAATTAAACGTAAGTTTTGGAATAAAAAGTTGTAGTCTTGTTATAATAACTCTACAATTATCAGCTCCTTGAAAAATTAAATTTGCATCTTTTTCAATTTCGATATTTAGCTCAATTTTTGTATTTGGAAGTAATTTGTCTTCCAATGCTTCAAAGAAAGAATATCTATTAAGAGGAATTTCACAGTTTACTGTGGCTGATACACCTAATAGTAATTTCCTTTTATGAAAACCTTTATTATAAGTTGCTTGAGCAGGTCTTTCCTCTGCAGCTCTTGATGTATCAAGATAGTAAAATTCGTTTGTAGCTACACTCTCAGCATATGAAGGATTATACTCAAGAAGATTTTTAATATTTACAACATGATTTGCGTAGTTACAACTATAAACTTCTCGTCCATTTGCTAGGATACTTAATTTTTCTATAAAGGAGTTACTACCATTTACAATTCCGTTATGGTCTGCAATCGCAATGTTTCCTCCATCTGCCAGCTTATTTACTTTAAAATCCATTGATAATCGGGCGTTATACCAATCAAAAGGAGTGGCTTCTCCTGTATTATCAGCTACAAATCTAAGACCTGTTTTAGTTTGGTGAGCTGCATTTGCTGGAGCAGTATCTAAGACTGTTCCAGGTCATAAACAACATCCTCATATCTATCTAAATATTTAGGATTTCTAAATGACTTCATTTTATTTTAATAATTATATAATTTTCTCTTACGTGTTGATCCTCCACTAAGAAGGTTATTCAACATTTGATCTATCTCTTTTTGAGTCATTGTTTTGTTTGGAGTTGTCTTAACTTTTTTAGCAGGGGGTTTTCGGGGGGGTGCAACCCCCCCGTTGGATAACATTTGCACTATTTTATCACCAGCCTTTTTACCAGCATGTTCACCAGTTTTTGTTGCAGCCATTGTTAGTACTTTTTCACCACTTTTTTTAGCAGCTTTTTTCATTGTCTTTCCAAATATTTTTTTACCAAACGATTTAAAAACATCTGTTATTCCTTCACCATAAATATGTTGTTTTGTAAAACTACCCAATTCAGGGTCAAATCTCTTTTTATACTCTGATTGTCGCGTCATTTTTATCTAATGAATATATATTTAGCTGAGGGAGGGGGGCGCAGGGGGAACCGTAGGTGCCCCCGCTTACATCGAGTGGAGTATTAAAGTCATAAACCAATCTATACCATTAAAATTTACTGGTCTTCCAAGTGAGTCTGTTACATAGATTCTCATTTCATCAATGTAAAATGAAGAGACATCACAATACAAAGGTCTTTTAGGTTCGAAAGTAAATGGATAAGACCTTGTGAGGTTATCAGTTGGTATCACAGCAATGGTATTAGTATTTATTCCATTTACAATATTATCAGTTATCGCCGTTGTGTTGATATTTAACACATCAATCGAATTTGTGATATTTGGTAGTTTTGATCCATACTCTGTTTTTGTAATAACTTTCTTTTCAAATCCAATCAGGTCTCCAAATTCTGTTCCTCTCAGATCAAGTTGATAATCACCATCCAGTGATACTAACACACGATAGGTAGATAGTATAAAAGTTAGATTGATTGAATACTTCTTTGTACCTTTAGAATCTGTTGTGTGGTGAGACTTTTGGTCCATGTACTGATGAATGTAATCATTGATATCTGAGTAGGAATACATTCCATCTGTAAAAGTAATTGTTTGCCAGGCGGATCCATCATGAGTATATTTAATCTTATTGTTTTTATAATCACTTCTAATGTTGTACCATGAGTAAGTCATTGACAATCGATCAAGAGCAAGTTGATGTTTCTTATCAGTATCAAGTTTCAGAGATGGGTTAAACTTAATAGTAAAATCACCAGGTCTGCTTGTTCCTCTTTTTTCCCTATTTATTGAAGAAATATGAATAGCTCGTTCTTCCATTTTTATCTAATAGTTATATAAGTTTTTATTAAATCATTTAGCTGTTTTTTTGAGATCACTTTCATTTGGTTGAGAAGATGTGCTATTTGAGAAAACTCAGGTATCACGCCATTATTCCCATCTAGAATTGAACCACCAAGTAATTCAAGTCTGTTTAGAAGTTGATGTGGGTTGTTATAGTAAATAATTCCTTGTCCCATTTTATACTCAAGCGAACCTAAATAAAGTTCAAGAATGTTTTTGTATTTATGTAGTAAATCTTTTTGCATTTGAATAAATTCTATTTCCATTTTTTCATCTTCTGTTTTTTGTTTTTTTCTCTTCAAACCAGCTATTTGCCCTGTAGTAACTTTTACATCATTTTTTACTTCATCACGTATTTCTCTAAGTCTTTCAGGGTTAGTATCAAAAAAATCATTTGGTCTTGGGTAGCCCATATCCTTCAGTACTCCTAAATCCACATTGTCAAGATTTTTTTCAATGTTATAACGTGAAGGTGATCTTGGTCTAGATGTTGTAGGTTCATCATAATCACCTTCCAAAGCTGGTAATTCGGACATTTCAGCCAATCTTAAATTAGTTTCATTAATTTTTTCCAATCCTGATGTTAATGCAAGTTGATTTTTTTTAAGCTGTGCTATAGTTGCGTTTTGCTGCTCATCAATACTTTTTTTTAATAGAATCTTGAGATTTAATAAGTGGTTTAAATGTCTCTTTAAAACCTTCCCGCATATCTTGTTTTTGCCATTTTGTTGTTTTTATAACATCTCTAACCTGTTGAGTCAAAGCTTCGGCTTCGATTTTATTTTTTGCAAATTTTTTGTATTCTTCTATATCCATTTTATCTATTAATTAAATAAAAATGGAAATTCCAAATTATGATAGTACCGATAACATTGATAAAAAATATAAACAGCTATTTCCTTTTATGCCGGCGGATACGTTTCGAATGTTAATCTGCGGAAACAGTGGAAGTGGTAAAACTAATCTTTTGTATCACATGTTAATTAAACCACTGTTGCATTACGATGAGATTTATCTTTACGCACGTAATCTTGAACAGGATAAGTATCAAAAACTCATTAAAAAAATGAGGGAGTTGAGTAGTAAAATTGGATATGAAATACTTCATGTGAGTAACGATGAAATAACCCCGGTTACAGAAATTGATTACGAAGACAATCAAAAACTTGTGATATTTGACGATTACGTTTGTGATAAAAACCAGAGGTGTCTGATTGATTATTTTATTCAAGGACGACATAAGAATTGCTCTGTAATCTACCTCAGTCAATCATTTTATAAAACTCCAAAGGATATTCGGCTAAATTGTTCTCACTATTGTCTGTATGAATTTCCATCATCGAGGGAAGCAAACAGAATATCATCCGAATTAGGAGTTGACAAAGAGGCGTATAAATCAGCAACAAAGAAACCGTTTTCATTTTTGTACATCGATAAACCAAAAAAACGTATTGCTAAAAATTTCACCAGTAATATATCCTAATAATAAAAAATGGGAATATTTAACGAACAATCGTTTGATCATCCTTTTGCTAAAGGTATTCCTGGTGCTCCAGGAGTTGGATTTAGTCTAACCGCAGATGGTAATTATGATATGAATAAAAAGAAACTCACAAATGTAGGAGCACCTAGTAATACCACTGATGCTGCTACTAAAAAGTATGTTGATGATAATTCCAGTGGATCACCCTCAACATCAAGGCTAACAGTTGATTCTAACATTAATATGGGAGATCAATACCGAATTACAAATCTTAGCACACCACTGGATGCAAAAGAACCACCTACTAAAGAGTATGTAGACAATACATTTCTTGATAGAGATGGTTCGTACCCAATGAAAGGTGATCTTAATATGGATAATAATAAAATGGTTAAAGTTGGCGCACCAACAGCTAATGATGACGCAGCAAATAAATCCTATGTTGATACAAAAGTAACAAATACAATGAGCTCTGCAGCAACAAAACAAGAACTAGCTAATTATCTTAAAAAAGATGGGACTGATGCAATGAAAGGAAGTCTAGACATGTCCAACAATAGAATATTCAATTTACCTACTCCAACGGGGCCCAAACAACCAACACCATTAGCTTTTACTGATTTAAAGTATGTTGCCCGTAATGGTTCATCTACAATGACTAATAATCTAAACATGGATAATAAAAAAATAATTAACCTTAGACTACCAACATCAGACACTGATGCCGCAAACAAAAAGTATGTGGATGATAATGCTGGGGCCCCAGATCTAAGTGATTATTTGGAAAAAGATGGCACTGTTGCTATGACAGGTAACTTAAATCTTAACAGCCATGAAATAGATAATCTCAGTGACCCCACCACAGATAAACAAGCTGCTAATCGCGGATGGGTGCGTAAACAAATAGAAAGGCTTGATCATCATTCTGGAGAAGCCTCAAGTGGCGTATTCACAATAACAGATCCAGCTAGACCTACAACAATGTATCTACAATATATCAGTGGGGGGAGTGCCTCCCCCCAAAGCCCCCCTACTGTTGATTTTGTTTTAACTACATCAGCACCTGGTCAAGCACTTGCTTCATTTGCTCCAACAGCTAACACATACGTTAACAAAATAGAATTTCAATTTGGATCGCGCAATGTCAACGTCGACTTTCTGTTTTTTATTCCCAGGGACAACAATCATTCCAATTCTGTCTTTTGGGTTAGTGGAAATCGAACTGGCACATGGTCATTGAATATCCACAAGTCCTGGAACTACAATATGTCAGGAGTAAAACTACGAACTCATAATAACAACAATCACTCTGCTATAACTTGCAGAGTATTTTTTGATCTACCAAAAGCAATTACTAAACCACTTGGTAGAATAGAAATTAACACACCTAAAATTGTAATAAGTGGGGTTGTAAAAGCAGATGTCAACCTTGGTGGTAATAAAATAAAGAATCTGGGTGTACCAACCCAAGACAATGAATCGGTAAACAAAGGTTATGTTGACAATCTAGTTCATCATACCGCAGTTCAACCAAGTCATTATAAAGATGAGTTTAGTTACCTCATGTTAAGTGGGGCTCAATGGACTGATGAAACGGATGGGGGGAATAGTTTTGTTATATCAAAAATAGGAGATTTAGCACCAAACAAAGGAAACTTTCACGACTATAATCACAAAGTAATTTACGCGTCTATACGAAAGAGATATGATGGAAATACGCATAAGAATACATTTAATTATAAAATGGGAATTAATTTTTACAGACTAACTGCAAATACCGAATACACGTTGTGTTTGGAAATACTTAACACTGATTATAATCTCTGGAATAATACTCAAATAAGTGTTGACAAAGGAACTTCAACAGGATTATCAATTGGAAATACAATTGTAAAAAAACTATCCCATAGGTATACTGATTCAACAGGATCAACAAAAACTATGTACTACCACAGAATAATAGTTAATTTCCGAAAATTGTCATCTGGGAATAAGTTCTTTCTTCACATTTCGGTTGATTTTCTTCAGGGCGGATATAATATCTCTACGTATCCATCACTGTTTTCAGGAGTTTACATCATTGCTTATGGCATTGTGGGTACATTTAGCAATATCGACCCAGATAAAGTTTACGACTATCACACCGCATTTGATATCAAACCAACAGAAGTAGTGTACAACGTTGATATAAATGCAAATCAAAAAGAAATTACAAATATCAAACTTAACCGACAAAATAATAATAGTGCCGCGACAGTCGCTTTAGTAAAAGAAGTAGCTCCTTTTACTAAAAATGCTTTGTATAGATTATACTTTAGTGAGGTCTATGACTTTACTCATGCGGATAGTTATGGAATAAATATAGGTTCATCTGGAGTTATTATTAATTCTGTAAAGCCTAATATTACACTACCACCTAATAAAGACCTAGATGAAATAGAAAAAGATGGATTACATGTTAATGGTTACGATGTTACTTTTTCTCCTACACATTCTTCGAAATCTACTTTATGTATTGTTTTTACTCATTGGAGAAATAGGAGTTTTACCCTAACTAAATATTTATCAACAAATAATAATATTTTAGTAAAATTAAACTATGATAAAACAAACAATAAAGTAACTTTAACTATCAATAAAGCAACTCAAAATTTTACCATGCTAAGTGAATTTAGTGGAAAAATAATTGTATTATGGCTAACAGAAAATTTTGATTCAAATGTTACAAAAGTTAAAATAAGTAACTATAGCGGAACATTAACTATACCAGCTGTTTTTTATAATGTTAATCAACGTTGGAAGTTTAAAACTGAAGATGGAGTGTTAAATAAATTAATGTACTCTCCAAACTTTTACGACACTGATTCTGAGCAATATCATAAAGTAATGCTTCAAGAAAAGTTAAACGGAAGTTACATAGTATAGTGGGGGGATTGCGAGCCCCAAAACCCCCCTATAAGGGGAACCTACGGTTCCCCTAACACCCCTCCCTTGGCTACGCCGCATAATCTGAGTATAATATAAAATGAAGGATATCTTTGAGTTTAATCACATTGATAAATCTCTGAGTGAAACAGAAATAGAAACTATAAAAGATTTTTACAGACATTATCACAAAAAATATTGGTGTTTTAAAAGGTGTTACAAGAGTTATAAATTTCTTGATGATTTTTTTACGATAACCGGAATAAGTCTTGTGGCTATAGGAACAATTGCTGGTGGGATAACACTAAACCCAGTTATTCTTGGTGTTATAAATGGCGCTGGGATTATTGTAGCTGGTGTAGGGAAGAATAAAAATTACAAAAAGAAAATAGAGTTATCAAGGATCGCATTCACGACTTATGAAAAGGTACTAGTAGAACTGAGATCAGCTCTTAGAGGAGATGAATGGGATAAACAAGAGTTTATTGATAGGATGAAACTGATAGATGAAATGATAATTGATCAAACTCCTATATCTGATAGATTTGCTAAAAAATATAATAAGAAGTTTTCACCCAAAACCCCCTGCTACAAGATTTAATATAAGCAAGTAATAAATGGAGGAGTTAAGAAATTTAAAAAAAAGTTTTATAAAAAATTTTGAAACTACTTTATCTTCTGCCGGAAAAGATTTGGTAAAAGAAATGGAACAGAAATATAGCGTTGACGACCAAATTTGTCTTGATTATGCTATGAGCCTGTGCCATAAGCTTGTCAAAATGGATGGAGTTAGTGCAGAAGATGAGAAAAAGTGCCAAGAGTTTATAAAAATTTTTTATTATTTGGACGAGATAAAGTCACTGAACTAAAATCTAATCCAAATATCTGAAATAATATTTTTGGCCATTTATTTTTGATGTTGCTGTTTTATAAATACCTAAGCAAATCATACTAACTTGGGCTGGATTTATTCCCAGCATTTTTCCAACAGAGTACAAGCTTTTAAAATTTGTTTCTTTTTTTGTTACCAAATTTATTGCTGTTACCTTTTTAGGATTTTTGCGATAACTACCAAAATTTCTGTTTTTTGCTGATTTTTTAATATTTTCGCTTGGTGTAACAATCTCCAAATTTTTTATCCTGTTGTCCGTTCTGATAGAATTTATATGATTGATCTGTTTGTTTTTTTCAATTAGACCGTAAAAGCATTCGAAAACGAATCTATGAGATAAGTAAGATTTAATCTTATTTTCTCCTGTTGTTATACCGCATTTAAGATAACCATTGTTAATAAGATTTCCTTTTCTAGCTTTCCTCAGTCTAATATTCATGATTTCTCCATCTTCATTTGCAGCGTATTTTTTATAGACAGGATGAATAAAAAACTTTTTTCCGTTTCTAAAACAAAATTTTGCATTTTGTTTTAATATTTATTTCTTTATGCTTCAATTTTTTTATCCAAGCATAATATAAAAAATGTTAAAGGAAATAGTAGCATACGTTAACTTCAGATTTCCAGCTGCAAAAACACAATTTTATAACGATAGCTTTATCAAAGCTTGTCTTGTTTATGAGTATTTATATGCAAAATATTTCAACCAAGTGATGGATTTGAATAGAATTATTAACAAACTATCAGGTTACAGACATACTATTAGAACTAAATCTAAGGTATTGGCTAATCATTTGATTTTCAATTTGGGTTTCAGATCTTTCTGGAGCCACTTCAAACTTGGAAGAGGTAGTGTTTATGTTTTTGACTCTGGTTTTCAAGAAAATGAGGTTATCGGATATTTAACAGGAATTTTATACTGGGTTTTCCATGGGGGGGTTGTTTAATTTTATAATACTACTATTATAAAATTTAAAGCAGGGGGGCTTTGGGGGGATGCAATCCCCCCACTCTTAATTCAAGATAAGGGGAACCTACGGTTCCCCTAACACCCCTCCCTCTCAGCATTTGATGAAAATTCAAGATAATTTTTCCACCATTTGTCATAATATTCTTTTGTTTGAGATGAAATATTAAGTTGGATTTTGTTTTTTGAGCCTATTTCCCCCAAAATTCTATTTGCGACATAAAAGACATTAATCATTCTCTTACGGCTGAACTTTTTATTTACCTCTTTCATAACTTTCTCATCTATTTCCATTAACTTTCTGTATAATTCGTCCTTTTCCTCTCCTGTCAAATTTGGAATCTGTTTTATCTTTTTCTCGTAATAGTATTTTCGCTGGTATACGCTTTTGTTCCTGAAATATAATCTGTCATACTCTTTTGGATCAAAGTAACCTAATACATGCCCGTTTGTTGATCCACATTCTTCACAAATCTTGTAACCTTGATATATCGCGAAATTTTCACTGTTTTCACAATTTGAACATGGGGGCTGCATTTTTGGTTCATCTGAGATATTTTTGGTGTAGTTGTGTAATATTTCCAAATATTTTTTTATTTGATCTTCTGAGTAATACATTTATTTTTTAGTTTTTTAATTTTTAAATATTTTTCATCTTAATGCCAAAGTATGAACCTTGTCTTTTAAGACAATTCTTTTATTATCTTCGCAGCTCAGAGCTATTTTATTTACCTCTTTTGAATATATATCATGATTTTTACTTTGTATTATTTTCATACTTCGCATTTGTTTATCCCCCGTGAATAAGCAATCAAAATAATGCTCAAATGTAATTCCTTTTGACACCACAGACTTTTTTATTCCCTTACACTTTTTAACATTTTTACCTTCTTCTATTTTGAAGCTATATAACTTAGGGCGAAGACCTATAAAATGTGTGATTTGCTTTCCAGCAACTTCATCTTTAAACATTCCAATTACTTTTTTGTTTTCTCCTGTGAGTATTCCAGAAGGATGATCTTTTGGGTAATCAGATGTATCAAACTTTGTTTTAATATCAGCTGATATATCTTTATAAAAATCTTCTGTTTGAATTTGGTACATTAGACTATCAGTATCTGTAAAAAGTAACTCAGCTTTTTTTCCATATTTTGGTTTTATATAATTATAGTGAAAATCAAACATTAATGTTTTGGATAAATCTAATATAGCTTGTCCCACATAAACAGGTTTGTTAAAGTATATTTCTGTTTTTTTCATATGAGCCGCGATTAAATTTTTATCAAAAATTGTAACTCTTTCAAAGTTAGGCCTTTTTGAAAGATTTAGAGCTGTTTTACGATTATCAACCAAAAATATATTTTGTCTTTTTCTAATGTTTTCTATTGTTTTTCCAAAAACTGAATTATTCATGAGTTTAAAAAAGTCTTTCTCAAAACTGTTATCTGCTGCTTTACGCAATTCTGTATTTTTTCTTATATAGGGTTCCATCCAGGGGGATTGTTTAAAAGATAACGCTCTATGAACAGCTTTAAGCTCCAAACCCATATTGAGATATTGTTTAAGATTTTTATAGTGTATAACATAATTTTTTTTTGGTTTCAAATGAGATATAAGCTTTTCCACCCCATCTACTTTAATAGGTTCTGGAGCAAGAGGGTAATCGTTATGCTTTTCCCAAAGATGATTTGGGTATAACGGATCTACATCAAAAATATATCCCTTGGAAGACTGCCTCCCCTGCTCTAATATATCTAGTACTTTTTCTTTTGTAATATTTTCTTCCCATTTAAAACCGTGTGTTGGAAGCGGTTGAGACATTGCCCATCCATAAAGATTGTTTGCATCAAGGTATTGAATGTAAGATGAGGGTTTTTCTGGGTTATAATTTTTCATGTACTTATTATTAGCTTCCGCATATCTCTTTGATATGTGAGTTATTCCACCACGTATTCCCCTTTCAAACATCAATAACATATCGTAATCTACAAGTAGTTGTAACTGTTGCCCTGTTTCTTTAAGACAAGCATCCCAAGCAAGACCTGGTGAAGTGAAATAATGAGCTGGATCAAGGTTGTAATGTTCCATACAAGTTTTCCTGAAGTTTTCAAACACATCAGCTAAAAGTAGAACATCAGACTTAAGATATAAATCGTGATAATCTCTTATTGTTTTACAATTAAAAGTATTCCACACGTTTATTGCGTGTTGGTAATCATCTTCAGATATGTTTTCGTCATTTAGTTTCGAATAAAATTCTTCTCTTGAAGGTAATTGTGTTTCTGATAGTTTTTTCAATGAGGAAACATAATCATAGGGATAAACTCCCTTTCGAGTAAGTAGATCTACATTCTTCTTAAACTCTCGTTTTGTATTATAAAAATCATCTTTTTGTAAATTTGAAACAAGATTAGCAAGAGATGTTTGAAGAAACTTATACGAATCTATAAAACGAATTTCAAAATAAATAGGCATCATTTTATCAAATTTTTTAGACATGTATTCATCAACTTTAACTTTTTTAGAAAAGGATATGTATTTTTCCTCTGTTGAAGGAATGCATTTTAATTTACCCGGTAAACTGGCGAGTTGTTTTATAAACAAATGAGCATCATACGCCTGAAGATTATGAAATATAACTGGAAGAGTAAAAGGTTTCCTACATTGAAGATTACAACTGTTATGAGCAGCACCTCTATACTGGCCCGTAAAGTGACAATGATCTCTAACTTTATCTTTCAATAATTCCTTATTACAAATATGACAAAATTTCGCTTTACCAAATGATTTTTGTTCGTCTTGGGTAAGTTTAAGAGGTTTTCGTCTGCGATAAAAATCATTATAAATACCTCTAGTTGCTTCTGAGATTTTTTCTACAAATATTTTTGCTATATCTTCATCTTCTTCTTTTTTAGTATAACTAATTGGTTTTATTCTTTTACCAACAACTCCTTTAATAAAAATACAAAATCCTGATGGTTCGTGTTTTTGGTAATTATAATTATAAGAATCTTCTGGATTAGGACAACAACTACTCATTGGCTTAGTAAAACACTCAAAATCCGCATAAGCTACAAAAGGAAGAGGAAATTGTCTTTCAAAATTTTTATATTTTAAAATAGAATCTTCTTTTTTTGGCATTTTCACATAAACTGAATCCTTACTCGAACAGTAAAAGATATGATTTTGTAATAATGTATCTTTTGTAAAACCACTAAAACATCTCTTACAAATATGTAATGGCTCATTTGTTCTACTCGTGATTTGTGAACGAAAAAGACGAGAAAAATTTTTAATGAGGGAATAATGATATTTTCCATTTTCTTCATAAAGAAATAAATCTATTGATTTTTGAGAATCACGTAACGCCATACGGAGAGGATAAAACTTTTTATTAGTAGTAACTGAAAATACATTTATACCCGGTAATTTTGGATTAGCATTTTCAAACTTAGTAATATCTCTTATTTT
>OZ037995.1:12342180-12352180 GCA_964035705.1 Porites rus
TTGCTTTTTTTACTTCTTTAACAGTTACCGTTCTGATTGCAATATCAGCAATACAGTAAATTGCTTGTCAGTCGGTGGAAATGATTGTCCAAAACACCGTCATAGAAAGTAGCCGTTTCTTGGTCGAAGTCTCGGTAACTTTCTCGCCGGCCCGAAGTAAGCCACATATCAAGATCAAAAATCGAGTCAAATGTAAAGGATTAAATTGCGGGTCCTAGCTATCATCCCTTGTTTTTGGTAAATGGGAATAAAAAAGAAATTTTTTTTTTTATTCCAAGAATACGGTTTTTAACATGATAGCGCAAAGTTACAGTGTAACGTTGCCCAGTTTTGCTACAGTTTTGTTATAAAATTCCCTGCTTAAAACGGCTGAAAGGCTCTTTTTCCGTGATTATTACAAGTGTTGAAAAAGGGACTCTGACCTGTAACAATTTGTGTTGATTTTTGTTATGGCAACCAGACCAAAACAAGCTCAAACACTAACTCGTTCACGTGCTTGTAAATTACTCGGCACTTGGTGTCGGTTGTGAATCATGCAGTAGAATCCACAGCCAATAACGGTGTTTCGACTGCTTCGCACTAGTCGTCTTTAGCCGATAAGGTCGAATGATTACGCAGTGCAAGCACTTTCAGCTGCACTTTGTACTGCTTGAGTTCCTAGAAGTCATCCGATTGCACAACTTTCGTGTCTCGCAGGAACAATAAGAACTTCAATCTTATATTATCTTAACAGGAATGCGTTCCCAAAGCACTGAATTGAATAGATGGTTTTCATGCAATCTCGGGAGACACAAATAACAATGGTGAAATGAACAAATGCTGGTGGACAAACAAAGCGAGCTAATGAGCGGTCTTTTGTTTACCGTCGACCAGCATGGTGGCGATGACGTAACGTGATTGCCACCTATTGAAGATCTTTATGGCAAACACTCGAAGACACACGCGCAAGTTTACAATGCAATAAAAGAGAAATTATTTATAAAAATACAAGTTTATTTACAAAAATTTAAAAAGATATCTTTATACAAAACACCGCTTAAAGCACTCCATACGACTGCGTGGTATTATGTAATCATGGCCACGTTGACTCTTTATGATCGATCTGTACGTTTACGGATACTCACTCATTGTTTGAAAAATAGGAGATCTTTCAAACACTGAGTATCCGTCATTTTTGCCTGTAGTTGTTTATTCCTATCCCGAATCACATCACTGATGGATAGGCACTTGTTGGTATAACCATATTTGCATGCTCGCTAGCATAGAGGGGGTCCTGCATAATACATCGATCTTAGGGAGGTATTTACCCTCATAAGCGCATGTCCGTATTTCAATTGCGTAATAGCAAAGGTCTCTCGCGCGCGAAGCGGACGTACGACCACCCGCTCACCAGTATACACACTTCATGTAAGCCGATTTCAAATGTCACAATAGATCTTGCACAACTTGACACTAGCCTGTCAGTTATGGAAGCCATCCGTATAAGTATGATTAGATTGACAGGTGACAAAGTCAGACATCCGCTGAAAATTACCTCATGACCATCTCGCAAGTTTAGGTGAAGGACCAGTCGTTTTGCCTCTACATATAAGCTGGTATAATATGTCAAACTTATCAATTCAACATAAAAACGAAACTACGCCAGGCAGGGCTGTCAGGTTACTGCCAGTAATTTAAAGTTATATGCGCAAGCCAAATTAAGGTCAATTGACAGTGAACAATCTCTTCTCACCGAATACCGTCAGCCAAAATGATGAAAAACCGCATACGCAGAGCTAGATGATAGCGCAATACCGCAAGTCCATTCTCTCTTTGTCTCTTCTCTTGTGTCGTCCGATGTCGTCCCAACAAGAAGAAAAATATATTTTTCATTCGGACGAAATTGGTGAGCGCTGGGAATGAATTACGTAAATGTTTTGATTGTTTTTAATAAATGCCAACTTTCATTGTTGTTCACAGGCGACTTTACTCTGGAAACTCAGTTTTATTTAAGCCTACAATTTGGCTCGTATTCTATATTTGTTCGGCCGAAAAAGATGCATTTAATTTGCTATGTGCGACTGCTTTTATAAAAATAGGTCAAACCAGACTTCTTGCGGTATTTGTACTCGTTTTACGTGTTATTTTTTACTCTACTGAGTGAAGTTGAATAATACTGTTTTCTTATACATTGCTGACTTACAAAAAAAGAGTTTGACACTGCCCGTCCGTATACGGCCTAAGAACTTACGAACATCAGAACGTGTCCACAAAGAAGAAACGAAAGAAAGAAATCATTCACCTCCCAATATATTTCCAGCACTGTGAGAGGATTTGATGTGCTTAATGAACAGTAACATAATGATTAGTGATGGTTCACATAGCATCATCAAATGACTGTCAGACATTTATAAGGTTGAACACATAGTATAAGAAATCATTTGGAACCAATTAACCAAGCAATTGACTTTTCCGTGGAAATTCAGATATTCACATAGAACTGATGCGCTGGCTTAAAATAATGCCTCGAATTCCGCAAAGGATTTAGTTTAAGCTGGTTCGGGTGATATAGGTAGGTTGTATTGTATTGTCGCGTGATTAAGGTAACTTAATAAGTTAGGCCACTGAAACCTGGGCACTGGAAGTCCGTCTGGTGATCATGATTCAAATTTACAATGCTTGTCAGCAGGAGCTCGTAAACGGCCCAACAGCCCACCACATTTACCGTTGATTTGGGTCCTCCTTTCAAATATGAATCCTTCAAGACCGAATTTCTGCTTCAAATTCCATTACGCTCGCTCTTTTTACTTCTTTAACATTTACCGTTCTGATTGCAATACAGTAAATTGCTTGTCAGTCGGTGGAAATGATTGTCCAAAACACCGTCATAGAAAGTAGCCGTTTCTTGGTCGAAGTCTCGGTAACTTTCTCGCCCGAAGTAAGCCACATATCAAGATCAAAAATCGAGTCAAAAGTAAAGGATTAAATTGCGGGTCCTAGCTATCATCCCTTGTTTTTGGTAAATGGGAATGAAAGAGAAAAATTTTTTTTATTCCAAGAATACGGTTTTTAACATGATAGCGCAAAGTTACAGTGTAACGTTGCCCAGTTTTGCTACAGTTTTGTTATAAAATTCCCTGCTTAAAACGGCTGAAAGGCTCTTTTTCCGTGATTATTACAAGTGTTGAAAAAGGGACTCTGACCTGTAACAATTTGTGTTGATTTTTGTTATGGCAACCAGACCAAAACAAGCTCAAACACTAACTCGTTCACGTGCTTGTAAATTACTCGGCACTTGGTGTTGGTTGTGAATCATGCAGTAGAATCCACAGCCAATAACGGTGTTTCGACTGCTTCGCGATAGTCGTCTTTGGCCGATGAGGTCGAGTGATTACGCAGTGCAAGCACTTTCAGCTGCACTTTGTACTGCTTGAGTTCCTAGAAGTCATCCGATTGCACAACTTCCGTGTCTCGCAGGAACAATAAGAACTTCATGCAATCTTATATTATCTTAACAGAAATTCGTTCCCAAAGAATTGAATTGAATGGGTGATTTTCATGCAATCTCGGGAGACACAAATAACAATGGTGAAATGAACAAATGCTGGTGGACAAACAAAGCGAGCTAATGAGCGGTCTTTTGTCTACCGTCGACCAGCATGGCGGCGATGACGTAACGTGATTGCCACCTATTGAAGATCTTTATGGCAAACACTCGCAGACACACGTGCAAGTTTACAACGCAATAAAAGAGAAATTATTTATAAAAATACAAGTTTAATTACAATCATTAAACTAAATGAAGTTAAAAAGATATCTGTATACAAAACACCGCTTAAAGCACTCCATACGACTGCGTGGTATTATGTAATCATGGCCACGTTGACTCTTAATGATCGATCTGTACGTTTACGGATACTCACTCATTGTTTGAAAAATAGGAGATCTTTCAAACACTGAGTATCCGTCATTTTTGCCTGTAGTTGTTTATTCCTATCCCGAATCACATCACTGATGGATAGGCACTTGTTGGTATAACCATATTTGTATCCTCGCTAGCATAGAGAGGGTCTGCATAATACATCGATCTTAGGGAGGTATTTACCCTCATAAGCGCATGTCCGTACTTCAACTGCGTAATAGCAAAGGTCTCTCGCGCGCGAAGCGGACGTATGACCACCCGCTCACCAGTATACACACTTCATGTAAGCCGATTTCAAATGTCACAATAGATCTTGCACAACTTGACACTAGCCTGCCAGTTATGGAAGCCATCCGTATAAGTATGATTAGATTGACAGGTGACAAAGTCAGACATCCGCTGAAAATTACCTCATGACCATCTCGCAAGTTTAGGTGAAGGACCAGTCGTTTTGTCCGTTCATATAAGATGATATAAAATGTCACACTTATCAATTCAACATAAAAACGAAACTACGCCAGGCAGGGCTGTCAGGTTACTGCCAGTAATTTAAAGTTATATGCGCAAGCCAAATTAAGGTCAATTGATAGTGAACAATCTCTTTTCACCGAATACCGTCAGCCAAAGTGATGAAAAACCGCATACGCAGAGCTAGATGATAGCGCAATACCGCAAGTCCATTCTCTCTTTGTCTCTTCTCTTGTGTCGTCCGATGTCGTCCCAAAAAGAAGAAAAATATATTTTTCATTCGGACGAAATTGGTGAGCGCTGGGAATGAATTACGTAAATGTTTTGATTGTTTTTAATAAATGCCAACTTTCATTGTTGTTCACAGGCGACTTTACTCTGGAAACTCAGTTTTATTTAAGCCTACAATTTGGCTCGTATTCTATATTTGTTCGGCCGAAAAAGATGCATTTAATTTGCTATGTGCGACTGCTTTTATAAAAATAGGTCAAACCAGACTTCTTGCGGTATTTGTACTCGTTTTACGTGTTATTTTTTACTCTACTGAGTGAAGTTGAATAATACTGTTTTCTTATACATTGCTGACTTACAAAAAAAGAGTTTGACACTGCCCGTCCGTATACGGCCTAAGAACTTACGAACATCAGAACGTGTCCACAAAGAAGAAACGAAAGAAAGAAATCATTCACCTCCCAATATATTTCCAGCACTGTGAGAGGATTTGATGTGCTTAATGAACAGTAACATAATGATTAGTGATGGTTCACATAGCATCATCAAATGACTGTCAGACATTTATAAGGTTGAACACATAGTATAAGAAATCATTTGGAACCAATTAACCAAGCAATTGACTTTTCCGTGGAAATTCAGATATTCACATAGAACTGATGCGCTGGCTTAAAATAATGCCTCGAATTCCGCAAAGGATTTAGTTTAAGCTGGTTCGGGTGATATAGGTAGGTTGTATTGTATTGTCGCGTGATTAAGGTAACTTAATAAGTTAGGCCACTGAAACCTGGGCACTGGAAGTCCGTCTGGTGATCATGATTCAAATTTACAATGCTTGTCAGCAGGAGCTCGTAAACGGCCCAACAGCCCACCACATTTACCGTTGATTTGGGTCCTCCTTTCAAATATGAATCCTTCAAGACCGAATTTCTGCTTCAAATTCCATTACGCTCGCTCTTTTTACTTCTTTAACATTTACCGTTCTGATTGCAATACAGTAAATTGCTTGTCAGTCGGTGGAAATGATTGTCCAAAACACCGTCATAGAAAGTAGCCGTTTCTTGGTCGAAGTCTCGGTAACTTTCTCGCCCGAAGTAAGCCACATATCAAGATCAAAAATCGAGTCAAAAGTAAAGGATTAAATTGCGGGTCCTAGCTATCATCCCTTGTTTTTGGTAAATGGGAATGAAAGAGAAAAATTTTTTTTATTCCAAGAATACGGTTTTTAACATGATAGCGCAAAGTTACAGTGTAACGTTGCCCAGTTTTGCTACAGTTTTGTTATAAAATTCCCTGCTTAAAATAACTGAAAGGCTCTTTTTCCGTGATTATTACAAGTGTTGAAAAAGGGACTCTGACCTGTAACAATTTGTGTTGATTTTTGTTATGGCAACCAGACCAAAACAAGCTCAAACACTAACTCGTTCACGTGCTTGTAAATTACTCGGCACTTGGTGTTGGTTGTGAATCATGCAGTAGAATCCACAGCCAATAACGGTGTTTCGACTGCTTCGCGATAGTCGTCTTTGGCCGATGAGGTCGAGTGATTACGCAGTGCAAGCACTTTCAGCTGCACTTTGTACTGCTTGAGTTCCTAGAAGTCATCCGATTGCACAACTTCCGTGTCTCGCAGGAACAATAAGAACTTCATGCAATCTTATATTATCTTAACAGAAATTCGTTCCCAAAGAATTGAATTGAATGGGTGATTTTCATGCAATCTCGGGAGACACAAATAACAATGGTGAAATGAACAAATGCTGGTGGACAAACAAAGCGAGCTAATGAGCGGTCTTTTGTCTACCGTCGACCAGCATGGCGGCGATGACGTAACGTGATTGCCACCTATTGAAGATCTTTATGGCAAACACTCGCAGACACACGTGCAAGTTTACAACGCAATAAAAGAGAAATTATTTATAAAAATACAAGTTTAATTACAATCATTAAACTAAATGAAGTTAAAAAGATATCTGTATACAAAACACCGCTTAAAGCACTCCATACGACTGCGTGGTATTATGTAATCATGGCCACGTTGACTCTTAATGATCGATCTGTACGTTTACGGATACTCACTCATTGTTTGAAAAATAGGAGATCTTTCAAACACTGAGTATCCGTCATTTTTGCCTGTAGTTGTTTATTCCTATCCCGAATCACATCACTGATGGATAGGCACTTGTTGGTATAACCATATTTGTATCCTCGCTAGCATAGAGAGGGTCTGCATAATACATCGATCTTAGGGAGGTATTTACCCTCATAAGCGCATGTCCGTACTTCAACTGCGTAATAGCAAAGGTCTCTCGCGCGCGAAGCGGACGTATGACCACCCGCTCACCAGTATACACACTTCATGTAAGCCGATTTCAAATGTCACAATAGATCTTGCACAACTTGACACTAGCCTGCCAGTTATGGAAGCCATCCGTATAAGTATGATTAGATTGACAGGTGACAAAGTCAGACATCCGCTGAAAATTACCTCATGACCATCTCGCAAGTTTAGGTGAAGGACCAGTCGTTTTGTCCGTTCATATAAGATGATATAAAATGTCACACTTATCAATTCAACATAAAAACGAAACTACGCCAGGCAGGGCTGTCAGGTTACTGCCAGTAATTTAAAGTTATATGCGCAAGCCAAATTAAGGTCAATTGATAGTGAACAATCTCTTTTCACCGAATACCGTCAGCCAAAGTGATGAAAAACCGCATACGCAGAGCTAGATGATAGCGCAATACCGCAAGTCCATTCTCTCTTTGTCTCTTCTCTTGTGTCGTCCGATGTCGTCCCAAAAAGAAGAAAAATATATTTTTCATTCGGACGAAATTGGTGAGCGCTGGGAATGAATTACGTAAATGTTTTGATTGTTTTTAATAAATGCCAACTTTCATTGTTGTTCACAGGCGACTTTACTCTGGAAACTCAGTTTTATTTAAGCCTACAATTTGGCTCGTATTCTATATTTGTTCGGCCGAAAAAGATGCATTTAATTTGCTATGTGCGACTGCTTTTATAAAAATAGGTCAAACCAGACTTCTTGCGGTATTTGTACTCGTTTTACGTGTTATTTTTTACTCTACTGAGTGAAGTTGAATAATACTGTTTTCTTATACATTGCTGACTTACAAAAAAAGAGTTTGACACTGCCCGTCCGTATACGGCCTAAGAACTTACGAACATCAGAAGGTGTCCACAAAGAAGAAACGAAAGAAAGAAATCATTCACCTCCCAATATATTTCCAGCACTGTGAGAGGATTTGATGTGCTTAATGAACAGCAACATAATGATTAGTGATGGTTCACATAGCATCATCAAATGACTGTCAGACATTTATAAGGTTGAACACATAGTATAAGAAATCATTTGGAACCAATTAACCAAGCAATTGACTTTTCCGTGGAAATTCAGATATTCACATAGAACTGATGCGCTGGCTTAAAATAATGCCTCGAATTCCGCAAAGGATTTAGTTTAAGCTGGTTCGGGTGATATAGGTAGGTTGTATTGTATTGTCGCGTGATTAAGGTAACTTAATAAGTTAGGCCACTGAAACCTGGGCACTGGAAGTCCGTCTGGTGATCATGATTCAAATTTACAATGCTTGTCAGCAGGAGCTCGTAAACGGCCCAACAGCCCACCACATTTACCGTTGATTTGGGTCCTCCTTTCAAATATGAATCCTTCAAGACCGAATTTCTGCTTCAAATTCCATTACGCTCGCTCTTTTTACTTCTTTAACATTTACCGTTCTGATTGCAATACAGTAAATTGCTTGTCAGTCGGTGGAAATGATTGTCCAAAACACCGTCATAGAAAGTAGCCGTTTCTTGGTCGAAGTCTCGGTAACTTTCTCGCCCGAAGTAAGCCACATATCAAGATCAAAAATCGAGTCAAAAGTAAAGGATTAAATTGCGGGTCCTAGCTATCATCCCTTGTTTTTGGTAAATGGGAATGAAAAAGAAAAATTTTTCTTATTCCAAGAATACGGTTTTTAACATGATAGCACAAAGTTACAGTGTAACGTTGCCCAGTTTTGCTACAGTTTTGTTATAAAATTCCCTGCTTAAAACAACTGAAAGGCTCTTTTTCCGTGATTATTACAAGTGTTGAAAAAGGGACTCTGACCTGTAACAATTTGTGTTGATTTTTGTTATGGCAACCAGACCAAAACAAGCTCAAACACTAACTCGTTCACGTGCTTGTAAATTACTCGGCACTTGGTGTTGGTTGTGAATCATGCAGTAGAATCCACAGCCAATAACGGTGTTTCGACTGCTTCGCGCTAGTCGTCTTTGGCCGATGAGGTCGAGTGATTACGCAGTGCAAGCACTTTCAGCTGCACTTTGTACTGCTTGAGTTCCTAGAAGTCATCCGATTGCACAACTTCCGTGTCTCGCAGGAACAATAAGAACTTCAA
Organism: Porites rus; assembly: GCA_964035705.1. Lineage (NCBI taxonomy): Eukaryota > Metazoa > Cnidaria > Anthozoa > Scleractinia > Poritidae > Porites > Porites rus. Next base: position 12,351,209 of record OZ037995.1, read on the forward strand.
TCTTATATTATCTTAACAGAAATTCGTTTCCAAAGAATTGAATTGAATGGGTGATTTTCATGCAATCTCGGGAGACACAAATAACAATGGTGAAATGAACAAATGCTGGTGGACAAACAAAGCGAGCTAATGAGCGGTCTTTTGTCTACCGTCGACCAGCATGGCGGCGATGACGTAACGTGATTGCCACCTATTGAAGATCTTTATGGCAAACACTCGCAGACACACGTGCAAGTTTACAACGCAATAAAAGAGAAATTATTTATAAAAATACAAGTTTAATTACAATCATTAAACTAAATGAAGTTAAAAAGATATCTGTATACAAAACACCGCTTAAAGCACTCCATACGACTGCGTGGTATTATGTAATCATGGCCACGTTGACTCTTAATGATCGATCTGTACGTTTACGGATACTCACTCATTGTTTGAAAAATAGGAGATCTTTCAAACACTGAGTATCCGTCATTTTTGCCTGTAGTTGTTTATTCCTATCCCGAATCACATCACTGATGGATAGGCACTTGTTGGTATAACCATATTTGCATGCTTGCTAGCATATTGGAGAAGAAGAAGAAGAAAGAAGAGTCGTGGATGAGAGGACAACAAACGTGCCCTCTTTACAATACATTTTAACATGTGAACAGTAAGCTCGGACGTCAGCATACAAAGGCGCCACTGGCAGCCGCTCTCAGTCCATTACCAACCCAACCCGTGATGTGAATGATGTGACATGTGAAGGTTGACCACAACACCGGGGTCTACGTCCCCTACTCTTTTCGAACAGTGGTGTGGGTTCTTTAACGTCCCACAAGAACCAGATAAGTGTAAGTGCTGTGAGACGGGACCTACGGTTTTTCGTCCTTATCCGAGAAGACTAGAAAGTCTAACCGTTTGCAGATGTCATTACAAAGGCAGCACTTTCTTCTCAGCTATTTAAAGACCCTTAGTGATGGTCCGGCCGGGGTT
>OZ037995.1:12357180-12687180 GCA_964035705.1 Porites rus
GTTCGACCCCGGATAAATCGCGACATGATACCCACGATCACGCGAATTAAGCCTAATTCACAGCTGGCAATGTAGTATAGAGATCTTTTGACTTACAATTCATGTCTGCAAATTTAGTTAGATCATGTTCGACCATTTCATCTTGAGCTACACTTTTCCTCTCTTTCCAGATTGCTACAAGAGAACAAGGTGAACCATGAAGGAATGCCACAAACTTATTCTACAAAGGCTCATTTTAGAACTCGTCAAGGATTTAGACCCAAAGCCGCTGTCACGTTATTTGTATCAAAAGGACATTATCGATGCAGATGACAAGGAGGAGATACGAAGTAAGATACTACGCAGGGATATGAGTGAGGCCTTAATCGATATGCTGATGAATAAAGGTCCGGAAGCGTTTCCAGAGCTTGTCGAGGGACTGCAAAAGGAACAACCATTTCTGGCCTGCTTACTTTTGAAAGAAGGTTAGTGCAGAAGGCACCTGCAACAAACTTACAACATGAAGCAAGTCTCAAATCCTTTGTTGCTGGGTGATGGTTTAGTACAATATTCATCCCTGGGTATTGTTTTTCATGACATTATAATAAGGTATGAGGAGTCAATCTGACCTTCCCCAAGCTACCAAACCATACGCCATTGTATAAGAACCCAATCAACGCGACGCCGCTCCCAATAACCAACCTCGAGCTCTCTCCCCGTTTCTTATCCCAACCCTCCAAATCCACCGAATAAAACCTTTACAAGCTACTCACCCAAAAATAGATAGAAATAAAATATAAAGACAGTAGAATAAAAGATGAATAAAATAAAATAAAATGGAAAGTGATAATTATAAAAGTAAATTATAATTAACATAAAAAATCTCCTAGAATCCTTTGTGGCAATTTTTTAAAAAGCTGTATAACTTTGACAATTTTATACGTAGAAGACTGTCAGACCACAACAAGATAACATTTGCCATAAAATATCTTCCCATGTCACAGCTAAGGTAATGACGTCATCAGTCACGTGACTATTTCCGAATTAGGTTTTTTGTTGCTGTAACGAGTTAAAAACTATTGGCATATTTTTTTTATAAATTTAATCTTTATTAATAACTCCACAAAGTAAACAGTACAATGCAATTAACCAATTAACAACAGCAGTAGACACTAATTATAATTACACTAATTACACTAGCTACATTACCAAATAAATACAAGAGAATAGAATAAATAAAGACAAAAAAGTAATAATAAATAATAAAAAAATATTTTTAAAGTTCAAAGCTGTTAATTGATCACCATCTTCTTTTCCAAACGCCTTTGGTAGTAAGCAGTACACAACTACAAGAAAGCCGTCTCTTTAGCTGGTAACTTGGGAACAAATATACATTTGCCAATTAAAATAACAGCTACCATTGAAGAGTGGGACCCTTGTTTGTAGAGATTTGTTTGTAGGATTCAATTTTATATTGGGACTGAAGGGTCTTCTAAAACATTAGCCCAACCCCAGATGTTGTGTCTGGCTAAAAGAAAGCAGAATTTATCCGCAGATAAAATTTAGAGGTATCGGACTTTAGGCCTAAAAAGACTGCGATACCCTTCCAGTAGTCTCTAGGTATAAAGTCGAAATCAGCAAGCTTTTCAGTCATAGTTCCCCAAAAAGTTTGAAAGTTTGGACAGTGCCAGAAAAATGAGCGAGATTTTCCTCAGTCACACGGCAAAAGGAGCAGTTTGGGTCTTGCTTGATACCAATCTTTTTCAGAAACGAGTTTGTGGAAAGTATTCTATGGAGAAATAGGTATAGTGATTACGTTGTCCTTTTCCATTGTTTTCTTCTAAGCAAGTGATAAAGATTGTAATTATGTACTGCTCTTTGATAGAAGGTGAGAAGGCTAAAGTTGGTTGATAATTCAGTTGCATACTGCTTAGGTTGATGCAATTTTAAAAGTGATATCGTACGCAGTAAAGATATTTTTAAGATAAATTGTGTCCTCAAGTATGAAAATCTGACTGTAAAAGTTAAAGGAAAAAAAGGTAAAATAAAAGGAAAAAAAGGCAGACGCATAAAAACACTGGCAACAAAAATTGGGAAAAGAATCATAACAAACAAAAAGCCGCTTAAAAAAACCTATCGATCTTTGGTCTTAGTGAAAACTAGGCACTATAAATCGCTCGATGAAAAAAGCATGAAAGGTGCTGGCCAGTCCGCCTAGGAGAGTGTAATAATTAGTGCATATAATTACAACAAGAAAATTTTACTCGTCTGATTCATTGTCTGTTACTAACGCCAGAATTTGCCATTTACATATAGCTTATGTGGTTGCCTTTTACTGAACGAGGCTTTCATGCCTCTCGCTCCGTTTTACCTTTTTGAAGGTTGCTACTGATTCTTTCGCCTTTTAATGATTTCTTGTGGAAGATCTCTAAACATCTGGAAATCAGTTCCTTCAAGGCGTCTTCCCAGACTGATTATGTCTTCCACATCCTTGTAGCGAAGGAACCTTGCAATTATTGGGCGAGAGCCAGAGTCACCACGTCTCCCAGCAATTCGGTGGACACGCTGTATTTCAACTGTTCGGGCGTTTCGATATCCCAGTTCATTTTCCATAAACTTTGTTAGTTCTTTCTTGGTGTCCTCCTCTTCTTCAGTCGAGGATGGAAAAGAATTTAATGTTCTCGCGCCTTGAGTATGCTTCCAGATAAAGGTTTTTAGAGATAACTTCGTTCATTTGATCCCGTAGCTTTCTTTCGCTTGCCATCAAAGAGTTGATTCTTGAGGAATGTCCATCATGACACGCGCAATCTTGTAGTTCCTTGCATGTGTTCCCATTGAAGGTAGTTGACTCTTTCAAATCTTTTATGTCCTTCGCAGCGGTTATTTCGAACTGCTTAAGTTCGGGCCTTGAGGTTTGCGAGATTAGCTTCAATATTTTAAACTGAATTTTCGATTATGTCGAGTTTCTTGAGTCTGTCTACTATCGACTTCAGTTGCTACGAGATTGAACCAATCGTGAGTCTAGGGACAAAAAAAGAGGGCAAATGCCCCGTCCTCCGTCAACACTGCAACATATTTCAATGATCGCACAGTGGAATAGTGCCATTTTAAGCATTTTAATGTGCGATTTTTTGTTTCAATTAACGTCTTCCTTTATAATAGCGCTAGCCAGGATCACTTTCTTTCCAAGAACGTCCGCGTGAATTTGGTGGTTAAACGAGCAGCCATCTTGAAATATACGCGAGACAACCGCTAGCCTATGTGAATTAAAGCTCAAACTTGGCCCGCTAAAGTGTTTACACTACTTGTTCTATCCGCACAATATGCCGTTTTTTTCAGCACGCGTACCATTTTCACCCGTGTTCGGACTACCTCACCGAAGGTACCAGCACGGGTAAAAATTTTGGTTCGGTACGGATGAAATTTGGTACGGACAGGTTGTTTAGACTGCAAATTTTATCCGAGCAGAACCCTTTTTTTGGGACCCGTGCCATTTTCACCCAAGCCGTGCCAAAAATTTTCTGTAGTAAGTGTACACAGTCCTATCTCCTTCCTCTACAAACACTTGACTCATGGCATGTATCGCAGTCTCTGAGCCTGCGCTATGGCCTGCGCAAACCTGAATGGGACCCGCTGCCTCTTTGATCTCTTCCTTCAAAAATCTAGCATTAGTTTTTCCGACTATTCGCCTCAGGACCACACCAACGCCAATAGGTCGTATTCCAGGGTTTTTGTCCAAGGGGATGAGTCTGCAAGAGGTATAGCCTTCCAGCAAAGATGGGTAGTGAGCGATCTTTAACAGATTTCTTGTGAAACGCCTTGCCTTCAACCTTAAAATTCTTGGAGCAAAAGATTCTTCGATATAGCTCGGTATCCATCCTCGATTGCCCAGCTGAGCCCTTTGTTTGGGTTGCAGCATCAAAGATCATTTTCTCGTCGATCAAGTCAAAAACGCCAGGAGGAATGTAACAATGTGGCCATATAATAAACTCTCATCCGCGATATCTGCTTCCGGGTGTTTCTCCTTCAGCCCCGTTCTAGGACGTCAGGTGTAAGGTTGAGTAAGCCCGTTGAGTTCTCGCAAAAGAGGTTCTCGCTATCCAAAAGCTTTATAGCTGAAGATAACTTTCCCTGGATTTGTCCTCAACTGTCCTAACCTTCTTCGAATTCACAAACTTCCCTTGGATGATTGGATGAATCTCACTTCTTTTAGAAAGAAGTCTAAATTCCCTTGCCTCCACAGGCTTAATCTTCGTTCTATCGCTGCACTATGCTCCTTGCTTTTAGAAGTAGCGGACAGTTTTTGCCGAATGAAGGCTGGGAGCACCATAAAAGCTTTCAAAGCTTTAGATGCGAATTCGAATTTTAACTGCTTTATCCAGATTGCTAGCTCTTTTCCGGCTCTTTCCGATGGTACATTAAAAATATTTCTCCTGAAATGGACAATTTCATCGTAAACAGTACCGTTGATAGTATCACAGAAGCTCTCGTGACTGATATAGCCCCATGTTTTTGTTCTTGATTTCATTTAAAATCACTTCGTAATCGGGTAGGTTTGGTTGAATTGCTTTGCACTCTCTGTGTTGTATCTTGAGAAGCATTCCAACGAGTCCAAATTTAAAATGACGCAAATTTTAGAACATTTGTTCAGTAATCTGACTTCGCGAAGTTTCAAACTGCTGACATTTCAGTCTGGAAATTTGTAAGTTGTGTGAACTGCAGCGAAAGAGTGCCTGGTTAAGGCTTATATAACAACTTAAATACCTTATTTATTCGATTAACCGCCCTGGGCGATTATTAAAGTTTTGGACCTTGAGAGTGGGCGCTTATTCGAGGCTGGGCGCTTATTAAATTTTCAGCATTTTCAGCAAGTGTAGTATGTTTATTTTGCAACAAGACAATAAATGGTAATGACAAAACGCGAAGATGTGACAAAGCAAGGCCCCTGTAAAATACTTTGAAGAAAACTCCGTCTTCGGGGAAGTCTCTCATTGGTACTTATTCAATTTTTTGGAGGTGGGGTGGGAGTGGTCGCTTATTTGAGTTTAAGTAGGAATGGGAGGGAGGTGGGGTGGGGTGGGCGCTTATTCGAGGCTGGGCGCTTATTAACTTTTTCTGTCTTTAGGATGGGCGCTTTTATTCGAGGTGGGCGCTAATTCGAGGTTGGGCGCTTATTCGAATAAATACGGTAGTTAGCAAAACACTACTTTTTTTCTCGGTCCGATAAAGAGGGTCCACAATAGGGGCTCTCAAATCCCGCTTTCCCGCCTTTTTTTCTTCTCAATCCCGCCATCCCGCCCCTTTTTACGCCCGGATCCCGATCCCGCCTCATTTTTTTACTAGATTTTAGCAGGATGGGCTCCTGATTTTAGACATTTTTTGCTTGATCATTGAAATAGGCGTTATGACTTACCTTCTAACAATTGTCAGTTTTGATGGTCCAAGTTCTCAACATCACAATTAGCAACCATTACTTTATTTTGTGTTTTGCTTAATTATTTTTTCGTCCTCGCATCGGTACATGTTTACCTCGATACTTTAAGTCCAGTATTTTTGGAATTAGGTATATTGATGTTATCTGTCTGTCTTACGAAGATTCGACTGCTTTGCTGCCAGTTTCCATCAGGAGATGAAGCCAATTCTGTCAATTGTTTACATGGAATTTAGGACAAAGCCTTTTTAAACCGCTCGTTTGGAAACGTTACATAGACGACATCTTCTCGCTCTGGACTACAAACAGAGACAGGAAACAACATTCCTGGACACCTACATCTACAAAGGGGAAAGATTCTAAAGAGACGCAATCCTTGATGCGCGTACTCATTTCAAACCAACTGAGAAATTTCAGTATACCCATTTTGGTTCCTGTCACCGGCAAGGAGTTAAAAAAGGCTTCATTAAAGGGGAAGCCCTCCGACTCCACAGAACAAACTCTTCCAAAATAATGTTCGAAGAGAAAATTACAAATTTCAAAGCGCATCTGCTACAGAGGGGTTACCCAGAGGATCTTATTAACACAACCCTCTCAGAGGTGAACTTCAAAGACAGGAAACTAGCCCTTCAACAGAAACCTAAGACAAACCAACGAATCTTGCCTTTTGTCACACAATACCAACCATCAGTGCCTAACCTAAAGCAAATTCTCATGAAAAACTGGCATCTAATAGAACAACAACCATTACTGAGCGAAATCTATAAAAAACCGCCCCTCGTATCTTATAAAAGAGAGCGGTCGCTCAAAGACATACTCGTGAGAGCCAAACTATAAAAAGGCTATTTTAAACACGCGCTGGGGAGGAGTTTGCCTAATGGTCGTGGGTCGTGGGTCGTGGGTACAAGTCGTGGGTCGTGGGTGTGGGTGTGGGTGTGGGTGTGGGTGTGGGTAATTAATTAATTTTTAATCATAATTAATAATTAACAATGTTACTAATTTTTGTTAAATATTAAGAATTTACAATTTTACAAGTTTTTGATTTTTTTAACTAATCGATAAGTAATAACATAACAAAACAAACATAACACAATGTATGAAAAAAAGAGCAAATCGGAAAATTAAGGAAGCCGGGATCAGTTCCATATAAGAGTAGTCAATCATTATTTACTATCAATAAGCAATACGGTGCTTATCTTTGAATTTATCCCAATTAGTTGACACAAAAGAAAAGCAACGAGTTTGGGGCAAAAAACAATTTATTGAAAACTAAAGGCTATAAAAATAAAACCCGGGGAGGGTGGGGAGGGTAAAACAAGCGAGGAGAAGCCGCAACTGACCTTTGAGACGACGACTAGTAAGTTGATGTAGCTTCAGTTTAAGCTGCTCTTCATTCTTATAATTTTGGATCCGCAAATCACTATTCGGGATAATATAACATTCTGCAAAGAAAACTAACGAGCTGGGCCCAGCGTGATACAGCATTGCAGAAGAACATTACACTCACGGACTGACGAAAATCGCTTGGTTATTCAGATCCAGAAGGCACTTTGGAGAAAATTGGAATCCTTATTCAGCCGTAATAAAAAAAGCTTTACGCTTCAAAAGAGGTCAAAGAAAATGCGCTTGTATCAGAGGGTAAATCCTGCCGACCAGAAACAATAACTACAGTAAATCGATATGTGTGTCATGACCTCTCAGTGTGAAACATGCGGCTAAAATCACATTTGCTCAGTGAAAATGTAGAACCTTCCAGAGCATAATCTACCCAGCAGAGAAAAAAAAACTCTATGGAATAAGCCGCATTTTGGCATGAGGTAAAAGTCGTGTAGGCCTACCACCCCCTTTTATTGCTATAAATTTTTTGAATTTCTCCACTTTTTCGGATATTTAAAGTAGAGAGCTCCCCGGGGGGAATTCCGCTTATTAAAGGGGTGGGGATGCTCGTCGGAAATTTTGAATTAAACCCCTAAAAGAGACCGATCTGGGCGTGGCCCAAGATATTTTTGACCCCTAAAAGAGACCATGTTAAAACACAGACAATATATATATTTTAATTATATTTTTTCGCGTGAAACCCTAAAGAGACCTTCACGGCTAAATAATTATGATGGCGTTTTGCCCAGAACACCCTAAGTGAGACCAAAATCCAAATTTACACCCCTAAGCGAGACGACGAGCATCCCCACCCATTTCATATGCGGAGTCCCTCCCCGGGGGGAGAGCTAGCCTCTTCGTATAACTTATAATGTGAGTAAACGTCCCTGGTACTGAGACACTCCATTCTCATTGTTGTTCGCGTTTTTTAGTGACGTTCTTCCGTTGTTAGTGAAATAAGTTTAGCTTTCGCAAGACCCTTTGAAAGCGTTTTTGACCAGTTTATGGTGGAGACAAAGTTTGACAGCTTTCCTATGTCAACTTTATATTTGAAGACAAAAATTAGTTCAACGGCATTTCTTTTTCTTTTCGATTGCTCCTGTACCCACTGCCAACCCCAGCGCTGGCGGTCGATGATCTCGGGTAGAGTAATAGAGTAGGGGAAGTGTTGTATAATTTTCATACATCGTGTTATGTTCGTTTTGTTATCGAGTAGTTAAAACAATCCAAAACTTGTAATATTGTAAATTATTAATATTTAACAAAAATTAGTAACATTATTAATTATTAATATTGATTAAAAATTAATTTTTAATCATTTCCCACACCCACGACCTTTACCCACACCCACACCCACGACCCACGACTTGTACCCACGACCCACGACCCACGACCCACGACCCACGACCCACGACCATTAGACAAACTCGCTGGGGAGTCGTGTAGGCCTGTCAACCCCATTTTATACTAAATTTTTCTTTCCGAAGAAACGCATTACCACTGGCACCTTTCTCGTAATATAAAGCCACACAATTTATGATGTCTACCACACTGTCCACTTCTATCAGCTCTGGTGTGGCCATACTGTGGCCAGACTAATACTTTAATAGCAAACGCTCAGTCCAAAGGATACGGTAAAGGATCGTCCAGGTCCGACAGGTCCGTCCAGGCAAAAGCAGAAAAGGTCAAATCCATCAACAAAACAGGAATGAGTGCAGGATCTTAACGAACGTGACTTCAAACCTCAGTGATTTGATACCTCTTTCCGAGTGACGAAAACGACCAAAATAGTAAAACCGGAAAAGACGAACAACACAAGTGATAATGGGCAAAATTTGACAGGCTTTACTTCCTTTGACACTCATAGCTTGACTACAAACGCGGTATACACACTAAGAACCTTTTTTTTTTTTTTTCAGTCAACGCTAATGAATTTTTAGTCAAGACAAAACTAAATTCCCGTATCCCGCTATTTTTTCCTTACGATTCCCGAACCCCATCCCCATAAAAATAGGAAATCCCGCTCCCGCTGGTTGTTAAAATTCCCGCATCCCGCTTCTGTTTTCAGCTCATATCCCGAATATCACCACGAAAAATAGACAAATCCCGCATCCCGCCAAACCTATTGTGGACCCTCGATAAACAACAGGATTTCGCATGGAATAGACAACAAACGGAATGAAACATTAAGTGCACAATTTATCACCTTCTTATCTGCAAAAACCGGCCTATGGTTCAATGCCATTAGATCCCCCTGAAACTAGACCTAGATCCAATTTTCCTAAGTCGAGAGTTGCTTTCCAAGGTACAATCAGCCGACGAAACATTTAGCTGGCATTTTAAGCAAAACGTTTGCCTCATCCTATACTGTGTGTTTTGATTCGGTCAGGAGCTATTTGCAGGTATTTCTAAGTTTATATAGGGTAAACAGAGAGATCAGTAAGGTTTGTTTACAAATTATTTTTGTTTGCGGATCGGGTACGTAAAAATACACGTAGGTAAATGTTTGTTTCAAAGCAGGACAGGGTTGTTAATCTTATTCTTATCATCTGCAACATTTATCTGAGGAATACCGGAGAATAAATTTGAATTATGGGGATATATATAAACTCGAACATAAACGTCCGGAAGACTCCCACTTCGCGAACAATAAATCTTAAACTAAAATTTCCCCGCGTGCAGCTTACTCGCTTCCGATTGGTTCAAAGACAATCAGCTACTGTCACAGCTCACACATACGCACAATCGTGACGCAGTCCCTTCAATTGCTGGTACAGAATATTTTGGCGAAACTGCAGTTCAACCACGCGATCACATACCTGTCAACACCATGTGGAAATCACCCAATCACATACTTTCATGGCACTGATAAGACTATATCCACAACCACGCATAATCTTCTCGCGTTTAACATAAGCGAAATATCATTGAATAACTTGGTAAAACTCAGCCTATTGGCAGATAAACACGTCTGGACTTTTCTCTAACACTCGTCTTATTCAAGTTCCTAGATTTAGAGTCACACGGTCGGCGGACCACCTTAGACTTGTTTTCACACCAGAAAAAACTAAGTCTTGGCCCGGGTCAAAGTTCACCTCCAATTTTGCTGTCAGCTAATTCATTTGACTCCTAAGAGCCTGTTCCCGAGGCCTACGACTTATTGGTCACCTAAGAAAAGCGAACAGTATCGTTCTCAGCCCGGGTCAGGGTCATTGATCCGTTTAGCCAATTCAATGAAAAGAAAATATAATACGATATTGGACGATGCAGACTCTGCGAATCGTAATAACTTTGCCCCATCTCAGATGTTTAAATGATGCTCTCCGGGAAACATTTCTTAACGTGAGCAGTATCTAAAAGTGAACTGCTAAACGGCACCGAAACCAGCTTTAGGCGCGCGCTGATTTCAAATAACTGTCACTGTCAGTTTTTTGTTTCTCATGTAAACGGGTCGCCACATTTTGTAAGGAAATGTATGATAAGTTGGCCGCTCGCCCAGTGCCAAGAGCGTGACTCTTCTACCCGAGGCAACCTTTCTCCACAAAAACGGGGCCTCATTTGCTTACTCCATTTATCTACCGTCGCACCATTATCAAAGACCTGCGTAGTGGGTTCAGGTCATCCAATGATCTGACTGTCTTCCACTCGGCGTTAATCTCTAGCGGTATAAAAATGTGAACGAGAACAAAACGTAATGTTGTTATTTTTTTCTCCTGCAGAGAACAAGAGGCTCGAAAGTGAACTCGAAAAATTGACAACCGAAATAGAGGAGCTGAAAAACGAATCGCAGCATTTTGAAGAGATCAAAGCTTTACGTAAGTGTGCGAAGTTAGAAGCTTATAAGAGCAGTTGACCCCCGAACGTGTCATGATACAAAATGAAGTGAGTAGTTCAAGCCCTGATCAAAGGAAGCGAGTCTATCTTTTTGTCGAGGCTCGAGGGTCGAGGGTTCCATGTCGAGGGTCGAGGGTACCATTTCGAGGGTAATTTTTTTTTTCAATTTTTTTATAAAGAAAATTGTTCTTTAATTTAAATAGTACGTGGACATTCGAATTCGCTTAAAAGCAAAGAACCTTCTCTCTTCCTGTGAAGGTAGACAGGTTGTGCCTGAAAAAAATATACATGTATCATAGAGCTTAGGCAGGGGCACCCAACGACTGTTTTCTGTAAAATATCTGTTCGGAGAAGCAAAAATTGCCTACAGTTTTCTATTACTTGAAGAAGGTTAACAATTTCTAGATGGCCATTCCATTCATGTACAGTTTTCGTACATGTAGCTTATCTAATAAATTCCCTACGATTTTCTAAAGTTTACTTTTTCGCATTTCAGTCCCCAAGTTAGCCTATTTTTCGTAGAAAAAGGAAACCTAAAATATTCGGATTCGAAAATGCGATGGACAGAGGAATCAGAAAAATTCTGACTTTCGTAAAACCTAAAATTGCACCTAAAATTTTCGGGAAAATAATATTGAGGCTTTAAGTAATTTCGAAAAGACTCCAGTTGCCCTTGGACGACCGAACGGACACAAGTTTTATAACGCCGCTTAGAATACACTCCTAGAGATTTGAAAGTGCTCACGATATAAAGCGAAAAAGTCTTTTCAATGCATTTAGGAGGAAACCGTCGTCAGGTGCCCCTGCTTAGGCTTATATTTCAGTCACGTCTGCCTCTTCTCAGCCTTGCTTGGCTGCTCAGTGGGGTAGTTTGAACTGATATGGATATTTCACCGATTCTTGTTTTTTAATATAAGCTATCCCAGTGTATGCGATCGAATTGTCGTGCTTTCAATGAAGTAGAAACGCGCCATGAAATTTTAAAATACTAGTCATCGATAATCACCGACACCAGAAATCGTGACCTAGGTACGGAGTGATAATTTAGATGGTTGATGCTATCGCCCGAGTCGAGCCGCAAAAATATACTCCTTCAATTATCAACGTTAAATGTTTAAAATTTTTTACGACATTTTTTACTATATGGTGGCTCGTCAACAGAGCAGAAGACGTTCTTAGGCAGTCCCTGATATTGACAAACCTGTTATCAAGTAGCGTGTTCTGTCCCCCCCCTTTCTCCTCTCCACCCAACAGGTAGAACCAATATGGATGGTGATGTCCACGCGCCATTTGTTTTTTAAATTCTTCTTATTTGTTTTCCATTTTTCCAAAAAAAAATTTACAAAAAATTGTTACCCTCGACCCTCGACATGGAACCCTCGACCCTCGACCCTCGACATAAAGACAGACTCAAAGGAAGCACAGCGCCTCTAATAATCATTGCATCACATGCGCTGATGCTATATAGCCTACAGAAGTGACTAGATCTCTTAAACGTCTCCCTCACCTTCCACGTGTAACTACTTACAGTATACCTTATGGTGTTTTATATGCCACCTTTCTTGTGCTCTGCCAAGCAGAACAAAGAATTATTTTTAATCACCTCTCACCGAAACTCCTCCGTTTTAGAAGGAATCCCCCCCCAGAATCCTATCTGTTACGCCTCACCTACAATATGCTGGAAAAAGAAGCCTTTTGTGGATTAAGCACGCTTCAATGAAGTTCTTTTATTTTTCACTATACTACAACCGCCGTTTTCATTTCCTTACTCGCTTGCTCGCTCGTAGGACCTTCCATTTAGCCTGATCGGTGGTTTCAGCTTAAGTAAAAATCAAAAAAACAATCTTTAACTTGTGCTTATCTAACTTACAAACCTAGATTCCGTAAGCAAGTTAAGTAAGTTTTTTGTCAGTTTTGTTAATTGTTTTTTTTTTCTTTCTTCAGAAGACAACCAAGTCGCTGAACTTGAAACCAAACTTGAAGAAGTTAAAATCCAGCGAGATCTTGCGGAAAGCGAGAAAAGCAAACAATCCATCAAGTGTGAAGAGTTGGAAACACAGATAAAGGAACTGAAGACCAAACTGCAGAGTTCGGAATTGGAGGTAAACAAACTTAATTTACCTTCGTGTGAGAACTTAAAAGCAACGCTGCAGCCGTTGCGGACAGCGTTACCGGACACAAATTTGGAAAATTCAAGCCAGCTCGATCAAAGGAATGACACACTTGAAGGTTAGTGTTGAAAAAGAATTTGGCCGTTTATACGAGAGAAAATAAGCCGCGGCTTACTCTGGTCGAGGCGTAAGACGTGAAAGGAACTATTTATATGACTACGGCTTACATAAAACACAAACTGCCCGTATGAATGGTTCACGGCTTAGTTCGCGGCTCGACCGCTCCTGGGGCCCATTTCTCGAAAGTCCGGGTAACTTTACAGGCCCGAAATCAAATATTCAAATCGAAATATAAAGAATAAGAGCGCGGGTCCTGTCTAGCAAACTACTCCATTTTGTTTCGTTAACTGACAGTTTTGTCATGTTAGATGCAAAACTATTGAAACCTCTATCTTTAATGCAAACGGAGACAGCTAACCGGGCCCGTTAATTATCGGGACTTTCGAGAAACGGGCCCCTGACCAGAAATGACGTAGTTTGTTTTCGTGCCTCCCGTTATTTGCAACAATGGTTCAAGCTATCAAAAATGGGAAACAATTGTCTCTGTTCAGGAAGATCGCCATATTTTACACTGCCTTTTTCGTTTCAAATTAACATTTTGGTCAAGATTAGTATTGGGCTCTTGCGAAACTTGTGCGGAAGCCTGAACGAAAAGTTCCTCAGCGATCAATCGAGTAGTTTGAAATAGATGTTCCGGCGATGGATGAGGTGGAGTTGAGATTATTATTGGGCTGTTACGAAACTTGTGCGGAGGCCTGAACGAAAAGTTCCTCAGCGATCAATCGAGTAGTTTGAAAGAGACGTTCCGGCGATGGATGAGGTGGAGTTTAGACAAAATTTACGACTCTCTCGTGCAGCAGGTCATTTTTCCGCCACAGCAGCGCACGTCTCTGAGCCGTTAACGTCTGGGATGTAATTGAAAACAGTGCATGCGCAGCAATCGTTCACGGCTTCCGCAAGCCGCAGACTACGTTTGAGTGCATTTATACGAACACTTTCACGTCTAAGGTAAGCAGCGGCTTGGATAAGCCCAGCTCAAAACTCCTCTGCCAGGATAAGCCGCGGCTTGAGTAAGCTCTGGGTTAAATAAGTCGTGGACATAGATTTTGTAACATTAATACGGCGTGGTCGTGTCTTATTTAAGCGCGGCCAGAGTAAGCCGGGGCTTATTTTATCTCTTATAAACGGCCCTATTCATATTTCTGTCATACTTGCAAATAAACCCATATTAATCAAAAACGCACAAAAAAGGATTGTAGCTAGGAGTTAACGGCCATTTAGGTAGTTTCCTTTTTAAATATCCTCAACAAAGCGCAAGATAGTCAGGGGTTCCTTTTCTCCGGAATGCTTTCTTGGACTTGGTGAATGGACTGCAAAAGGGACAACCTCATCTGGTTTGCATTCTTTTTAAAGAAGGGTAGTACGTATGGACTGTTCTTTTCAGGGGGTCATGATCAAAAGTATAAAATTCGAGGAAAACTAATGGTTTCAGTTTTGGGATTTTCTTTTCAGAGAACAGTAGACTTGAAAACTACCTCGAGATAGTAAAAAAAAAGTTGCTGGAGTTAAAAACAGAGAATGAGCTGCTCAAGACCGAGTACAGGTATTTAGAAGAACAGCTGCAGTTGCGAGGGAAACCATTAGTGGACAAGAATATGGAAAGATCAAGCCATGATGAAAGAAGCGCTACTGCTTTATCAAGTCTTAACGAAGGTGATATTAAAGGTACGAAACCACTATGATTTTGTATTAAGATATCTTTGCAATAATTACAGCGATAATCGCGTACATGATACAGTACAAGTCCACAAACCACGCGGTCAATTGAAGAGTGTCCGAATTTTCATATTATTCACTTAGTATTGTTTCAGATGACATTAATTAAGCACATGGCCGGTGCATGGTATGTTTTCGTTGTAGAGATTGCACATGTTACTTAATTCCTTAAGAGTTTGTATCCGCCTACATTAAGCCGCCAGTCTTTAGTTACTCTTCGCCTCCCACCCAGACTAAAAAAAAAAAAAAAGAAAGAAGTGCCTCAAAGCTTCAAATTGGTCTGCAGGTTTCTTACGTGCTGCTGTTTTTACCTCGGGGTTTTTGCTCATGGGATATTCTATTTCCATGTTTCCAGTGTATAACGCAACTATTTCATGAATAGCAATTCCAAAAAAAGTGGGGAAGGGGAGAGGCGGCCCCCTTGCCATTCTCAAACCACTTGATGGACCCGAGACCATCAAAAGACAATGGTATTAAGCCGGAAACCGATGGAAAGTTCATTATTATTGCTTTTTGAGAAGACAAATTGGTTTTTCCATTATATTATGGAGCCAGCAAGCGGCAAACAATAATGGACAATGGAACGCGGGAATATCCATATGTTTTCTGAGTCAATCAATCAATCAAAACTTTATTTTGTCAGGGTAATTCCATCAGCGTCATCAGGTTTAAAAAGAAACAAATGACTGCAAGATAATAATTATTGATAAATACTATAAAATATCAATGAGGCTCTACAATGTAAACGAAAACTACCTAATTACAAAAATAAATAATGAAAAACCCTGCGTTTATCGCAGGGTTTTTCATTAAGGCTTCTCCTTTGACAAATTCTTTTTTTAACATTTGGACGGTGACACGAGGTGAAATGTGTGTGCAAGAAGCTTTCCGTTTGTTTAAAATGTGTCTTTACAACAAGGATAGATTTTTCCTTGAATCTTGTGCCTTTGTATACAACCGTGTCTAAAAACGCAGTCTCAGTGTCAAATGTTTCGGCCGTGAATTCATTAGTTGGGTGATGTGAGCTTGCTTGTTCAATGAAGGCTTCGATGTCTGGTTTACTCATGTCCCATAGGGAAAAGATATCGTGTATGTGGCATTTCCAAACTGTTGTTCTAAAGACAGTTTTGCTTAGAGTTGTTGTTTCAATATATGTCATGAAAACATTGGCAAAGGAATCAAAACTGCTGTCTTTGTGCCCATTGCAGTTCCATGGTTTTGTAGGTAGTGCTTTCCACTGAAGTGGAAGAAATTTTCTTTGAGGATTAATCTAAGCATTTCCGGCAAGTAATGTGAAGGAATGGGTTGTCTTTGTTGAAATTTTCATATGCTTTGTGACAGAAAATTTCAATATACCCTAGTTTTGCTGTATATTTGTGTCAAGACTCATATTTAAACGTCCATTGAAACAAGAAATGTTCGGTTTTTCACATTTGTCTGTTCAGTGAAAGGTATGATTTCTGTGATTTTGATATTGGTTGTAGCAGTGTATCAACAAATTTTGTCAAGCACAGAACAAAGTTTTATTGGATTATTAAAAGGAAACCGAACATCCATGTTTTAACTAGGTGGTGGGTCATGCAATTTCCAACCTTGCTTTAGGGGTGGGTCAGTCATTTTTGTGCCGAAGGGAGGGGGCGGGTCATGTGTTTTTTATCAACCACATTTCCAAATGCTCCGGCCCACCCCCCCTATACTTTTCGACCAGTCCCTTACATGGATGCCGTGAGATAGTTAGAGAAATAGTAGCAGTGTAGTTTTGCTTAAAATGAGTTGAGGGTTCCTGTCTGGCGACGATCAAGAGGAAGACTGTTCCATAATCCGACACCTCTGTAACTAAAACTTCGTTTAAAGTGATCGATTAGTACGTGGATGAGGAACAGCCAGGTTATTCTCAAGATTTCGTAAAGTATAGTTCATAAGCTTATTTCTGGGAATGAACTTGGAACATAAATATTCCGGAGCCAGATTATTCAGTGACTTGAAAGCCATTACTGCATGTACGATCGAATAACAGCTGGTGTCTTATATCCTTCCATTGGCGTATTTCACAACAACTCTCAGAACTAGAATCAGAAGATGCATCTAATAGGACACGGGCTTCACGATTCTGAAGTTTTTGCAGTTTATCACATAACCCCTTACTAAAACTTCCCCAAATCTCATTTTAATAATTAAAGTGTGGTTGAGCTAGTGCATTTAAGATTTTTAAAAGGGTTGATAGTGGAACAAAAGGCTTCATTCTTTTTATCGCACCAATACCCGAGAAGCAATCTTTTTTGAAATTTTGTCAACATGAGTATCTCAAGAGAGGTTTTCATCAACAATCACCTCCAGTCACTTAGCCACAGGGACTTTCTTAATGGGAGCTCCGTTTACTGATGGTGATGTGTTATAGGGTAAATGATTCCGTTTCTGTTTTGACGTGATCAGCAAGTACTTAGTCTTATATCAGGAGTGAATTTGTTTGCATTAAGCCAGGTATTGACGCATTGAAGGTCAGATGCCATTGCATTACCCAGTTCATTTATGTCACCATTAACAGGCAGGAAAATTTATCGTCAAGGATGACAACAAACCGTGTTAACTTTATACTATAACAAGACAAAGTCACTAACAAATTTTAAGACGACGTTTGAAAAGATTTGCAGGGCCTTGCATTTCCTCTTACATAATTATACGAACCAACTTATTTACTTAACGATGAATGTAAACTGAACTCTTGCAGAATCTTTACTGGAGTGATTTTATTTTTATCGTTGTAAACTTCCTACTGCAAATAGTCCCTGTGGGAAAATTTGATGTAATTTGTGAGAGACGCCTGAGTACCAAAACATTACCCTAATCCGCCGTACGGAAAAAGATGGCGGCTGTACATTTTACCACAATTCCTTTCGAACCTAGCACTGCCAATTACACATAAAGTCATATTTGTGGGGGGGGGGGGGGGGAGGGGGGGAATTCGTCCTTGTAGTAGCAACATTGCCTATCATAGGTTTGAAGTTTATAAACCTTTTCCGTTTTTATGAGCAATTTTATGGTTTTCATGCGCAAAGAACTGTGGGTAAATGTACTAGTCGCCATCTTTTTAGGTACGGTGGATTCAAAATCAAGCATGGTGACCTCACATTTTTTTTCATTCCAATTAATCCTTTCGCACCAAATATTACATAGAAAAAGAATAAGCAAATTCTCAGTGTTGGAAATATGTGAAAAAATAGACAAAATGTCACCTGAAAACATAATTTTTACTTTGGGTCTGGTAACCATTGCAACAACTTTACACAATTATAATAATGTTTTTTTGTAGCGAGCAGAAAAAAAGTTGCTCATTATCCAAGAGTGCCTACTACAATGGCTTTTTGTGTTCTTTGTATCTCTGAATTTTTATTTTGGCTTTACCCCCATTTTTTATTTCATTTCTTCAGTACAGATGTTTTAAATTTCTCATAGGAAAGGTTTTACAAAAATCTCACTATAGTTTCCATTTCAAAGGGATAACCTTAAATATGACTTAAACTAATCACGCGTCAGACCCCTAACCCCAAAGCTTGCTTAAAAGTATTTCATGATTGACTGTGTCAAATGCCTTTTATAGATCGAGAAAAAACTACAGCATTGACATGACCTTGGTCAATGTTTAGAGTCCAATTGTCAGTAGCCTCCAAGAGAGCAGTGACAGTTGACTGAGTGTAAGAATCTAAAGCCATATTGGTGATTTGATAAAAGCTTATCATTAAGATAAACAATTAATGAATTGATTGTAAACAATTCTCTCAAATAGTTTAGCTACAATTGGTGTTAGAAATATTGGTCGATAATTATTGGGATCCGAGTGCTTGCCGGCTTTAAATATGGGGGAAACTTTTAGATCATCAGGGAAAATACCAGTACAGATTGTCTTCCACCGGGCGTTGATCTCTTGCGGTATAAAATAGGAACAAGAACAAAACGTAGTAAGTAATGTTTTTATTTTATTTCTCCTGCAGAGAACAAAAGGCTCTTAGAACTCGAAATTGAAGTCGAAAATTTGAAAATCCAAACAGAGGAACTGAAAACCAAATTGCAGAGTTCTGAAGAAAACAAACGTTTACGTAAGTGTAAGAAGTTAGAGGCTAAAATAAGAGCAGCTGACCCCAAACGTGTACATGTCATGATACAAATGTGAGTAGTTCAAGCCAGTCTGATCAAAGGAGGCAAGGCACTTCTAATCATTACATCACATGCGCTGATACTATACAGCCCACAGAACTAGTGGCTAGATATCTTAAACGCCTCCCTCACCTTCCACGTGTAACTACTATGCCATCCTTCTTGTGCTCTGCAAGGCAAACCAAAGAATTATGTTTTATCACTCTAACCGAAACTCCTCCGCTTAAGATGGAATCCCCCCAGCATCCTATCTGTTACGCTTCACCTACAATATGCTCAGAAAAGAAGCCCCTTGGGGTTTACACGCGCTTCAGTAAAGTTCTTTTTATTTTTCTTCACTAAAAACACAACCGCCGTTTTGACTATATTGATTGACTATAAAATTACTAACAAAATCATAGCGTCTCTTCTTTCTTTTACATACGTTTTAGGGCGACTATCCGGTCTGGAAAGTTCAAAGGATGATTTTGAAGAGCCATTCGATGACCCATCGGGAAGACAGTCGCGACCAGTGGAGTGTAAACGGACTTCTCGGCGCCAAAAAAGCAGAGCTTCGACCCGGCTAAGAAACGAATTCTCACAAACTGAAGAAAGTGAGAAGAGTTAAACTGTTGCCACTTTTCCTTTATCCTTTTCCGTCTTTAATTCTCAAAAAGTACAATGATATGAATAAAATAAAATTCATTAACTAAAGAAAAACTCCATGCCATAACCGGGTTCCTTAGATTTTTATCCCGGGTTTGTTTCGCCGACAACCTCGTTGTATGGCTTCCACGCGGACACTGACCGTTGCCATTGGCTACGTGGTGTCTACTTTTACTTCCATCTTCAATTTTATTATATATTTTTTTCTTTCAAGCTAAGACTGGACAACATTGTACTGGTCCATATTATCTTTTTAATTATCTTTTAAAGTTTTTCTGTTGTTTTTTAATTTCAGTTCATTTCATGTATGAGGGAGACTTTGATACTAAAGGTGTTATTCACTACCTCGGTTTCAAAGCCGGAGTCAATATGTGGCTAAATCCTGCTCGAGTACCGTCATCCGGAGTGAAAGTAACCTACTGCGATGGTAATGGTCGTGGAGACCCTGAAAATATCTTAGAATATTTCACTCCAGTCAACAGTTCCACCCGCTCAGGATGGTGCTTGGATTTGGGAGATTACTGCACGCTGCAGCTTACGGACTACACTTTGAGGCAGCTCGGAAGCAATGAAAGAAACTTTCTTCAAAACTTTGAGCTCCTTGGTAGGCTTTGTAATGACGATGATTGGTGTTTGCTGGGCAGGCATCATCAAGTTGATTGGAGGTCGCAGCGCTTCTCACACACGATGTCAGGCAACAAAGACCTGGCATACAAAACAAAAACGTGGTCTTTGAAAGGGGAAGTAAGAGCGTATCGTCAGTTCAAGTTAGTCCAGATAAAAGACATGTCGACCACTGTGCCAGGCACGCATGCTATGTCCCTGGCTGGTATCGAGTTATATGGACTGCTCAGTGTGCCTTATTTAGACTAGAAAGAACTGCATAACAAAGGGGCCTGGGACTGTTCGTTCCCAGAATTCTCTCCTTCTCACACATCCTGGGAACAGGGCTGATTTACTTGACGTGGGCCTGCGCGTGTGCCTGGTGTAAGGAGAGATTTTCCATGAACTTTTTATTTGCCTTGAATATCATATATAGCTTTCAAATATTCGCTTTGACGTTGTTCTTAGTAATTCACTGACTGAATTTGTATAAAGAAGTTTTAGCTCCGCAAAAAGACTCGTGCCATTTTTATTATTCTTTGTTTCATTTGCTTTGTGTTCGCCAGGTAATAATCACAAAAAAAAAAAAAGCCAACAGTGTTCCTTTACAAACAAAACTAATTGCTGGTTCTCTTTTTAATTAGATACATTTTACGTCAGTGTTGACTCTTGAAAGAATTATATACTTAATTTCTTAATAATGGTTTATTTGACTTCAGTCTATTTTTCGTGATTTTAATACCGGACCTTATTAATAGTAACGCCTTTCGAGCAGGTGTATCTCATTTTAATTGCGATTTAGTTATATTTACTTGCGAAAATATATTTCACCAAGTTGTCCGTTAAATAGAGGTAATAACCGAATTTTGAATGTGAAAGGTTTTGTAGTCTTGCCATTTTAAAATTAGATCGGTTTTTGTTTAAGGTGGGTGAAAACTTCCAATTAGTCTGCGCTTTTTCCTGTTTAAACAATCGATAGCTGAACTTGCAGTTTAATTCACATTGTAACACTTTGTTCATAAACGCTGTTTTGCTGACCTGGCTAGGTCTATGTCTCAGTACTTTTACTTTCTAAAATAGCAACAGTAACAAAAGCTCTCAGTTTAAAAATAGAATTTGTATTTAGTTTTCATTTAACTCTAAGTGATTTTTGTTTATATTTCTATTGTATTTTTTTGTCTTCAATGGTTGTAAAAATCATAAGTAAGTTGTTTTGAACTGATTTTTCGATTTCATCGCCTTTTAAATTTGTGAGCTAAGTTGGGCTACGTGTACAAGAATAAACGCTGTTGGAACCAAAGTTCAGTTTGCCTTTGCTGTACCAGTTAGTGGTTTGATCCCGGACCTCAAGAGATGGAAGTGACGGTTCTTCCCCGCAAGCGAGTTGCAATTAAGTCTAGTTTTCCCCAGTTTTATCGTGAGTCAAGCACCGAGTTCCCGTTGAGCCTTGAATTCGTTTCAAAGTGGAAAAACCTTCCGTCACACCGGATAAGCGGGCTACTAAACAATCTGTATAAAGTATTGGCAATTACATGTATGCTGTGACAACGTAAGTGTGCATAAACTTGATACGGATCAAAGCGTAAATATGGGAAATCTTCAATAACGAGTGAAAAGCATCGTTCGCCTCTTTGATTGGCTAGAACTCATTTGCGTACGAAAAAATACGACAGTATGTATATAACAAAAAAGATTCTCATACAGTGTAGAGAAAATTTTTTAGGTTAATATATTGATAATGCTAGAACTTTGAATTTCATCTCTCCGAAAAGCTATATATTTTTAATTAAGTAGGTGTTCTTATGGGACTTGTTTTGATATTGATCATAAGTTAAGTTTCGTCTCTTACCTTCTCTCACCTTGATTGCGACCGTGTTAAACGGCCTTCATCAGGGTGAATGGCCGTTACAAGCATTACGCATCATTATTACATGATAAATTTAAATTTAAATTTAAATGATGAAAATTTTAAAAACGCATATCTACAAGAAAAAAACACAGAACGAAACAAAATAATAATAATGATCTTGATAATAATAATAATAATAATGATAAAAATAATAATGATAATAGCAATAAAAATAATAATAATATCATAGCCGTTTAGCACAGCTGATTGCCATCAAAAAAGGGGAGCAGTATGCCAAAACCATCTCATGGATCTGAACCAGAACCTCATTCGCACTCTTGAGATCTGCGTTTGTTTGTCTTCGAGGCTCTAGGACAAGAAGAGTGCCATGTGACATTAAGAATGTTGATGTCGACGTCGAAGTTGCTGAAGGAGCCATTAAATCGGACTATTGATGTGTTTCCTTACTTCATATATATCTTTTTATTTCATTATTATTATTACTATTTTTTTTTGGTTTTAGCAGTTGAAAGAAACTTTTGAATTTTAGAGGTTGACAGTTTTTTTTTTATTGAAATGAAATGTTTTTAATTCGAAAAAATTTTTCTTAGTTAAATTAACTTTTTTTAAAGCTAAATTAAGTGCTTTTTAAATCGACAGGAATTGTAAATAGTGTTTTTGAATGAATAGTTTTTTCTCTTTTTTTTAAGCGAATTATTTGTAAATAGGATTTAAAAAAAAAAAAAAAAAATAATAATAATAGTAATAATAACACTGATGGTCATGATGATGATAACCGATAGTAACAAGATTCAAAAATAAATCTCAGAAAGATGAAATAAACTTCACTGAGGAAGAGAAGAGGAGAGGGAAAATGACTGCAGGAGTTAATGTCCTAATACTAATAGCATTCTAAGTAGTAAGAGGGCGGGTGTTTTTTTTAACCCTCGGACGTACAAGAAGGGGAACGGGTTGATGGTAGATGCCACCCCCCCCCCCCTCCTCCCCCAACTATGAGGTTTCTCTGAGGTTTTCCCCAGAGGATCAAACATCAGTAGACAAGTTTAGTGATGAACAGTTCCTATGGTTACGAGATATGACGTCAAACGTAGTAGGTGGCCAGGCCATTTTAGAGCGAAAATGCACATTTTTCAATTTGTTTCAACGATAAATGCAATGCTTGTGGATACAATGAAGCAAAGAACTTATAAGTTATGTAATTTTACATGTGAAACGCTTAACAAATAGTCCATGTTGCCGTGCGTCTGTTCAATGATAGATCACAGATGACATCAAAATGTGGTGAAAAAAAAAAAAAAAAAAAAATTGTGAGTCGCTGACCCACTTAAGTTTTTTCCAACATTTTGAAGTCTTCTGTGATCTATTACTGAACAGACGCACGGCAACATGCAATCTATTCGTTTTATACTATGAAGAAAAGAGAAACAACATACTTGCGGTACCGTTCGAGGATTTGTGCCAGTTTTAGGCACTTTTTAAGTCACAAACGCTACTTTTCGTCCCTGCTTCTTCTTTTCTTCTTTATCTTACTTGTATTTAGTTTTTTCGAAAAGTCTCTGCGCCTTCTCTTGCTCAAAGCAAAATAATCGCGAAAATAATTTACTGCGAGTCTCTCGTTGCGATGACACCGCGCCAGATAGGGCAACAGTTGTAAAGATTTCTTCCAGTTTAGGCATTTTTAAGTCCTCAAGAACTCTTTCCGTCTTTCATTTCACTTCTGTAACGTATGCCCATTCTGGGCACTGAGGCTGAGGAAAGCGATAAAACTAAAGTAAATTAAGTTCATAGAAAGTTGGCAAGTGTTCGCTTGTTGGATTGTCCCGCTAACACCATTTTCGCTCAGTTCTTTGATAAAGGTTTGACTGTATCCCGGGTAAAATTAAAGAGAACTACACTCTACTCAGTCTTTTCAAAAATCAAACTCAAGCGCGTAATTCAAGGGAAGCGCTTATCCAGAATGGCGGAAGGAAGAAAAACAAAAAGGCCTGAACCTGCGAAAACAGCCGTCTCTCCTTGTAAAGTGCCGAATAGAGTACCGCGCCAAAAAGAGTACGACGCATAAATTATGACAAATTATTAAATTCCTCAGTCGATGCGATGACAACTCATGACATGATGAGGACGGAAACCACTCAAATGAGTAAAAAAATTAGACGACCCTAGATGATTGCAAGAATTCAACGCCTGAACTCTTTAAAGTAAGATGTTTTGTTTATTTATTTACTTGTTTCTGTAAATACAGCCCATGACTGGTTTCAACGAGCATCCATCCCATCGAGGAGTCTATCTTTTTGTCGAGGGTCGAGGGTTCCATGTCGAGGGTCGAGGGTAACCTTTTTTTCCCAATTTTTTTTTTTTTGTAAGAGGTAATAATCGATGCAATCAATGTCATTAAAAAAAATAAGAAGAATTTAAAAAACAAATGGCGCGTGAACATCTTCTAGTTGTTGGGTGGGGAGGGGGGGGGGGGTGGGGTTGGAATAGAGAAAAGCTCTGAGACATGTCAATTTGTTTTCGAAGAATGACATTTATAACACACCGGAAACTTGAAAACACTGATTTAAAAAAAGCTCCGAGACATCTCAATTTTGAAAACACTGATTAAAAAAAAATGTTGTAAACAAAATTTAAAATGTCGCACAACAAGAATGAGTGCGTTGAATTATGAATTTCTGGTCCAACCAACAAAAATGGAAGGAAAAAACTCTAATTGCGTTGTAAAATGTGTCATAACATTTGTCATAAACGAAAAATGCAATCGTTGTGTGTTCCCACTTTTGTCACTTTTTTTTAATCGGTCTGCTTCGATCTGATCGCTGTTCGTGAATGAAAGCTCCCCTTTTCGTGCAAAATAGGAAATAATCGCTGAAGCCGTTGTGCTGAAAGTTTTTGTGCAGACACCTCTGATTTCTGTTTGAAATAAAGATTTGTACAAAATTAGTTTCGCCACATGACTTCCTATTGTCCCAGTGCCGCCATCAACTGCGCCGATGAGTGTTGTTTTGCGTTCCTTTTGTGTTTCAGGGTGTTTCAGATTTCTGCAGTGATAAACTTTTTAAGCTGCAGAACATAACGTTGGTAATTGAAGGAGTTTATTATTGCGGCGCGACTCGGGCGATAGCATCAAACGTACCTGGGTCACGATTTCCGGTGTTGGTGATTATTATCAACGACTTGTATTTTACAATTTCATGGCGAGTTTCTACTTCATGGAAAGTACGACAATTCGGTCGTATACAGTGGGATAGCTTAAAAAACAAGAATCTGTGAAATATCCATATTCTCTTTATTGCGGCGCGACTCGGGCGATAGCATCAAACGTACCTAGGTCACGATTTCCGGTGTTGGTGATTATTATCGACTCCTAAATGCATTGAAAACACTTTTTCGCTTATCCAGAGTACTTTCAAATCTCTAGAAATGCATTCTAAGCGGCGCTATAAAAGTTGTATCTGTTCAGTCGTCCTAGGGCAACTTGAATCTTTTTGCAATCACTTAGGGCCTCAGTATTATTTTATATTACAACATTTTTTTTTAAATCAGTGTTTTCAAGTAACGTGTTCTGGTATGGGTTTCCGGGGTGTTATAAATGTCATTCTTCGAAAACAAATTGACATGCCTCAGAGCTTTTCTCTATTCCAACCCCACCCCCCCCCCTCCCCACCCAACAACTAGAAGATGTTCACGCGCCATTTGTTTTTTAAATTCTTCTTATTTTTTTTTAATGACATTGATTGCATCGATTATTACCTTTTACAAAAAAAAAAATTGGGAAAAAAAGGTTACCCTCGACCCTCGACATGGAACCCTCGCCCTCGACATGGAACCCTCGACTCTCGACCCTCGACAAAAAGATAGACTCGGAAGAAAAGGTTACCCTCGACCCTCGACATGGAACCCTCGCCCTCGACATGGAACCCTCGACCCTCGACCCTCGACAAAAAGATAGACTCGCATGCCAAAAGTGGTACAAGATGGAGAATGTGTCAACCCAGTTAAATTTTTATATCAAACTGATAAAAAGAAAAATGCGCGTTCTTAAGTAACTTTTTCGCTACGTACGTAATAGCGCATAGCGAAGTGTAACACAGTGCTGTGGCTTAACTTTCCTACCCTGCTGTTAAAAAAACTGTACGCTCTTTACCCTTAACATACTGCTTGCCGAATAGAGTACGAAAAGAAAATCCTGTAAATTAACTTTTCCTTCCCTGATGTAAAGAAAACTGTACGCTCTCTACCCCTAACATACAGCGTGCCGAATAGAGTACGGGAGAGAAAATGCTGTAACTTAACTTCCCTACCCTGTAAAAAAACTGTACGCTCTCTAACCCTAATATACAGCGTGCCGAATAGAGTACGAGAGAGAAAATGCCGTAACTTAACCGTTTCCTACCCTGATATAAAGAAAACTGTACGCTCTCTACCCCTAACATACAGCATGCCGAATAGAGTACACCAGACTATGCTGTACCTTAACTTCCCTACCCTGATGTAAAGAAAACTGTACGCTCTCTCACCCTAACATACAGCGTGCCGAATAGAGTACGAGGGAGAAAATGCTGTAAATTAACTTTTCCTACCCTGATGTAAAGAAAACTGTACGTTCTTTACCCCAAACATGATGCGTGCCAAATACACTATGAGAGAGAAAATGCTGTGACTTAACTATTCCTAACCTGATGTAAAGAAAACTGTACGCTGTTTACCCCTAACATGATGCGTGCCGAATAGAGTACGAGAGAGGAAATGCTGTAACTTAGCTTCCCTACCCTGATGTAAACAAAACTGTACGCTCTCTACCCCTAACATACAGCGTGCCGAATAGAGTACGGGAGAGAAAATGCTGTAACTTAACTTCCCTACCCTGTAAAAATGATCACATTTGACTATTTTCACTTTCAAAACCTGAAAAATGTACGATGTTTGTCACATTTCTGCTGCGTGCCGAATAGGGTACGAGATAGAGAGTGATCAAAGGTGACTTTGTTCACTCTGTAAACTAAAAAAATGTAGGATGTTGGTCTGCTGCTTGCTGAACAGTGTACGAGATACTGGGTGATAAAACTTTACGATTTCCACCATTAAAACCTGAAAAATGTACTATGTATGTCACATTTCTCCTGCGTGCCTCAGTAATTAAAGTACGAGAGAATGATCAAAGTTAAGCTTTTTCCACGAAGAAAACCTTAAAAATGAACGATATTTGTCACATTCAGCTGCGTGCCGAATAGTAAAAAATGTACCATATATAAGATATATGTCCACTGCGTGCTCTAAGTTGAGCTTCCCGAGTAAAACTTTGTCAAGAACCTTCGCGGGACTCTTCTCAGCCTATGTTTTTTCTCTCGCAAGTACCGCATAGTCCGGTATGAGACTAACAACGAGCTACCTTTCGTTTTTCAGTATAGGTCGTTTTGTGGGCGAATTTATCCGAATTCTACTTTAAACAACCTTTCATGCAAGCATTACTTCTTCAGTTTCTTGAAATCTTGTATCTTTCTCCTCTGAGGACAGGTTTTTTTTCAAGGGATAGCAACGAGTAGAGTACTTTCTTAAGACCAATTTGTTCAGTCTCCTGGTCAACTCTTTCCCAAGTAGTTAAATTTTTGTCTTTCTTGAGAGATCGAAATGCGACGATGCCCGAATGAGTGGCAGGTGTTGCGCGTATTTACCAAGGACCGAAACAGGTTCTTTTGGAAGGGAAAAACAACGAAGCCTAGGCACAGGCCCTCAAATGAACCTGATGAAGAGCAAAGCATTTTGTAGATACAGTACTCTGGGTATAGTGGCCTGGGAAACGACGGAACATTGCGTTTTATCTCAAGAGAAGGAGCTTGTGAACGACTACATGAGATTCATTCCTCTATATCTGGAGTCTGTAAGGTGGTTGGCTTAAAAAGCTTAGTAAGGCAGTTTGGTCTTCGCTTCCATTGCAATGGCATCAAGTTGTACAGTTAGCGAGAGATTTTCTAAAAGCGTGCCCTGTGTACCAAGATATACTGCCTTTTCTACCATTTCCCTTCCACTACGCCCTATCCGCTCCTACGGCCCATATGAACGGATACAGGCTGATATTGTTGATCTGGCACCTGACAAGAAGTGGTCACTGTAAGTGGTCACTGTTTATGACCAACAACATAGGCCAATATCCCTCTCGTTCTCTATTCGGCACGTTGTTTGTCAGGGGTAAACAGCGTGCAGTTTTCCCTACATCAGGGTAGGGAAGTTAAGTTACAGCATTTTCTCGCTAGTACTCTATTCGGCACACATCATGTTAGGGGTAAACAGCGTACAGTTTTCTTTACATCAGGTGAGGAATAGTTAAGTTTTACAGCATTTTCTCTCTCATACTCCATTCGGCATACTGTATGTTAGGGGGTAGAGAGCGTACAGGTTTCCTTACATCAGGGTAGGGAAGTTAATTTACAGCATTCTCTCTCTCGTACTCTATTCGGCACGCGGTATGTTAGCGGTAAAGAGCGTACACTTTTCTTTATATAAGCGTAGGGAAGTTAAGTTACAGCATTTTCTCTCTCGTACTCTATTCGGCACGCTGTATGTTAGGGGTAGAGAGCGTACAGTTTTCCTTACATCAGTGTTGGGAAGTTAAGTAACACCATTTTCTCTCTCGTACTCTATTCGGCACGCTGTATGTTAGGGTTAGAGAGCGTACAGTTTTCTTCACAGGGTATTAAAGTTAAGTTACAGTATTTTCTCTTTCATACTCTATTCGGCACGCTGTATGTTAGGGGTAGAGAGCGTACAGTTTTCTTTACGTAAGCGTAGGGAAGTTAAGTTACAGCATTTTCTCTCTCGTACTCTATTCGGCACGCTGTATGTTAGGAGTAAAGAGCGTACAGTTTTCTTTACATCAGGTTAGGAAAGTTAAGTTACAGCATTTTCTCTCTAGTACTCTATTCGACACGCATCATGTTAGGGGTAAACAGCGTACAGTTTTCCTTACATTAGGTTTGGAATATTTAAGTTAGAGCATTTTCTCCCTGGTACTCTATTTGGCACGCATCATGTTGAAGGGTAAAGGGCGTACAGTTTTTTTAACATCGCTTCGCCGTATTACGCACGCAGCAGAAAAGTTACTTTAGAACGAGTAATTTTCTTTTTATCAGTTTGATATAAAAGTTTAACTGGTTTGACACATTCTCCATCTTGTACTACATTTGGCATGCACGTAAATCGCGTTATGAAAGATTGCGTATTTGTTGGACTGAAATTGATAAACAATAAAAAGGAAAAATTTTTTTTCCTGTTCTTTGTACTTACATTTCGCATTTGCCATATCTTTATAACAAAGTAGAAATTTATTTGTATTAAAATTTTACGCATTCTGAGATAGCCTTAATTTTGTTTGGCATAAAGCACGGCGGCGTAACAGAGAATGTGTGACAGACTTTAAAATTTGGCCTAGTTGGATGCCGTGTTAAATTTCGTCTTACGCACACCGCGGGTGAACATGTTATCAAATGTCATTGTAGTGCTTTATGCGTTACAAAGAATCAGGGGAATAGGATGGATGTTCGTTGAAACCAGTCACGAACTGTATTTACTGAAACAAGAAACAAAACGTCTTACTTTAAAGAGTTCAGGCGTTTAATTCTTGCAATCATCTAGGGTTGTCTAATTTTTTTTACTCATTTGAGTGGTTTCCGTCCTCATCATGTCATGAGTTGTCATCGCATCGACTCAGGAATTTAATAATTTGTCATAATTTATGCGTCGTACTCTTTTTGGTACGGTACTCTATTCGGCACTTTACACTCCTCGCTTCGCGCCAGAACGTTTCGCGGTCCTAAGCGGCGAGTAGCGAGTTCCCGGGCTAACCATTCATCCAATTTCCTCTTCTAGACAATTCACCAAACTTGACACAACTCAGACGCATTTATCTTTTGAAATAATACACAGCTAAAATTTTATGGAATGAAAACTGTTAGAAAACGTTTTTCACATTTCTTTTAATACAAGAAGCCGTAAAGCTTGAAGTCTGAAGCCGTGGTTTGTACTTTTTTGCTCGGCCAGTGTTATAAATTTCCCTGGAGACAACGAAGACAACTGCGAAACTTTAGAATTCAGTGCTATTTACATAAACTTTATACTTCTGTGACCTTTCAGTAATAATACAACTTTGCATTTCACACACGATTTAAAGCTTTCATCGATAATGACACTGTTCAAAGACCAAGTGGAAGCGAAAGGTACTGGAGTTATACGGACCGGGAATCAAATAGTTACTTACACTACCATCGAGACTGACATAAAAGTAAATAGCAAAACATTAGAAAGCCTAACAATATTAAACGCATGGTTTCTTCAATGGCTACAACGGATACATCATGCAGTCACGTCAAAATCGTTGTTTTTGCGTGACACGATTTTTTCGTGACAAGGAGGATCTATGATTGGATGCTACCGTCATTACCCCTGAGAGATAAGAACCAATCAGGAACAACCTTGTCGACGCTGCGAACCCACCCAAAAGTGGAGTGAAGCTTCTCGTCTGTACTGGTTTACATACAATAGCTTGGTGTTAAGGTAAGATAAGTTGCATTTCCAGCAGTGAGATTCTCAGAGTACTTTGTTTAGACGAGTTTTTAACGCAATTTACCAAAACTTAATCTCGAAATAATGAGCCACTCATTGCCAGTTTAGCATGTTATCCCTTACACTCGAATTTAATTAAGACTCTGCTTATCGAATGATAAAAAGGTGCATGTATGTTACGTTAGAAATCGGTTTGTAGAAGGGTAATTACGCTAATTGAAACGGTAATCTAAAATGGTGCAAGTCTGAACCGTGGAATCGCTATTACTTAGAGGTTAAAACAAAGACGTAACAGCTCACATATACTATAATATTAAATAGCATAAATGTTGAACAGATTTAAGCCCCGGGGGATGTGTCACGCGTTCTCATGAGCTATAATTAGAACTTCGGAAATTACTTGTGAATGACAACACAGCCTGATAGGTGTAAAATGTGTCTCCCAAGCATATATCAAACGTTACGGACAAACAACAAAACGAAGTTTGAAAAACTGTAAGGCTAATAATTTTTATAACCAGACAATTGCAATCTGTTTCAATCTTCTTCAAGTTTGTCGATCCGTGCCTCCTAAAGCATTTGCTGTGATATTTTATACCTTCTTTAATATTTAACGGTTAGGGACCGGTCATTTGTTAGAGGGGAGGGGGGTGGGGGGTGACCTGGTGCATTTTTAATTTTCAATATGCATAATTTACTTAAGATGACCCACCCTCAACCACAGAAACAGTTTTAATCAACTTAAATAAAACTCACCGAACTATTTAAAGCAAACAGCGAGTAGCTCCCCTCCGAGATCTAGTAGTTGTCACTTATGTGATCTGAATATCATCCCCTTCCTCGTCATCATTCTCTGAACTCCAGCCAATCTCGGCAAGGAAATAGTCTGTTTGAACGCTTTCATCATCAGAAGATAAGTATTCCTCTTCATTTTCACTACTGCAGAATGGACTTCCCTCTTCTTGTGTAAAACCCTGTATCTGTTGTTGAGTAATGCGCCTTTGCACCTCCATTAGCTTTGCAGTGCTTGTTTGATGCAGTGCGAAGCCCGTGATGCTTCAGGTATTTATCGATAACTGCTATTGTCTGCTTACTAAGGGAGCCATCTTTAAACATGGCATTCCATTGGTATGTCTTGCTTGCCTCAGCTAACTTTTTATTCAAAGTACAAGAGGAAGTTGAGAAGGAAGAGCGAGATATCAAAGATCACCTGTACAGCCTCTATTCTAATTATGGCAAACTTAAAGATGGGAAGGGGACCCAAAGAGATTTTGACGAGGAAAGGATCACAGTGCTGACAATGCTCAGGAAAAGAACTATCCAAAACATTCAACATCTACATGATGCAGAGAACAAATGTAAGGAAATGTTTCGTGGACACATTCTGAAGTTTAAATCAAATAAGCGTTCAAAAAAAGAAAATAAGAGAAAGGCACAGAAGAGAAAAGCTAGACGAGAAGAAGAGAATTTTGGTTTAATCTCCAAACTTCTGTCTGATGGTGAGATTCCAGTTAAGGAAGTCAATGTGGCTGCTCTAATATCCTTAAAAGGGACACAAGTTTACTTGCTAAAGCAAATGATGGAAAGAGGGCTTATAAGTGATTAAGCTTGTACACTAATTAAAGAGTACTTGCCCTCTATCAGCTCTTCAAACAGTGAATCAGAGGCCAGTGATATTGAGTAATACTGAGTAATACATGAACTTTTTTTTTCCAATGTGAGAAGACAGCTCTACACCATGTTATGTTCGTTTGTTATGCCATCATTTTGATGATAAGTAATATTTGACTTGTTGTTGATTCCTTCAGTGTTGTTTCTTTTTTGTGGAACGGAAATTGGAATGCACAAAAATACATGGCCCCTCAGAAATGGTTGCACAATTTTATACAGCCCCCCATTTCAGGTGCACAAAGAGGTATGACCCCCACCCCAATTGCACCAGCCCACCCCCCTCTCTAATAAATGACCAGTCCCTTATGTTTGTTTCATTCAATTTGGTGTATTTATTACTGTTACCTGGACACAGCTATTTTTTTAAAGAAAAAAGTATTTTGCAATTAACTCCTGGTTAAACCTTTCTTGGGTCAAAATTAAACTTCCTGCTTTTTGGGAAGATTAATGGAGCCTAGCAACACCGTCCCTAGAATTGAATTAACACTAAACCTAATAAACAAGTAAAAACAACAGCTCATTGACAAAGGACGAAGACAGACTTCATTTGAAGTCTGCAGGAAATTATAATATATGATGCTATAGCAGAGAAAACGTTTTTGACTGTTCTGTTGGAGCAATTGAGCTCACTGAAACTGAGTGAAGTCAATTAACCTTCACCTTGCAGACATCTCGTCCGACAAACAATATAGAAGTTTGAGCGAAATCCAGAGCTGATGACTTAAGAAAGCGCATACCCGTCTCCTCCCCCCCCCTCCTCCCCGAAAAACCTCATAAACAAGTTTGGACTCATGTATCCAGAATTTTTTCCCGAGTTTCAACATTGTATAGGGTGAGGGGAGGGGACGGGAGTACTGAGAAGGTTACATTATTTTTTAAGAGCACGAATATTGTATCACTGTCCCACTGACTTTTCTCCAGGATTATACAGTCCAACCTCCCGTTAGCGACCACCCAAAATGCGAAGACTAAGGGGTTGCTCGGGAGGTGGTCGCTTGCAAGAATAGAACCACAGGCCGGGCATCTTGCAAGAAGATCATCAAGAGGTCCCGGGGGGCACATCTACTTTATGGACGATAATTCACAGTCGCATACAATTTCTAAGCTTTGCCATGTGTAGGTCCATGTTGTTACCAAAAGCGGTTCTTCGTATATTCTTGGTAGCACAATGCACACAGCAAACATAGAGATCAGAGAATGCGTCAGGCCGTCACTTATAAGAGGTTAAAAAATGAAAACTCATTGAACTTTCAGGTCCAAAAAGTGGTCACGGTCGCTCACAAGAGGTGGTCGTTTATTACAGGTTGCAGTTGTAAGGCTTTGACTGGGAAAGTTTTGGTGTTTTGGAAAATTGGTCGCTTATGGAAGGTGGTGGCTTACGAGAGGTGGTCGCCCATAGAGATTCGACTGTAGAAGCGCACACATGTTTTGGGTCCTGAAAGGCATCACATCATCACTCAATTAACAGCTACTGTTTTCATTGTGCTTAACATGTCTCAACTATTTTCCGTTTCAGCACTTGATGTCTTAACTTCTGATCAACTGGAACTCGCTTTCTCTTGTAAGTACTCATGGCTGCCCTTGATGACGCGGAAGAAACGTTACGATCAACGAGGACAAAGGCCAATTTTCAGCGTTTAACACGGCTTCTGATGAACGTCAGTGCAGTGCTTTTAAGAAAGATATTCGACTCTTATCACAGTCCTGCCAGCCTTCCCACAATTCTCAGTAAGCCATCAGTAGAAAGGCAGCTCAAAACAGCAAGGCTTACTGGTCCCGACTGGAAATGTTTGTACCCTTCCCCAGGGGTATACGGAAAGTCGAGTGATTTTGACATTAGTTTAACCTTCAGATTGTTACGAACAATATGCCCTCTTACTCCTCCCCTGACAGGATGGGACAGCCTGCCAAACGACTCAGACCACAGTCTTGAAGCAGACATGGTACGAATAAAATTTTATCGCAATGAAGTTTATGGTCACACCAAAAATTTGGAAATTCCTGATGATCAGTTTGATGACCTGTGGAGGCAAATGAGCGAAGCCCTGTTGAGGATTGCAGCAAACCTCAGCCCTCAAAAACAAAGCAACTGGAAAAATGCTATTGACAAATTTCTCCTTGAGCCCTTGACGCCAGAGGAAGAGATATACGCCAAAGAGCTAGAGTTATGGTACGAAAAAGACTTGGACTTAAAGAAAGCGCTAAAAGACCTAAAAGAACTTATCCACGAGGAATTCAGAGAAATGAAAGAAAAAGAAGCCTTAAGGGGTCAGCCAGTAGGTTAGTATTACCAGTTGCTTGTGGGTAGGTTATACGTTAAGCATTAAATAATAATTTCTATTACTTTTTACCATTCAGTCCTAACTCCTAAAAATAGCGAAATAGCATTTCACAAGATAATAAGGGTTTTCTTGCGCAGCTGAAAGAGCTTATAGAATAGAACTTTAATAGAATCATCCTCAAAAGGTTTTTCAGACACTATTTACAATGACATATTAAATACATTAAATAGTAAACTACTTAAGGTATAAATAATAAATATAAGAAAATAAGAATTCATAAAAACAAAACACCTTTGAAAAGACTTGCTCTAAAAGTTGCCCTTTTATAGCTTGCTTGAAAGACTGGAAGGAAACGCATTGCTTTATGTCATAATCTAAATTGTTCCAGATACTAGTTCCTCTATATGCGAATGTGCGTCGGCCACTAGCAGTTCTATACAATGTTATATGTAATAAATCACGCTTACGGGTGTGGCGAGCATTGATACTGGAGCCCGTTTAGTAAAAATTTATCTACCAGATGGTTAGGTGCGAGGCCCTTGAAACATTTGTAAGTTAACAAAGAGTCCGTATAGTGCAATAATTGTTTGACAGGGAGCCAGTTAAGTTGGCGGAGTAAAGGGGTCACGTGGTCAAAATAATTTTCTAAAATTCGTTACAATTTTGCTTGCAAAGTTCTGAATTGACTGTAATTTGTTTATGTTCTGAGTTGAAGTATTGGACCAGACGGTTGAACAATAAAGCATTTTGCTAAAAACTAATGATGTAATTAACAACTTAAGAGTCTCTTTGTCGAAGCTTTCTTTTACTCTATTTATTTGATATAGCTTAGAAAAACAGGAAGAGACTGTTTTTTAAATATGATGGTCCCTTGCGTATAGACAGTCTTGTCGAAGGGCGAAGATTATCTCGGCAGGGTGGGTTATAAACACATATTTAAGCGTTTAGCTCGTCCCGGTCTCGGTGATTGCTGACACAAAATGCCTTCAGTTACTGATATGCAGAGAAGGCGCGCCTGCGTAACGAAACATTCTAAAGATGAAATGGTATCATTTCAATCTTTAAAGTTTTTCCCAGATGTGCAAGTATCGAATTTTCCTTATTAAATAATGATCAACTGTTGTATTTTTCCAACAGCAACAGTACGGCTTATGAACAATATCGCTCAGTTTGGATTTGTGGTCACCCCCGGTGAAATGGAAGAAAACCAGCGCGAAATTCAAGCAGAACTAGACATGTGGAACGTTATCATGGCTTTCAAAGACTCTTTCAGATTACTTTTTCGATATTTAAAAAATAATCTGAATGCCCTTGTTGAAGACATCGAACTAGGAAGTCTATTGATAACTCTTGAATGTAGCTCCCTGCAGATCCTTGAAGGATTGTGGAAAGTTTACAAAAGCGGTTACCTTAATCAAGTGGTTCAAGAAACGCTGGTGACACATGAGGTCTTAGAAATCCTTGGTATTGATGAAGTAAAACTGATGGTGTCTATTTCTGAGCAGGAATATGAAAGGGGAAAACAAAATTTGGGGGATAATTCAGGTGAGCGTGCTGCTCTACTGTATCTCCTTTGATTACTGGCTTTGCAACAGCTGCAAATCAGCGATCGAGGTATTGCGCAAAAGTTGGCACGAGAGCACTCGTCCCCAGACCCTGAGATAAGGAGGATACCCGGTCCCATTTTTTTTTTTTCGGCCCATCGGGCTTCAGTTTGGTCTCAAAATAAGGCGGGGGGGGGGGGGGTGGTCGTTCCCTGGCTCCTCCCCTAGATCCGCCTCTGGGTTTTTCGTTTAAAATCGATTTTTATTTTTTCTGGTCCCGTTCAGGTCAGTTCAGGTCGGTCTCTGAAATACTCTTCTTCTTTTTCACGGTTTACTGATTTAAATCCTTCGGAGAGTAGGAAAAATTCTTCCTTGTTAATTGTGTTGTTCTCAACGCTAAAAAGAAGCAACTATCGTATTTCTTTAAGCGAAGCCATTCAGTGCAGTCTATCTACTTCGGCGAGGAGCCGAGACGGGAGCTTGCTCAAAGGTGGACGACGTTCTCGACCCAGACGTCATTCGTCTTCTCTCGTCGTCGTCCTCAAACTCGTCCTGGCTGCTTAAGGTCCCTAATAATAACGAGAAACAACTAACCTGTTGATGTGTCACAAGGGTTTGATAGTGGATCTTTTGTAATTTCCCTGCTAGTTGGTGAAACAGCAGCTGGTGGTGAGAAACTATTGAAAGATTTGCCCTCTGAAGGTTACCAGAAACTAGTAGAACACTTACAACCATTATCAGCCACTGGAAGAGACTACAGGTCATTAGCATACAGAATGGGATACTCAAATCAGTTCATTCAGTGGCTTGGAAGTACAGATAATCCTGTTATGAATTTATTAAGAAAATTCCGGGAAAATGACAGGAAAATTTCGGAGCTGACATCTTTGCTAAAAGAGATGGAACGGTATGACTCGCTAGAGGACCTTCAGCTATATATAGGTCAGTGAAATGCAGCCTAAAAACTTGGGCTTATTGTTTGTTTAACTTGAGGTCTCCCGGTTGATACGGACACCAAGAGGTCATGTTATAGTGTCCGTATTATCCGGGTGTCCGTATTGAGCAGGCTGTCAGAAAAAATGTCACAAACAACTGTTTGAAGACTAAAACTGACATTTTCACAGCGAGGAAACATTGTCTCAATTCTTATCTGTAATTAATTTTAATAAGTTGATCCCGAAGAATCCTCAAAACAATTTATCATAAAACTACCTTTCAAATACATTGTGTGGTGTATTTGTCTTGACATACAACAATGGAGTCGGTAAATTAAGTTTGTATTGTGCTTTTAGTTTGTGGCTCAGCCAGATGGACTCAACATTACACAGATTGTTTGAAAGGTCATTTGCCGTTTCTGCTAGATTTTCACTGGCAAGATATATTCAGTCTTAGACACGACGTAGATTAAACAGTGTCCGTAAAGTGAGGTTGACGATAACTGAGAGTAGGTGACACGGGAGATAGAATTTAGTGTCATTTGTCTTTATTAATCGGTGCCCATATTAAGTGTGTTGAAAGATGTTGTTTCCAATGGGTTATTTGTGGAGGGGACTGCTATTCAGCAAGCTTAGTAGTCATTTTTCTTGTTATTTTGTTTTGTTCACTCAGATGCAACTCCTACCAAAAGTAAACAGAGAAATGTCGGCAAAAGCTTGGTTTGTACAATTTCTAACCTTTTAATATTCCGACCAGTAGCTGCCTGTATTGTTAGACAGTAGGCTATTTCTGAATTACTTTCAGTCACTTTTGCTTATACTTTCATACCGAAATGAGTTTTCATTCATGAACAAATTTACCTCATTTTCATAGGAACGGACGTGCACAAGGTGGGCGTTTCCATGGGAATGACCAGCTCAAAAATGGGCTTCGTTTTTTTGTTCTGGCACAAATTTCTCTCTCGCGCATACAGTGCATCAGGATGTCCGAAGGCAAGGCAAGGAAAAGTGAATCTATATAATAGTATGACGATCGACTCAGCCGTGCGCAGCGTTTCCCGTTTTTATTAATGTACAACAATATATCCAATTTCGCACAAAAAAATAAAAGGCTAAATTTAGGATTAAAACATATGATTGTTGATACGGGTACACTGAAGTATTCAAAATAGCTCATGTACGTTAAACGTGCCTATGTTGGCTGTCGATCGTCGGTGCTTTAAGGGGGAGGATTGTCACAAGTTTCCCGAGCCATGTCGCCTTACGCTTCCACCTCTTGGAAGCCCTCATGATCATTATAATATGATTGCTTTGTTTTACTTTTTAAAATTTTTTGTTCCGTTAGATGCAACTTGTATTCAGGCCCACACAGGGGAAAACAAAGATTGTCTTATTTATTTACCACGTAAGGTGGCTCGATACAGTTTTTCAGGGCCAATACCTCCCAAGTTTGAGCATAAACTACGTCGCCATAAGCAAAGTTTTGGAAAAATTGCCACCACAGTTGTATTAGATAAAGATGAAAATTTGTTATGATCAGGGTTGCAACGGCATCGGAGTTGTCATAGCAACGAAATGACGCTATTACCTATTTTACTTGCAGCAGTATATCTCGGCACTGGGAACTGTTCTTCCAAAATCGTTCATGGGAGCTTTTTCCTCCAATAGCGGCCTCGATGTTCGTGAAGTTTAAGCGAAATCTGTAAGAGCGTTATCGAGCTATTTTGGGATGAAGTTTTTGTGGTTAGAAACAGAGTACAAAAATGGACAATATTGTTGTTTGGCCGTTATCTGTAGAAAATGAAGCGCTTTTTACATGCAATTTCACCTCATAGTAGTTTAAATCTTTTTAAAAACGTGTGTGAAAGATCATGGAGATAGCTCCAGCCGATTGCTAGAAAGAAGGGTTTTATTTGCATGTATCGAAGCGCTCTTGTTAGCGGTTTTGTAAACATTTTGGTCTTCTTTAACAAATTAGCAAATAGTTTTTAAACCGCTCGATAGATTTTTTTAAAAATTTAAGATTCTTGAGATTAACCTTTCCTTTATATGACCTTTTAGTTTCAAGATTATTGATACATTGTAAGGCAGTAAAATAAGGGCAAAGTCACAGTACGTTTGCAAAGATTTTCCAAGTTTCAGCCGATGATCAATGGGTAAAGAAAATGAACTTGTCTAGTTTGCAACTCAAAAACTTTTTCAAATTTGTGCTTGCGTGATTAGCGCGCGAAAAGCAAAATCCAGTTCACTCCTGATAACTCAAACCCTTGCTAACTCGAACATCGCACTAACTCCAAACGGGAAATTTCGAGGAAAAGACCCCAAAACAACAACAAAGTATGAATAAAGCTTTCTGAAGCCATTTTAAGCATTTTGGGAGATTGCTGGGAAGTTTCCCAGCAGACGTATGTCCAGACATTACTGGCCAGTTTGGGTCTGGTTATTGACTATTTTCCAATTGCCCATAATACACTCTGTTTGCCCCCCAAATTTTGCATAACTTATTGTTTTAACATGCTCTTGGGAAAATGCAATCCTCCCAGGAGCATTTAAAAACAATGGTTTATGCAGAATTTGGGGGGCAAACAGAGTGTATTATGGGCAATTGGAAAATAGAGAACAGGACAAAATTCAGCCCTTCAGTGCGGGGGGGGGGGGGGGGGGTGATAAGGAATTTTAGTGTGGCCCAGTAGCGAAATTCACCCCTTTAGTAGGGGGAGGGGAGGGGAGGGGAAAGAGGTTTCTGACAAATAGCACATAGAAGCTAGTCTACACATCAAATCTCCAAAGCCACCCATCAACACATTCCAAATTTCCCAGCAAACAAAAATTTGCCTGCAGAACAGATATTTTGTGGAACAGATCCGTTTGGTGCCCCTGTAACTCGAACCAAAGTCTATTCCCCCAGGATTTCCTTCATACATTTACTCGAATTTTACCCTGGGTAACCCGCATCGACCCCTGGATAAATCGAACCTCCCGCTTACTCGAAGTAATTTTTTGTTTCCTTCAGATCGTTTCTATATAACTTTACCGTCGACAACTCGAACCATGTTATAAGCTTGTGTCAGGATAAAAAACCCCGTGTACTGAAGTCCGAGACATTGAAACAACCGTGTCAATTCTTTTTCCTTACTTTTTTGTCTCTTCAGTTCAAATTCAGTGTCCATTCCCGTATACTTTGTTGCTTAATTGTATTCCCTCGCCATCCATTTGCTTATTTCCTTGTTTCCCGTTATTTGCTACGAACTACCGATAACTCGAACTCCCGCTAACTCGAACTTTTTTTCGATTTCCCTAGAAGGTTCGAGTTATCGGGAGTCGGCTGTATCTTGACATCACAACCATGTTTACTTACAGACTTGTTTTTTACCTTTCTTTTTTAGAAAAGAATGAGGATATAAGAACCAGTAAGTGTTCGTTATAAGTCAAATCAGTTGTGTTAGTTTTAGTTCATTTACATACAATTTTACTATACTTCTTTAATATTTTCTAAAGTACATGATTGTCTGGAAAATCGACTTGATCATGATATAAGGGTCCAATCAGGGTTGACAGTGCCTATTTTGAAAATTGTAGATTCTTGCATATAATGCAGGTTTTGTAATCAAACAGGTAAAACCCTGGTTAGTTATCCTTGTTCTGGACTCCCAACGGTCTCAACAAATGCGTTTCAAATGTTCCCAGTCAAGCTGGTTGGCAAATCGACAATGGCTATTTTTACAGGCCAACCATGGCACGTTCTCAAATCACAGTACACAGGTGAAGGCCCAGAACAAGGCTTTGGCACTATTTCCCAGATAGACTTAACCGGACGTCTAGTTCCTTCTGTGGACCAAACTAGTTAAAATATACCTTGTTCCAAAATAGCAGCAATGCCAGTTTTATTTTATATGTCAATTAGCTACAGTCTGAATGCAAAATTGTGCTACTGCACACAAGTTGAGCCGTGCATGACACTGATTTTAACTGAAATTAAAGGAATCAATGACATAATTATGTTATTGGTGCTGGGGGTGACATTGACTTATTCACGACCGAATTATAGGGCCAATTCGAATTACGCGACGACGTAATAAAAGGGCTGCAATATCCAGAATTAACGTCGATATGGTTTACAAGCTAAAAACTGACGCTGAAACTCGCGCACACGTACAACTTTTGATGAATTTCAAGGGGGTGCGTACTGAAAATATTTTTATAAAGTGAATATTTCTCGTTCTTCACTTTATCCGATTGTTAAGGCCCAAACAATCACGGATAGGGTAAGGATTGACACGTAGTGGGGATAGTCACTGGCCGGCCACGGAAATATAGAGCGTTAGTGAGGAGCGGCCGTCACTGCGTTCAATATGGAAACTACGGAAAAGTGAAGGTAAATTCATAGCTAATTCAATAAAAAACTAAGGACAGCGTAGCAACCATTGCAAGTGTACACGAAAACAATTACTTTTAATCCCACCTCGTGACATCCTGTGTGACATGGTAACGCAACGCAAATAGCGTGACATAAGCGCATATGTCTGTGTATATCGACTGCATTTCTCAAGCGAAACCCTGTGTTTTTGTCTATTGTCGGCAGAGAAAATGAAAAAGAGAGCTTTGAAACGTGAACTGGTATTTGACTCTCAAAGAAAACGACAGCTCAAACTGAGGAAAACACTGCTTCCTTCGTGTTACAACGGTTAACCACGTTTCGGCAAACGGAAAGTAACAATATAAGTCTGTTATGACCTCTTAATGTGGATATGTATTCTCGTGGTTAACCGTTGAAACTCCTTATTTGCACCACATCGCTGGAATTTTTCTCGCCAAGAATACGTATTGCGAAGCACTTTCTACATAGCGGAATCTTCTTTTGCCTTTTGTGAGGAATTAGCGCATAAAAAAGGAAATTTTCCAGCGCCCTGCCATCATCGATCACGTGTTATCCCGCTTTGCTTGTCATCAAGTGAACTTCTGGGCCAAAGTAATTGCTGTTTTGGCGATGATACAAACTGGTGTGTCTATCTTGAAAACAATTTCTTTGGCATTCTGTGATTTACGAGCTGGGAAATGAAATAGTTGTCCGTCCATCATCAATAAACAATCATGCCACTGAATAAATGGCAGGCGGTCATGCAAAATCATCACAAAAGTACATTCCTACGCTAAAGGTTTGGATCAGTTAGGTAAGAAAAGATCTCCAAAAAATAAAAAAACACATCTATATATAGGGCATAGCACAAACGGCTGGCCCATTATTTATGAGGTTCATAACCTGTATATTGTTCACGTCCTTTCACTAATGGCAAAGGTCAATGTCAAAAATAATGCATGTCCCCTCTGTTACTCTGCAGTACTTCATTCGCTTAAGTTAACCATTTACCAGAACAATTTTCATTGTACCTTAGTGTTTCCATCCTTTTTCCACTATTGATAATACTTGTGAAAACATTACATTCGCAGCAACGGCGTTGATCAGAACACAAATCATTTCGTCTCGACCCGACAGGGTATCAGGAACGCGCGCGGGAGCACAAGATTAAGTAATGACATACGCTTCCTACATTTTACTCTACGTATACTACAAATCAGGACGAAACTTTATAAATTGATGTTTAAAACAAACAATTTGGCCCACAGAGTAATGTCAGCGCACAAAAATTCAGCAGCGTCAAAAATCTCGCCGGAAAACACAGATACATATTTCAGACAATCAGGGACAAAAGTAGTTGACACACTTGTTTGAAACGGGTGCTTTTAACAAACATTTAATTCATTTATTATTTCATTCCTTTTAAACGCCGTAAATCCCCCGACCCCCCGAATCAATGTTGTCTGAAGTAAAAAAAAAGACTTGAGAGTCCAAAATTCAACATTGATTTTGGGGGGAAGGGGTTGGGGTAGAACAGGGAAGGGGATAAGTATATTCACTATGCAAAAAGGGGCCATTTTACGGAAGTGTGTCAACACTTTTGTCCCTCATTGTAGCTAGCTAATTGGGAGCCAATTATCACAACAACAGCAAAAGAGTCAAAACAACTTCTCGCTTTTTTGCAGTTATGTTTATGCGTTTTGGTTCAATTTTATCTTTGGTTTAAATTTTATATTATTTTGTTCCAAAGTCATTCCGTTATCACATATTACCTTTACCCAAAAACAATTAAGAAAACAAAATCTAAACTGAGGATAAATGAAATTGAACCACAACATATACATGTAGATATCTTTGAGAGCATTTTAACCGAAAATATGAGAAAAATGTTTCATCTGAAGAGAGGTAGAAAGCAACTAAAATTTGATTAACTGTTGACTAGACCTTCGGTCCATACTTGATCAGCGTCATAGTCATATTCTACCTATTAAGCGATTATTTTTAATCATGGGACAAATTATACGATGGTTATCACACTGTTTTCCCGGGCGGTATTTTGTGGCTAAACTTAGTGATATTGTGTATATTTTCGTACATGTTCTTTATATTGCAGTTCACGATTGGTATCACGCATTTGTGTGTTATGCCAAAAAGGACCGTACTTTTGTTGAAAAACTTGTCAAGAAAATGGAGAGCCCATCCTATAATTTAAGACTTTGTTTCAGTGAGCGTGACTCCCTTGGTGGTGGCTATCACCTTGAAACTACTGCAGTGGCCATCGAGAAACGATGCAAAAAGTTTATAGCTGTACTGTCAAGCAATTTTGATGACAGTGAAGGAGCAATCTATGAATCCCAGATTGCAATGAGCCTGTCTGCAAGTTAGTAACACTTGTTGTTTTTATCTTAAAGCAACTCTCCTGAC
The DNA here is from genome assembly GCA_964035705.1 of Porites rus. Classification (NCBI taxonomy): domain Eukaryota; kingdom Metazoa; phylum Cnidaria; class Anthozoa; order Scleractinia; family Poritidae; genus Porites; species Porites rus. The sequence continues at coordinate 12,400,788 of OZ037995.1, forward strand.
ATTAACCCTTCAAGCCCCAATATCAGGCCACACATACAAATTCCTCAAACTTATCTCCATACACTCTCTTAAAGAACTAGTTGAAAGAATTTAATAAAGAATCAAAGCATTTCCCTTTGGTGATCATGTTATTAATTCTCATAATAACCTTTTCTCCTGATGATAGGAGAAAATTGATTTTGGTCTCTCTTGCTCTGAATTATTAGAGAAATTTAGAGGGTTTAAGCACATGCAGTACAAGTTTTATTGTATTCCACTCTTTTTACATGAGAAGTCTTTTATATAAGAATATAGAGACTATAGAGGCTGAAATTGACGAAATTTTAAGAATGTGTTGAGAATATTCTCAAGGCTGAGATTTTATTAGGAACATTTTTTGCATAAAATGCATTAAAAATTGCAACGTTTTAAATGAACTTTATTGAACAGAGAGTAGTTTCTTTCCATTTCCTGCTAAACTGTGCTAGTAAGACGACAAAAACTATTACGGCGTACTATTAAGCACGCTTGTTATTCAACCCGATACACACACAAGCCATAAATACAGACTAATATACAGTACTCTGTAATCTAAGAGTGTACACATTCAAGGATATTTTTAACCTAACATTGGCAGAATAATAGGAATATCCAGCATGAGCGTGAAAAACACGTTCTTATATTAAAACAGATTATATATAATAGTTTCTTCGAAATGAGCAGCATTGATGCCAAATGGCCTAAAACGTTGTTTGCCACTTTAAAATGGCACATTTTGAATGTTGGCAGAATTCTTTGGAAACAGTAGATTCTGCGAAATGAGCAGCATTGATGCCAAATGACCTAGAACTTTGTTTGCTACTTCAAGGTGGTATATTTTGAAAGATATGGCAGAATTCTTTGGAAACACCTAGCCGATTTTATGAAAACCAACCTAACGGAATTTGCCGTCATTTGAGTGAAAAGGCATCAAAAGGCAAGTTTCTTGGGCCCGATAAGCTCCAAAATCACACTAACGAAGGAAAAGGAAAGGAGAAAAAGAAAGGAGAAGAAGAGAAAAGAGCAATGGTTGCACTCTCAGTTTTTATAATGGCTACTTTGGAGATAGTTTTTGGCCGAAAAAAACTTACTGGACACAAAAGGTCATGCAGACTCTGTCCCTTCTCAGAGCTTTATATGACGCTCTCCGGGAAACTTTTCTTAAGGTGACCAATAACGAAATATAAACTGCTAAACGGTACCGAAACCAGCTTTAGGCGCCTACCGATTTCAAATTACAGTCACTTGTGTTAGACAGAGAATTCTGGGTAGGAAATATAAAACACCCTCTGAGAAGGGAGGGGGAGCTAAAACGCGAATTCGCGAAATGCTGTCTACAGCCTCTTCTTCACAAATCCCAAATCACGAAACAACAAAAAAAGGGACATAAGCAAAGAACACAGTAAACAAGCTAAGGAAAGGGAAGTTGTGAGAAAATACAAAATGTTTGCTAACTCGGTTTATTCCTTTTAGTGCTTTGCTCCTCCTTTATCCTCCTCCTCCTTATGTAAGACAAATACACTTAGACAGAAACACTAACTGATTACTGCCCCTTACTTTACAGGTGAAAAAAGAGAAAGCTACATCCCTATTCTCATTGAAGACGCCTACAGGCACAAGATACCGAAGACAATAAAACATCTCTATCATCTTGATTATACCAGGATAGACGAGTCAATCTTTTGGGACAGATTAGCAAACTGTCTAAGTACATAGCACGAAAGTTGGCAGAAAAGATCTTGATTTTTTAGAATTTCGGAAGGAATGCAAACCATTATTATTTTAAGGTCTTTTTTCGGAGCCACAATAACAAAAGTTGAGAAGATTAGTCTATCTTTTGCAAGTTGCAATCCACTCCTTTTTCGTTATCCATCCATGGTCAAAGACAATTGTGAAAGATGTTAGTGCGTGCATAAAATTTCCATCATTGTTATAACCTCTATTTCATTTGAAATCAGCGCGGGCGGTAGAAATTGTTTTCCGTGATCGGCTAATTTTCTAGTTTCTTTCTGGTCGCCTGTAGCAACGTTTTCCGGAAGACATCATTAAACCTAAAGGAACAAGTTTCACTATTGGAAAAGTCTGCCGGGGTCCATTATGTTACCGATTTCGTTTCATTTTGGCTAAAAGGGTGAAACACTGATCTCGGGCTTGAGACAGAAAGGCATCATATTGCGCGCTTTGATGTGGGCAGTAACAAGGCTGGCCTCAAAAAGTAGTTTGTAGGAGTCAAACCTATTCGGCAAGAAGAAAATTGATACTGATTTCTGACGAGGCCAGAGACTTAAAGGGCTTTCCATTTGTCGGAACCGGCCGGCCAGACCAGTCAGTTTGATATTGAAATAGGCTTTTTCTAAGAGTTTTTGCTGAAAAACCACCTTTTTTTGTGCATACTATTCAGGATTTAACTGATCTGGCTGGATAGTTTTGATCAAAAGTAAAATTCTCGTTACGACGGTAAGGGTCTGCCCGATCAGTTCTGACAAAAGGAGAATTCACTGGGCTGCTTACACCCGGGAAGGGGAATTCTGATGTTCTTCTTTACTGTGCTCCATGTTTATGGATTAGATACCTAGCGACAATGAGTTCTTTTCTCCTACTTTCGCATTAATCTTTCTCTCCTTATTATGAACTGTGCTTATGCTAAAAAATCAAAACAAAGAGCAATTTGTTCCTGTTATTGTTTTGTTCCTTTAGTATCATCAACTAACGGCATCATGTTTATGTTGAGCTTGTATCGAATAATGACTTAAGTCTTTCTCGATAACTGTCGATAGTAATCAATAAAAATCGATAAAAAATCAGAATCAATTTCTATCGGAAATCGATATTAATTGAAGTCACAATTTTTCGTTATCGATTTCTTTCGATTGATATCGGAAATCGATATTCATCGATGATTGATATCGATTACTATAAAGTATTACCGATTATCGGTTTATCGATTAACTACGTCTGGTACAGAGTATACTTCTATCAAACACATAGTTTTTCCCTTTTCACTAATACCAATAATGCAACAGGTTTATTAAAAGGCACAAGAAATTCAGGATCATGATCTTTTTTCTTCAGTTATGCATTTCTTGGGTGCAGAGCTTGGGCCTTCCTGGATAGCACTAGAGAGAGACGTAATCGGCAAATAAATACCCAGCACTAAATAAATGTTAACACTCGAGTGATTGGTTTTCCGTTTTTGTGGGCTTTCGTCAAATGTCTAGCACGCAGACAACCGATCTGGGGAAGCACTATATTTCATCCTCTCTTGCTATATCCCATTTTTCTGAGAGAGTTTGCCCAAATGGGTTGTCGAACTATTCCACCTGACAGACTAGAATAGTGCGTCATGGTCAATAGTAACAGAGTGAATGATTAATGAGCATATGAGTGTCGGTTTGTATATATTAAACTCATCGCTAATGATGAGCTTGGGAGCTGGTGCCTTAAAGGTTAGTGGGGGGCCAAATGCAATAAGCAGAGAGGAGGTGTCCATGGCAACCCTGGAAGCGGGACCCACCCCAAGAGCAGCCACTAAACGGCACCGTCACACTGAATAAATTCAGTGGAGATACTTACCTAAGAGAATACTTACCAAACCATCAGGCAGGGAGGGAGGAGAGGGAGCAAGAATCCGCAATGATTCGCAAGAAGGCAAACATTGATCCGCTACGATCAGCAAGAATCCGCAATGATTCGCAAGAAGGCTAAAAATGATCCGCTACGATCAGCAAGCAAAGCTACAATGCAAAGCAACACTAGCAAAAGGGGCACACAAGGAGCCCTGCAATTCCCCGCGGGCCGCCCCGTAGGTCACATACTGAAGTGGGAGAAGACTGCTGGCCAACTCGCTCGAGTTTAACTTTGCCTAAATGATATTTAGCCACATTTAAACTCATCGCTAATGATGAGCTTGGGAGCTGGTGCCTTAAAGGTTAGTGGGGGGCCAAATGCAATAAGCAGAGAGGAGGTATCCATGGCAACCCTGGAAGCGGGAACCACCCAAAGAAACCCGTCTCCAGGTGCTTGGAGAACGGAGGGACCCGTCAACAGGGTGACTTGGTACCTCCGATCACCCAAACAAATCCCCAAGCACCAAACAACTCCCACAGCTGCGCAAATTACGAAGGCACTAACCTACAATTTTGTAGCTGATCCACAAGCTGAAATAGGCAAAAAGTCCTGAACCAGGACAGATGGCTGCCAAGCAAGCTACCCCGGGAAGCAGTGAGGATTGTGCAGTGACGGGATTCTGCATGGAACTGTGGAACGCGCTGAAGCTAGTTTTTGTGAGAATGCAGCTAGCGAGTCAGTTAGTGATGTCATTGTAAGCAGGCTGCACCGCTGCAATTTTGCTTCTGTAATAAATCTTTCTTTCTTTTGGTTGGGTATCCAAGGTTGCCTAGCAACAATGTGGCGACTACGCTCCAATAATCTAGCTGATCCGCCAGCTGAAATAGGCAAAAGGTCCTGAACCAGGACAGATGGCTGCCAAGAAAGCTACCCCGGGAAGCAGTGAGGACTGTGCCGTGAAGGGATTCTGCATGGAACTGTGGAACGTGAAGCTAGTTTTTGCGAGAGTGCAGCTAACGAGTCAGCCAGTGTCCTAATACAAAGCTGATAAGCGTTATTGGGCCAATGGCCCATTGATTCAGAATCCCACTGCGAGCAGCGACAGTGGCAGCTCCAATACGAAAGCTAGGGGAGAAGGAATTGCCCGGTATCTGAGCTGAAGTTATGATCTGCCTAAGCCAAGCTGTAATAATAGTGCGGGTGAGAGGCTGCCATTCGCAAACAAAAACAAGGGGCCAGAAGAATACCCCCTAGAAGCAGGGAGTATCATGATAGCGTGCACTGCAAAGAGAGGATGCTTGTCAAGGTCAATGTGAATGAAAAGAGCCTTTCCGGGACGGGTCTGTCTTGGAGCCCTTGATTGGTATGCGCAAGGACGATGCGGCCGATGAAGAATCCACTGCGAAGTCCGGGACACTCAAGTGGAGGGATAACGAGTAGCTAGATAGGGTAGGTACCATGAACTCAGAGGCACGCAGGAAGCCTAAGTACCCCAGAAACGAGCTGCCCCGAACATCTGATGATCTGGAGGGCCGAGATCCAAAGACTGCGAGATAACTAGCATCAATTAATCTCATCCATTATAAGCAGCCGCATGGACGAAGGAGTACCCTGACAGCGCTTGATGCCATGAATGTCCCTTTGCAGGCGGAGACAATCTGCAAGCAGATGCGAGCACCCCTGATCCATGTGGAGAGCTCTAAAGCCTGATAAATTAACCTTAATCAACAAATGCTGGAGAGTCCTGGCCAGAAACACAACAATTAGACAAGGAGTCCATTCGTCCATTAAGCATGAAGACCTTGATGGGTGCAAGTTGCCAAGCTGTCAGCAGAAGGAAATGAATTTCACTTGGGCTGACGCATAGGAATGCCGAATCAAGGGAGCCAGGCCACGAGTACGAAAGGAGTAGCACTGCTGTTCTATATCAGGGAAGTCCGGTCGGTAAGTATGACGAGAGGACTCCGCATCGAAGCCGGACAAGGCTGAGTATTTGGAGCCAGCTGCCTGGATTCCTGCCAAGGACAATGAGAGCGAGCATCAGCACTCTGATTCATAACGCCTTGCACATGATGGGAGAAGCTATGACGTACCACTGCGAGCAGCAAAATGCGAAGCAACCGCATTAAGCAGGGAACTTTAGAAGTCCTAGCATTCGAGATGTGGACGACAGCATCGTGGTCAGAGCGAAAGAGTACATGCTTTCAGTCCCAGTGGTGGCACCAAAAAACATGGGAAGCAATTTCTGCTAGGAACAGTTCCTGATAAGCGATAGATTGCTGCTGCTGAGCAGGAACCGGGGACCCAGAAGCCCTTTAGGGACATTTAATAGCCCAGTGATCCAACTGCATCCAAAGGAACTGCCACATCAGCTTTAGGGAGCAAGCCTGGAAGGAGCCAAAAACTAACCCCATTCCACTGTGACAAGAACTGATGCTACCAAAGCGAGTTCAGATGACACTTCCTGTTGAGGCTAGTCAGGTGATCCTTCTTCTGGAAGCAGCACAAAAGGTCGATCATGCAATGTAGGAAGGCGCTTCCTGGCCACACCACATTGGCAGCATGATGTAGATGGCCAAAGAGGGGCTCCAGTTTGCGTCTGTTGCACCACCTACGCGGAAGCCACGAGTTTATCAGGCCCTGCAAGGCCGATAGTTTGTCTGCTGGCAAGCGGGCAGCGTGATTGATAGAATCAAATTACAATTCCCAGTACTACAAGCACCGTTGCAGGGCCCTCACGGTTCTCAAATGGAGAGCTAGGCCTGGCCATTTGCAAACTGCTAGCGCGGTACTCATGTTGTGCACACAGTGTGGGGAGGGGGAGACAGCGGCCACGAAGTCATTCAGAGCAAAGCAAGACACAAAGCGCCCTCGCGAAAGAGAATTGATAATTTAGTCACGTGATGTCGCCCGGAACACTCGAGGATCGTAAGCAGAGTCATTTGGCTTTGGTCATAACTCTTTCTTTCTATTGGTTTAGTATCCGCACTTGCCTAGCAACAGTCATGACAGCGTCCCCAATTGAGCTCAGTAGCGTGATGTCATTGTCAGCAGGCTGCACCGGTGCAATTTTGCTTCTGTCATAAGTCTTTCTTTCTTTTGGTTTGGAATCCAAGATTGCCCAGCAACGATGTGGCGACTACGCTCCAACTGACTGTTTTTTTTTTTTTTTTGCCTGTTTTGGCCGTCAAGAAATGATTTTGGCTAGAAATATTGACTGCAGAAGTACTTTCCAGAAAACATTGAAGCAATTTGGGCCAGTAGCTTCAAAATAAGAGCGAAAATCGAGATACAAGAGCATTTTTCAGTGCATCTCACTTCGCAGACGAGTTTGTGGATGTCCCGCGATATGGTTTTCCAGAGTGTTTTGATCAGTTTGGCTTTTTACCGTCGAAACCTCGTCTTTTTTCTTTGAAATCTAGTTTGGAATTCAATTCACACCGTGGCCAACCCAAGTGTATTGGTGTCCTGGTTTGCTCGCCGATAGATCAAAGTTCCTGCTCTGTACTGCGGCAAAGGAACAATAATTTCCAAGCAAATTGTACTGTTGTCAGGTTGCAGTTTTTTTTGTTTTTTTGTTTTTTTTTTTCATATGGCCGCCAACATAATGCTTAATATGCTTCCTAATACACTTTTAAACAACACCATACAAATTGTAAAACAGCAGAAAAATAAGAGAAAGAACAAAGCACGGACCTTCACGATGATGTTGGCAGTGGGTCGCCCAACCAGTTCCTAGCCTCGCCCGACGGGGCTTAACTTGAAGGGGAGCTACTAAAACATCGAGTTTCGCGAGGGTAATTGCGAGATACGCATTTATTATCTAAATAATGATGCAATGCAATTGAGTTAAAGAGCAAAGGGCAGAATGCTTGGACATGAAAAGCTTACCAGTCTCAAATTTGTTGCGGCTGCATGCTTGCTGGAGGCCCGATCGTACGCTAACCGTACGCGGCCGGTGAACTGGCCATAGGTCTGCAAGATCAACAGCTAATAAAGTAAGAGATCCTTCCAGCGGTGGGGAAAAATGACGTCAGCACGAGACAATACACTAAAAAGGCCTCCAGCCAACCGCCAATATCGTCCATACGCCGGTTTTGGCTTTTTAGACGCTCGGAGCGAAGGAGCAACGGGCGATACCGGCGGCGAAAAAGTTGACACAAAGAAGGGACAACAAAGTTTGGCCTACCTTGCAACTGGATAACCGATCCGATGCTGGTAGCAGAAATTGGTGGGAAACCAAGACTAGACGCTTGTTGTAGATGCAGTTTGTTCGGCTGAGAGCGCTGATTTAACGGCTGCGACCACGGAGGCGCGGCCAAAAGGCAAAGGACGGCACGTCCGGAACGCTAGTCAGATGCGATGGGCTCCCAAACATCGTTCGCGGAAGAAGGAGGAACTTCTGGAATGGCACTCGTTGTCAAAGTGGGCAGTCGTGAATCCAGCGGCAAAAACCGGCCGCAAGGCGGCTGTTTGTGTTACGTAGAGACATGCTGTGAGTAAAAACGGTGTGTAACGGCGAAGACGGCAAGAGTCCGCAATGATTCGCAAGTAGGCAAACATTGATCCGCTACGATCAGCAAGAGTCCGCAATGATTCGCAAGTAGGCAAAAATTGATCCGCTACGATCAGTAAGCAACGGCGTGGACGGCAAGAATCCGCAATGATTCGCAAGAAGGCAAACATTGATCCGCTACGATCAGCAAGAATCCGCAATGATTCGCAAGAAGGCTAAAAATGATCCGCTACGATCAGCAAGCAAAGCTACAATGCAAAGCAACACTAGCAAAAGGGGCACACAAGGAGCCTGCAATTCCCCGCGGGCGGCCCCGTAGGTCACATACTGAAGTGGGAGAAGACTGCTGGCCAACTCGCTCGAGTTTAACTTTGCCTAAATGATATTTAGCCACATTTAAAATGAATCAGAAAACACATGAGTTTGTGCAAGAACCATAGTTATGGCTCTTGACCGTAACAGGTCAAGGGAACCGGGCCGAGCTAACTTTCACACAGACTTCTGGGACTGTTACTAGGGACAGGGGAATTATTGTCTAATAGCTGACGGGTCCCCAGTAACGATCTCAGACACAATTGCGGGACACATTTCGGCTGCTTCTCGTTTCTAAAGGAGGGAATCGAGATTGATGGAAAAAGGCATTTAATGTCAGATCCCGAGCGAAATAGTTAGTTTTGTTTTCCCGAGAGTCCTGATGTTTCCCAAGACGAACATCAGGACTCGAGGGAAAACAAAACTAACTTGTTTCCCGAGGGGCCTGACATTAAGTGTTTTGTTATATTTCAAGAATTCATTTCAACAGCAACAAAGGAACCTAGCTACCTAACCTAGCTGCTGTTTTTCTTCTGGGAACTTCTTGGATAACTTTAAAAATCGTTGCTTTTTAGCTTGAGGCTTCGTATTTGTGTTGTTGTGTTCATTCACGAAAAAGAAAACTGCAGAACCTGGCAGTGTTTTTCCCGCCTTTTGTCACGCCGTTTTCCACCATGCTTTGATCACGTGCTGTAATGTAGCCCTAGCAGGGTACGTTGCTTAATGTATCACGATCGGGATACATTGATTTTAGTCAAGGCCATGTGACCAAGAATCAACCAATGGCAGTCCCTGTTTAGTTGAGTGAAAGTCTAGGAATATAACATTTTGACTTACGTTGGTTCCAAAAGTGCATCAACTTGTTGGCAAAACAAAACAGATTACCTGATAGGACGACCATAAATTTACCAATAAAATTGAACATAATATGTACCATTGACTTGGCATCTGCTCGTTGACGGTTGCCCTGTCTCCTGCGACGCAAACATGGCCAGACATTTGGTTAAAGGTTTGATGCAGGTGATATTCTGAGAAAAGATAAATAACAAGAAAAAAAAAATTCCGCTCTGTCATGAGCCATCAGTGCCCTTGGCTCCAAGGACACTAATAATAGCAAACTTCTATTTGCTTAGCGAGCAGTTGCCTTAACGAGGCACGTCAATGTCGCGGTCGAAAATCTACAAATATATATCCTGACACCTGCATGAAACGAGTAATCAACCAGAGGAGGTTCTTACGAGGTTATTAAAATTGCTTCTGGAAATGTTGTACAGTGTCTACTCACATTTTCTAGTTATTGTGAGATTGATTGTGACCGGCCTTAAACTATCAAATCACTGTAGTGACCCTGACCATTCTGTGACGGAGGAATGGATCAAGATCTTCTGAAACTACACATTGTATTCGTCTAATGTTATAAGATCCTGGCTCATTTGTCTGGCTGAATTGGTTCTTACATGTTAGGTGCTTTATTGGCCAAATATAAGATGTGAGTATCTTAATTTACGGTTTCTTTTACGAGGGTGTTTACTGTATTATCTGTGAAAAATATACAGGAGGAAAATACACTGTTACCGAGTTTTTCACACTGTATTTGCCCATGCTTCTGTAGCTGATCAAAACTAGCCAATGGAAATGTTTCATCGGCGGAAGCCAATGACAGAGCGCCAACATTTTCAGGCATCTGTGAATCATCTACACCTACAAAATAAAAAAGGTAAAAATGTATTAATAATAATCGTTATAGTAAGAATAACTGATTAAAACGGATAAAATCTTATTAAATGATGCGGAAACATTAGGTAAAGTCATTGACATAATGCAGTCAAATAACTTATTCTTACCAACAAGGCGAACTTCTGGTATGCATGTTCCACCAGCTGACGAGTCGGCCAACGTAAAGAAGTCCTTGCTGTCGAGGGAAACTGCCTCAGATCCCCATTTGTAAACCAGACGGAGGCTTACAATCGTTTCTACCGTGTTGACAGTGCGTATTTGAAGGTGGGACTTGCTTACTTCTTGTCTCGTTTCCACGAAATCTGTACCTAGCTTTTTCTTGAGGTCGTCAAGAGCCTCCAATAGTTTCTGCTTCTTTGTCGAACAAAGACACACTTGAAGAACGTCCGATGCTTGCTCTTCCAGCTTTATTGCAGCTACGTCAATAAAATGAACCATGCATCTATTTAGAACTTCCTCACCGGAAGGGTTAATGACGATGACTGATTGGAATGCTCCTTTCTTGCTAATTTGTCCATCGATGTGTACACATGCAACGACACAAAGCTGTAGTTCATCTCCAGGTTTTTTCTTCAATTGAAAACGCTGAGAAAATGTGTCCAGTGAGCTATCGTATTCAACACCCTCACTGTAAAAAGTCATTGCAACATTTGCTGAGTTATTGAGTTCAAATTTCACCAGTTTTGAAGGATCAAACTTTGCGAAATTTACAAGACTCAGTGAAACGTTGCAAAAATCTCGAAATATGACTTGATCAGTAGGGTCAACCTGATCAGATATAACGTCTCTCAGGCATCCAGAAAAGAGCTCTAATCGCTTGTGTAACCTCACGTCTTGCTTGCAGTGTTTGAAAAAGGGTTTTAATGCCTCCAGCATGTTGAGTACTGCCAGGTTTCTACCCCAATTCTTTATTTTTTGTGATGGCAGTTCCAAATTTCTCAGACACAACGGCTCCAAAATTCTGCTTACGTCATAAAAAAGATGCAAGACTTTGTTCTTTCTCGGCTCAGGATTTTGAATACTTGAATTAAACTGGTCTACTGTTTCTTTAGGGAGGCCCCTTAAGCCATTTTGTACCTGTGAAACCTCCTCCTCAACGAATATTTCTTTGGTGATTTGAATGAGGTTGGGAACAATGGCCAAAAACGCTTTGACAGACTCATCTGGTGAAGAGAACACGGTCACCTTTGGATATTTCTCTTTAAGGTCTTTGGGCACAGGTCGATGAATTTCCATATAGTCTACATAGCTGCTGGATGAAGCTGCTCTTTCCACACCATCAGCAGAAGTTTCCAATTCAATGCAACAGTCCCTTAACAGTGTGTCGCAAAGAGTTTTGATCTGACAGGCAAAATACTTCATTAAGTTGGCATCTGTGCGTTGCAAGCCCGAGATCTTAGCTGCGTATTCTCTCAAGTGTCTGACATGCATCTGGCCCCGATGTGTTACGTTGAAAGTTGAACCTAGTAATAGTGAAAAATATAATGAAATCACAGAGTCAACTTTCAAAAGGGTACAGCGATGCTTTTATATCTCACACTTCTTGCAGTTTGTCCTGTCATCAACAGCCCGTCCTCCGAAAACGCCGCTTTGCTATACCCGTGTACAGAGGAACCTCGATATAACGAAGGGCCAAGGGACTAGTAAAATTAGTTCGCTATAACGATGTTTCGTTATATTGAGGTTCTTTCTCATACATTTTACTATTACTGGGGTAAAGAAAATCGTTCGTTATACCGAAGACTTCGTTAAATAGAGGTTCATTATATCATGGTTCCACTGTAAATGGAAAACGGAGGTTTTGGAAACGATGACGTCATGGACTCAGATACCAGTAAATGTGCATGCTCCCACCAAAGATGGTGCCGTTTTCAGTAACTTTTGCTTTTTCGTGTGGACGGGCAAATAACAAATAAACAACGCACTGTGCAGGCGCGGACTTTTTAGAGAATAGAGAAAATAAATGTCCATTTTCAAACCAGACGGAGCCTTGTACCGCCACCGAAATGATCCCCACCATCCAAATGATCTCCGCCACCGAAATGACCCCCAATCACCACCGAAATGATCCCCACCACCGAAATGATACTGGCGGTCACCACCGAAATGATCCCCGGAACATCGGGAATGGAATTAAGAGGACTACAAAAACTGGACAACAATTTAGTGCGTGCTTTTTATTTATTTATATTGCATCTTTTTTACGGTGTGTAATTTACCTTTTACCGCACTTTATTTTGCAGTAAATTGTTTTTTTTTTTGGTTTAACACTAAACAATGCTTGTTCAAAAGATGCAATTCACTTATGTCTTCTATTTCTTCGATTTTTTTAAACATATTTTTGCAAGAAAATCTTCTTAATAAAATTGTGTTAAAGCAAAATAAGTCAAATCTTGCAATCAGGTTATGTCTTCCTGACGATGTCAGACGACAGTGATGACGTCAGTTACAGGCTCACATTACAACACGTGCTTTCCAAGTAGTTTCGGTACTTGCACTAGCTGCTGTAGCTGTCATCTCAAATCATTAACATCATGAAAATTATTCTGTTAGTCACAATTATTTTCTGCTGCTGGCTGCCTTTGCTATCATAACAAGTGGATCAGGAGAAGAAGAGCAAACAGAGTTATGTTTTTTTACGCTTTTCATTGATACATTGTTCGGCATGACTTTGCTCGTGTTATCATCTTGTGTGTGCAAAGATCGTCTTCGGCGTACGAAATGATCTTACGCAGTCTAGATTTTTTGCTTTGAAAAAATTGTGAATGGAAAAACTTCTCTGAGATTATCCAGCATAAATATTATAAGCGGATCAGACGTGGTTCTTAAGCAAAAAAACTCAAATTGCCGAATGTTGTCGGTATAGAACTGTTATCAGTCTAATTGCTTTCTCTATTTTCCTCTGTTTAGAATCGTGTTTGCATGAATAAACGAAGAATTTAGAATAGACAGCAAAGTCCCAAGTCCATTTAAGCCAAGGTTCCGAAAATTTATGACGGGATCATTCCGATTGCGAATAGGTATCACTTCGGTGGTGGGGATCATTTCGGTGATGATCGGGGGTCATTTCGGTGGCGGAGATCATTTGGATGGTGGGGATCATTTCGGTGGCGGTACAAGCCTTTCTTTTAATTAATTGTAATGCAAGAGCATAAAACAAGTTTCCACACTATCTGAAGTCATCTTATCTTCTCTAAAAAAGGTGGTCAAGGGAAAGTTGCAATGACAATAAATTTGGGCGATAAGTATGACGATCGGGAAATTTATTGAACGAATTCAAGTATTGTTGGGTTAACCCTGGGAACCATTCTATAATGCGTTTTATCAGTATTAAATCAGTTTGGGTGTATCATGTTCGCATAAATAGGTGGTCGGGATATACGGGCATACTTAAACCCAGTTCAAACGTCGAACTTTTCACTTACCAAAGCTAATTCTTTCAATTAAGTACATGAAAAGATCGACGATCGAATCAATTAAGTTCGACATATCTAATTTGGGTCGACCCAGGACCCGGCTGGACATTTCGACTGTGGAGCGACTTCGTTTGAAACGTCGAACTTTTCGTGTGCCGAACCTAATGCATTAATTATGGTAACTTATTGTCACCGCTAATTTTTTGCTATTTCACCCGTGAGCGGAAAAAACTCACAGAAGCGTGACGACCGTTGACCTTCCCTTAGCAGCGTTTTTGCTGTGGAATTTAAACTGACACTGGGCAGCATAAAACGGTTTATACAACTTGCTTTTAAGCGCCTATTTCCGTACAAAACTGGTACTCTATTGTTGTGTTTCAATGAGAGTACAATTTAGCTGAACATAACAGAGCAGTAGAGAGGGAAACCCGCTACACGCAAGATTTTCCTACTTGGTAACTAATTCTGAAGTTAAATTCTAAAACTTTTGTCTACTATTCCTACTGAATCGAAATAGAAGGCATCCGAGTCGCTAAATATGATATTTGTTTAGTCCACGAATTAGGTTCGGGACATGTAAAGCTCGACGTCTGAATCAAGCGTCAATCTTTATTATTTGGGTCGACCCAAACAGGTATTAAGTTCGGTACATGAAAAGTTTGACATTTGAACTGGACCTTATTGCCGGAATTAAAATTTTTAAGCCGCCTCAAATTCTTTTGACTATCCCTCTCACTCGAAATTCGGAGTACCCCTTGCTTTCCCTAAGGCTTTAAAGAGCCTACCAGAACGCTCCTTATAGACTCGCAGACGAGGGGGTGATGAAGGGCAAGGGAAAGAGAATGTATCCTTTCCTTAGTCACTCCGCCCACAGAGCCTTGTAAAAGTCGTTTTCTTATACAGATGTTTTACTTTCCATTGACACTAAGAAATGGAATCCATCAGGAAACTGAGTAATTTTAATTTTCAGTTTACAAAAACCTTGTACTAGAATAATTAAAAGAATATCGCACTCTTCTTTACATTTTCAGGGGCTGTAGATGTAACTAGTTATATGTAATAACACCAAAGAATTTTTCTTATGAGATCCCGAGAAAATAAATGTCAAATTTCACAAAATGACATCTTACACATGAAATTTCAGAATTTTACCTGTGTTTTCACAATTCTTGTGAAACTTGACATTTATTTTCTCGGTCTCCCACGAGAAATAGTCTTTGGTGTTATTACAGCTAACTGATAAATTGTATCTACAGCCTGGAGAAATGTAAAAAAGAATGCGATATTGTGAAAAATATTATGTTACAAGTTGAAGGTTTTTGTCCACTGAAAAGTGAAATTACTCAATTTCCTGATGGATTCCGTCTTAATCATTTTCTATGCGACCATCTCCTAGGTTATGGGTTCAACATGATTCTTGCGATCGTGAAGGAAACCATACACGTGGCCACCAAACTGTAGCCGCCTCACAAAATTCGATTCGTTTATGCAGGATCAAGCGCTATTATAAAGACTAACCTTGCTTTGTCTTTTTCCAGCACTCGAGGTCTTTACTGAGTGAAGTTAGGTCTTCTGCCATATAGTTCTCCCTCAACCTTTGTTGCAATATCATCTTCAGTTGTTCGTCCTCCCCTCTCCAAGACATCACAACTTGGTTGATCAGCTCCTCTGGCATCTCAAGCATGCATGCAATCGGTACAGTGTTAAAAATGTCTCCATGCACCTTTAAAAGGTTTCTTACGTAGCCGCAAAGATCTGTGAGGATTTTATTTATGCTAGTTAGACATCAGCAGCGGAATTGCCTATATTTATGTATTGCAGGTAAAACAAGAGAATATTATCGGACAGAGAGGGAATCTTACGGTGTTCGCCGGGACATCCATTTCATTGGAGATATTTTTAGAGAAAGTCTCATTCCTGGGAAGTTTGCAGATTTTATTCGATTGTTTGAGCAGCAAGTCAAAGCGAACAATGGAGATATTGTAATTGCAATACACCAAAAGAGCACATCCCGTTATTCTCTTCCAACACAACTGAAGAAAAGTTTGTGGACCTCTCCAGAAACCAACTTCCGGTAAATTCAAGCATTTAATTGGTCTAAAAATAACTTTGGTAAAATTCACATATCAGCGGTGGCCCCGCCACATGGCCTCACTTGAGACATTGGCAACCTGCCTGGCAGGCGTTTGATAGGTAAGAAAGAATTGGGGAGGGCCAATTTAGGAGCGCCAGAACGCCAGATTTCTGAACATGCACTAAGGGTAACCTCAGAAACGTGCTTTAGGAGGAAGAAGTAACGTAGAAAAAAGAAAAAAAAGTAATATCGTTTAACCTACCAACTTCGCAGAATTTCCTCTCACTAATGTGGCCAAACGCCCCCTTAACAGTGATTGTTCCACAAGCAATCCTAACATCTCTCATACTTCTTTCCAGGGAAAGTGTAACGGCGTAACCCGTGTTCCACCAGATATAAGAATCTACCTTGAAATCATTGGTTATTTCATGCTGTCTTCCAGCCAGGTTATAGTCTTCCCCAAGGCAGACTGAGACATGAAGACTTTCATTGTTGTAAATGCCAGTTTCTTGATACCCATTGATATGACGTACATGCAGCTTTCGAAACCCCTTATTTCTTAATTCCTTCATAACCGAGGTTTCTTGCTCCTCATAGAACTGTTCATGGTAGACATCTTGACTCACGAACCACGAACAACAAGGCAAGCTCGTCGCTTTTTGGAGACTTGTCGTCAAGCCACACTGATAAGGTGTAGTGGAATGACATTAAGTTAAACCTAGTTAGCAAGTGAAGCTGAGTGAATCTCACCACAGTTAATAAAATAGCAGTGAGTGAGAAATGTTCCATTTCAATCTGCACTTTAGCATTTGGCTTATCAAGCGTCGTGGCCACCGAGTTAGGAGTGAAATCTTCCCAGGTGATCATTCCACTGCGTTCCTCCCTTCCATTCAAAATAACAATATCATTGCAAGTAAAATCGCCTATTTCAAATTTCACCGTCAGTGTGACAGGTTTCTTGAACAAGAGACCGTCCGGTTGAAGGCGAATGACAGGTGCACCAAATATGACGTCATTTTCAAGACTGTTTTGAACAATAAGGCCATAGTATCTGGAAGGATCCTCTAACGAAATGCTTACAGACACAGGATTTTCTACTGCTCCAGGAGGGAAAACCAGTTTGATATTCTTCTCAGTGACAACACCGCCCGTACTAGAAATTACGCTGATCATTCGCTGCGTCGGACTTCTGTGTATGCATGTGTCAGTCCTCTGTAAACTTTCCCCGGTACTCACTGGAGAGGAGTCGATTTCTGTGATTAAGAATAGGCAATAGGCCGAGGTTACCTCCAAAGAAACTTCGTGTATGGTGTTGAGATTAATTTGACAAAGTTAAATATGGTTTGCATTCTCTGATATATAGTGCTGGTAAGCTTTAGATTAATCAACTAATTCCATCAGGGCTTCGCCCACAATTCAAAGCTTTAAATCCGCCAGCAGGGGTCTGGACTTCTTCACTGACCGCTGTTCCGTTTTTTTAAATTAGAATGTGTACTTACAATTATAAACTAATAAAAGGTTTTTGGTAATAATTATTATTGTCATTGGACTAGTTTTATTATTATTATTATTATTATTATTATTATTATTATTTTCCTTTCCTTTTCTCTCGGAGATATTAGCATGTTACATTTGCTATCTTAATTTCGAGGTAAAATAAAGTTTATTGTGGTTCATTGTGTTAAAAGTATATCTGTCCTTACAAGGTGACAATAAGCTATTAGCAAATAACACAAATAGCTGATAGAAGCCTGAAAAAAGATAATTAAACAGTCTACACTGTATATGCATATACAGTCACAGCCCAAAGCTCTCGATCGACCAAACAGCGCACGAGAAATCACTCCCAATCATCGTAAAACAGCTAAAAATATAATAATCAGCAAGTATAATCGAATCAAAGGTCCTAGCTTTAAAAAGAAACACTCGAAAGGTTCAAGCAGTTAAAAGATAATGTTTAATTTTAGACCGAACCTCCTGATTATTTTTGGGTTACGTCACGAAACAGCTTTTGCGGTAGAAGTTAAGTATGTAGGTAGTTTGGTATCAAAACGTTTAGTTATCCATATAACATTACTATGACATTACTACATTTAATCAGAGTTTACAATAAAACTCTTTAATTAGAACGTTCTAGTGCTTAAAAAATGATCTACTGCATGATCATGAATGGCTCGACTGGATTTTTTTGGGGGGATACCTCCCAAGTTTGAGCATTAACTACGTCGTCATGAGTAAAGATATGGGAAAAAGATTACCACAACTGTATTATGTAAAGATGAAAATTTCTTATGAGTCTGGGTTTTATTGCAATCGGAGTCGCCATGGCAACGTAACGACGCCATTACGTTTTTTAGCTATCTTTGTGTTTCCCGGTACCAAGAGTTTTTTTTTAAGAAATCGCCTAAGGGAGTTTGTACCTACCATAATTGCCTCAATTATGGCAAAGTTTGAACAAATTCTATGAGAGCGTTTTCGAGATATTTTGAAACGAAGTTTTAAGCATCATCAAAGCAGTGAATTAGCATGCTATCCACACACAAAGCTAATTCTTTAAGAAAATGATAAGCTTTGGAAGCGCGGCTTCATCTCATAGTGGTTTGATTCCATTGAAGACTGCGTACAAAAAAAAAAGAGGAGAATTGCTCCGGGCGATCGCGAGTAAGAAGATTTTTATTAACTTGCATTCAGCTGCTTTTGTTACAGTTTTTGCACGTAATTTAGTCCATGCCGACAAATTTCGCATTTTTCAAAAAACCACTCGATATTTTTTTTTTATAAATTTGACAATCCCTAAATCAATTGTCTATAAATATACCCTGCACGATTTAAGAACATTGAAAACAAAGAAGGCTTTTAAGTAGGGCCTCAAATATAACCAATTTCCCCCCCCAGATTTTGTGTTTACAAGTGAGCGTCCTCGTTTCCTGGATGGATAGATTACCAAATTTTCTTAGCAATGGGGCTCCCCTCGCGCGCGCTTCGCACGCCCGGAGAGCTTCGCCTATAATAGCGAGTTTACGCAACAGGAAGGCAGAAGAGGAGGCCGGCAAAACGATTGTGTGTGACAAACGTGACAGGACCATTATTTGCATGTTCTGTCGTGGTCTTCACTAAATGTAAATGTTTTCTGGTGTTTTACAAAAAGATCTGTTTAAAGGAGGATGAGGTTTGAGGTAAATTGGTTTCAAACAAAACTGATTATTGTCACGCTTGATAGATAGATAGATAGATAGATAGATAGATAGATAGATAGATAGATAGATAGATAGATAGATAGATAGATAGATAGATAGTTTATTCTGATTAAAATCGCAGCCAAAAGCTGAATTAGATTAATCGTTACAATAATAAAATCTAATAAAAATATGAGAAAAAATATAAGAAAAATGTACACATATGTAGCTAAAAATTTAATTACAGTTGCTATATATAAATGTGTTCTTAAGTCTCTTCGTCTTAGCCAGAGGGACATTAAAATTCTTCTTTCGTCTTAAATTGGATTCACAATTGTTACGAGGTGGCAAGAGCTCATGCAGTTTATGGTCTGAGTTACAAGTGATGGAATCAAAAAGCTTTGTTGTGATAGACTGCCTGCGTCGAGAGAGCGTCTCCAAGTTGGCTCGATGTAATGCGTCGCTATATGGTACAAACGGAAAAATAATTCGCATGGCGCGCTTCCGTAGCTATTCTAGCTCTGCGGATAAATATGCGGGAAGCGCGTTGTGAAACACCGGGCATGCGTATTCCGTTACTGGGCGGATACAGGTCAAGTAAAAGATTAGCAGATCTTTGGCGGGAATATTCGCTCTCTTCAGTTGTTTAAGAAAATATAATCGACTCGCTACTTTTTTACTTATTTCAGCAACATGACACTTCCACCGGAGGTCGGATGATATATTTAGACCTAACAACTTAACAGTGGACACTACCTCTATTGCTTTCGCGTTGATAACAATGGGAGCAAAGTCCGCGGTTGATTAAGCGAACGAAATTCGTAGTTCCTTACACTTCGATTCGTTTAGCTGGAACTTGTTTTGGTTAGACTTAGCGATCAGTTCCTCCACATCAGATTGGATACGGCTTTTTTTCCTTCTTGTCAATCCACTCTGCAGTAGTTGTGTCATCCACGTATTTCCAAAGTTCCGTGTTACTGGTGTTGATGTCATCAATCATGAGAATAAACAGCCACGGTCCGAGCTTGGTTCCCTGAGGCACCCCTGCCGGTACGTTCCTCCATTCAGACAAGCAATCGTGTCAGACAAGGTTTGCAGTCTTCTTTCCTCTCCCGTCCTATAGCGTAAGTGCACTCATAACAATTGCAGAGACAGCAACAAAAATAAGCAACCCTTGGTCAACTTGTGAGAACAATGTTCTTTCCCGTTCTTTCAGCTGACTGGAGTTAAGAAAATGTGGTAATCTTATGCTTTAAACCTAAACAGTTGCGTTTCGTTTAAAAACATCATCATTTCTCTCTTTCTGTAACACAACACATAGCAAAAAACTGCCAGTAGACTCACTATTCTCCATCTTTTAATTTGAGCTTGGGTGGTCTGTGGAATAACTCTAAACTTCGGTACATAAAAAGAGCATCCGCTGCTTGCTATAAATTCCTACCTCTCCTTTGTGCACCGTAAACTGTCATCTTCTCCCTGTTGCCTACACTAGCCTTCTTGCCTTTGTCAATCACAACAACTGTATGTTTCTCAGTCGCTAAAAAAGAGAGCCGGATTAGAGGACATGAGTACTGCTAAGGAACCTGTGACTACTAAATTTTTTTTCTGGAAATTGGTCTTATTTGAGATGGCCCGAACCTACTTTTATGCGTGTTGCTTCTGTTTTTTAATCGCGTTTTTTAGCAGGAACGATTTATCCGTTTGTTATGATTTTGGCGTCGTTAATAAAGAATAAAAAAACTTTAAGCAAACGTTATTTATTTTCTGTAGGTATAAACACGTTTGAGATATCTGGCATATATTTAACCCCGCAGTTCCACAAAAATGTACATACTTTCAAAATCCTACGACAGAGTTTTCCCTTACTTCAGCAGATAGGCCTCAGAGCTCTCTTTTTTTATATCCGGCGAGTTTGAGGTCAATCGTGCACAGTAATTTTCAAGGAGTTATAATATCTCCTCTAGTGGGGCTAATTTAACTCCTCACAGTGGAGTTATTTTTAGGGGAGTTATTTTAACTCCAAAACGGAGTTTAAAGAACTCTTTAGTGACCCCAGATATAGAGGAGTTAAAATAACTCCCAAAAAGGAGTTAACCTGTACCTAAAATTTTTACTCCACTTTCAGAGTTAAATTAACTCCAAAAAGAATAGAAACAACCCATGTAAGGAGTAAAAATAACCCCATTTCAGAGTTATTTTAACTCCAGACTGGGAGTAAAAAGAACTCTTTTTCAGGAGTAAAAATGATCCCAAATTCGGAGTTAAATTAGGAGTTAAAGGAACCCCCAAAAAGGGGTTATCCTGTACCTAAAATTTTTACTCCATTTTTGGAGTCATAATAACTCCCTAAAAATTACGGTGTGACCTTACAACTGGTTGCACAAAATACTGGTCAAATTTAACCTTAAAATGCTACGGACTATCTCCTATCTGAAAGTGTATTCTTACCCCAAACCTTTATTGCAAGAAACTAGGTAATCAGAAACCTACGGTGACTCTCGGGGACCGCGTCCATCTTCAGAATGATATCAGAAAACTGTTCAATGTCGTGTGTGTTTTTTACGGCCTCTCTCTCTCTTCAAAACGTCAATATTTTGTACCATGCATGCAACGATTTATTGCAAAAGGTCCATTGATTAATTAAATCTCCCCAGTAAAAAAGGCATAATGATCTATGGGTCCAAATGTTCTTAGAAGTTAATCTTTTTCAGATAAACAATAGATTGCAATAGATTTACTCCACTGCTTGCTTCTTCCACTTGTTCTTCTCCACATTTTACAATTTTCTTATCATACTTGGGGTTTTTAAAAACACAACTGATAAAAATATGATATAAATCACCTTTGCTTGTTAAATTACCCTTGTAACCAAGAGAAACCAAAAGTTTGTTCCAGAAGTATTTCCTGGCATGTTCTGTTGTGTAGTCCAGATATGTGATGAATCGCAGTGTCGAAGGAATTTGACAGCGTCCGTACAAAATTGGAATTAGGATCATTTTTTTGGCTCCTGGAAAAATAAGATAAAATGGTGTAAATAGCATAGAGTATTGTTAGCAGGTTACAAGACGATTACAAACACTGCACTGGTCTATTTTAGCAACCATTTTATAATCCCTTAGTGTGATTTTAATTTCTTCTTGCAACTCAAAAGCACTCCTATTTGCATTTGTAAATCCATCTGAAAGTTTGCTTCAAACAAGTGACATCTTAAAGTTAAGTGTTTCAGCGACAAACTCATTAAATATTTATTGAGAGCGACAAGAGGAGCCCGCAATCTTAGTCTCCGGTTTGTTATTACGCATGCGTCGCATGTATGTACAGAACGCAATTTGATCACGCGCGTTTCGACCTTTTGTGTCCCGTGATCTGATCACGCGTGGTTTGACCATCTTTCAAAAACTACGCAATTCAAAGCGTTGCAGCAAATGCGTTTGGACCGCCGATCGTTGTCGCCCGCACTCCCTTTGGTTATTACTAGTTCCCAGTACTAATCAAAGTTATCCTTTGGACTTTATTTCCTGTAACTGCCATCCAGAACATTGGAATAGGAAGAGAAACAGAATACAAAAAGGGAAGGATACAACAGAGCAGTGATGGGCCGGGAGCAATCACACATGTCCAATACTCTCGACCAGATTCCAGTGGACAAAACCTGGAGTCCGACGGAGTCTAGTCGAAAAATGAAACCGGAAGTTCAGTAGAGTCCACTTGAGTCACCGGAAGTTTAGTCATGAGATGAAACCGGAAGTGTAAACAATACTTAGAGGAGGGTTGGAAAGTCGTCCGATGGAGTCCATCGGATCCATTGGAAACACTTCGATTCCGATGGAGTCTCAGGAAGTCTAGTCGTGGCATGAATCAAAACAAGCACACTGCACGTGTAACATAACTCGTTCTTTAAGCCCTACGTCGAGAATGGCAAGCCTAACAGGCAACAGAACTCGTTATTAAAGCCATGAGTCGAAACAAGCACGGACGTCGGTACACATAAGTCGTTCTTAAAGCGATGAGTGAAAACAAGCACGCTACACAAAAAATATAACTCGTTCTTAAAGCAATGAGCCGAAACGAGCACGCTACGCGAATGGCATAACGCGTTCTTAAAGCCACGAGTCGAAACAAGCACTGTACCCACGTAACATAACTCGTTCTTTAAACCCTAAGTCCCCCGGGCCCTTTATTCGAGACGGACTGGCACGCTTAAAGCCACGAGTCAAAACAAGCACGGTAAAGCTATGAAACGGGGCAAAAGCCCTGCGAAACGAGGACAGTACACAAGTATATGGTTCGTTCTTTAATGGTAACTATAATATGAGCTACACTTGAGTAGAATTATTAAAAGAAACATACTGGTAGGCGTTAGGCATAACATTGAAACTGGCATTACCTGCATACAAAATGTATGAAGTTATTGAACAGCTGAAGTTTTAAACCTGAGCAATATTGAATTATTATTTGTTTTGTAAAATACTTAGTAAAACACATTAAGTGATAAAAAGCTATATAAAACATTACATAAATCAGTGCTGGTCACTTCACACATCAACCAGCTGTAGACAGAAATTGAAGCTGGATGATTCTAGATCTCTTCCATAAGGACCCAGTTCAGAAAAATGAAAGAAATATGCTTTTTATCATATTCTTATAAACGCCAATAAAATATTGGGTGAGCTTGTGTTCGAAAACATGATATCTTCACATGTCAAAATAACAAATACGTTATCTTTGCATGTAGACTACGAGTAGTTCCCCTATTTTTCCTCAGGGATAGTAGAGCGAGCGAAACGCGAGCGGGAGTGAAAATCACCCAACGCGCGCCTTTTCTCAAGTGGGGTGATTTTTACGCGCGCTCGCGTTTCGCTCGCTCTACTATCCCTGAGGAAAAATGGGGAACTACTCGTAGTCTACTTTGCATGTGAAAAGATCACCATTGCTATGGTACAATATAACAACTCACACCTTTTACAGAAAAAAAAAAATTCATTTAATAAGTGAAATGGTTAAGTATTTCAGTGGTATAAAATAAATGGAATATATTGCATGGCCGCTCGGAGATATGAAATTTCTCTTCTCATGTTGAAACAATATGTCACTGCTTCCAGCAAGGCTTACCCTTCCTTCCCTGTTGGATTGCTATTAATCATACCTTTGTTGAGAAAAGCATGGACAAAATTCTTATAACAAGTTAGGGTTAATTTGTGTTTTTCATATAAAATCATGCATGCCCAACCCTATTCTGCACCCTATAGGAAATATGTTGGATATATGCACGCAGTTTCAATATGTAAAGGGTGTGGGGAAACAGTGATAGATTTAGTACAGGGTATTTTTCAAAAGGGTAGCACCTGGCTATGAGCCAGGGCACAAATAAATTACAAATACTCAATCATTGTTCCAAAGACTTTCAATGCAGGATTGTAGCTTTTATGCTGAATATTAGACAGTGGTATTACATCTTAAGAAGAGACAGTAAATTCCTTTTAGCTTGTGTTTTGCTTTCCCCCAGTGTGAATGAAGAGGTGTTCTCACAACAATTTACCCATCATAACCTTAAAATTTATATAGGTCTTGTGTCCAAAAATTATTGATGTGACTTATACACAATTTTAAAGAAAGCATTCTTTGGAGCACTATCACATGGCTAAGCTTGATTTCCATGCCCTAAATGTTGTCACACATGACCTACATTGGGGAAACATAGTATCTGCGGTAACAACCACAAGCTAGTAAAGATCTTTACTATTACTTCTCCTCTCATAACCGTACTTAACAAAAAATTTTCTTTGGCATTGTATCATGCACTGTATTTTATTAACTTTATAGCCACTGCACTGCTTTCATCCCATTCTCAATGCCCTTGTCAAAGACAACTTTGAAGAAGAGGAAGAGTGAGCACAAATATTCAGTACAGGGGGCCAGGGGAAAAGGCAAAAAAACCATGTAACATTGATTTAAAAATTGCAAAAAATAATTATGTTCCAATTAACCAATCACTTCCTGCTATCCTACTATTCAAAAGCTTTCCCAATATTTTTCCACCCAAAGGAAGCCAGTAACAGTGTCCATTGAAAAAAAAAGGGTAGCAATAAAAGCGAACAAAGAAGGGAAAGCGAAATTTGTGACTGCAGCTGTGTCACTTTAAAACCATCAAACCATCTCATGCTTTCTATGCATGACCCAACTTTTGAAAATAATATTTTCAATTTGCATCTGTAACTGAACGCTGTGAACTACACGGCCTTTAAACAGTCTTCTTGTAAGATTTAGCTCATAAGCCAGACAGTGACTAGAAAACGAAGCCACTAGCTTCAAAACAAGTTTCTCAGCAAAATTCCCAGGAGAGGAATGGGATAAAAAACAAAACAACAAACAACAAACAACGACCAGCTGAACTAAAAGGATAACTATTACAAAGGGGACTCAGGAATGAAAAAAGGTTTATCAGACTGCTTTGAAGGGGCTGGTCTCACTTGTCTGTTTTCATCAGCCAGCTCTAGGAACTCCCGCACCTGGAGCTGACTGATGCCTGGCCTTTCCAAAGCTTCCAGCAAGGCCCGTCCCTTTGCCCTTCTTTCACCTGTCACCATCTGTGCCTTCTTCAGGAATAGCCGGGCCTTCTGCAAATAAGATCTGACTTGTTATCTTCATTGTCAGAATTGAGAGGTGGGATAACCGCTTTAGTAGGTACAGGGGAGATTTCTGATCGTTTTTTGAGATATCCTCCTTGTTCCTGATGTCATTGGGGGAACCAGACCTGATAGGTTTCTTCACTTCCTCATCTCTCTTTACCTATGAAAGATTGCAAGATAAAGGTATGACAGAGAAAACAAAATTAAATAAGGTGGCTTGACTGGAGTTTTTAGGGGGGATACCTTCCAAGTTTAAGCATTAACTACATCAGCATGAGTAAAGATATGGGAAAAAGGCTACCACAACATTACTGTATTATATAAACATGAAAATTTCTTATTGTCTAGGTTTTATTGCAAATGGAGTCGCCATGGCGACCTAATGAAACCAATATGTTTTTTATTTATTTTTGTGTTTCTCTGTACCAGGAGTGTTTTCTAGAAATGGCTTAAGGGAGTATGTACCTGCCATAATTGCTTCAATTATGGCAAAGTTTAGAATCATAAACAACCAAAGTTTAGAATCATAAAAACAGTGAAATAGCATGCTATGTATCCACACAATTAGCTAATATGTTAAGAAAATGTTACATGGCCATGGTTATATTTCCACTCGAGGGGTGTAATTTGCAGGTTGCAGGTCAGAATTTGGAAAAAAAATGTCCTGAACGGTTTACAGATCTTCCCAAGCTCTTAAAAACAGAACATTACCATGATGTTTTGGTGATATCATATTCTTCACAGGGTCACGCAAAACCGGAAATATCAGATCTCAGTTCTATAAATTGATTCTTCAGTGCCAGGTCTTTCAATGCAAGAAGGAAGGTTTTAAAATTGTCAGATCAGCTGATCTCATCACTCCTGCCAAAGCTAGCATATATAGTTAAAGAAAAGACCGGTTCCTCGTCGCTATCATTGTCTGCCGTACCTATGATAGAAAAGGAAATTACACAGCCAAGGTGACCCAATTTATAAGTGCACTCGACTAAACGCACAATTAAGTTTCATCTAAGTTTAAAAGCAAAAACAAATTTCACTGAAATCCATGTTGGATGGGCATTGTGGATAGCCAGCACCATTCGTTATTCTTTTTTTTTTTTAAGTGTAAAGCGACAAGACAAAACAAAAATATATGATCTCGAATTCCAACTGAGCTTGAGAAATTCTGATTTGTAGTGCAGTGTGGTACTATGGCCAGAATTGAATTTAAAACTTACCTCTTTGTATAAAGAGGGAATCGCAAAATCTCCCTCCAAACAATTATTTAAAACCTTCCTTCTTGCCTTGAAAGGTCTGGAACTAAAGGATCAATTTACAGAACTGAGATTTGAAATTTCCAGTTTTGCATGATGCTGTCAAAAATATAATATCAACAAAACATCAGGGGCATAGCTAGGAATTTTCAAAGGGGGGATCACACCGTGTCAGACCCAGGGTACTTTTGCATGTAGTTTGGGGTGTGGATTAATTTATGGTGAGAGTTTTGGACGTCTAAAAGTAAGTTGGGCGTATTTCTACCAATGATAATGAGACTGTTGTTGACGGTGACTGATCAGTGGAATAGCCAGAGGAGTGTTCGAGGGGTTCTGGAACCCCCCTTAGGCTGCAGCACTAGGTATAATTTTAAGAGGAATGAGATTTTAGCTTTTAAAGAAAATGAGAAGAAAAAAAAACATCACATTCTATTTCAAGGGTTACATATGTTGAGGTTTAATCAGTCTTTGCAGTAGTCATTTTTACTTTAATTCTATTACTGTGAGGAAGATCATACGTGGCCCCTGTGTATACAAGCCTGCAATGTGTGATCAGCACCTTTTTTGGTCTAGATTGCTTTCAGTTGCATGTTGTAATGGTTTGACTATGAGAGAGCTTAATAGAAACTTGGTGGAGGCATAAAAGTGAAAAGGTAGAATGAAATCAGCCTTGATGTTTGCAAATCAGTCTGAGGAAATTGTCTGAAACTGGGGCACAAACACTAAGAGCATGGCAAACTGCCTAAAACATACAGTATTCAGGAATTCATCATATGCCATCCAGGTTACCACGATGCACTGCCTTTTCCTTACATAAAAGCTACTCAGTATCAGGCTCCGAAAGCGAGCATTACAACTTCACGCCGATTTAAGTGTGTATTTCAGAAATGGGCATAACCGCTGGATTTTGTACCCTGAAGGCTCAATTTATTTCTCCGGACTTTCCCTTCGAGAGTGCTCGTTTTGACTCGGTTCAAAGAAGGTGAGATTTTATGGCGGAAGACTCAGAAGCGAATTCAAAGGAATTGAACAATGGCTTAATTAAGCTGCCAGGGCCGCGAAGTTTGAAAGGTATTCTTTTGTTCTAAGTGTGTCAATAAAACTGCAGAGAATTATCGCACATATTGCAGTAGAAGTTTATGGATTTAAGTCTTTCGCAAAACTTCTTCGACTTGGACACGTAGTTTTCAAAAAGGAGAATTTTGAGAGCTTCATAAAGAGATCTTGAACGAGAAATTTCGACCACTGTGGACCGAGATTGGATTTTTTTTCTTGCCGAGGTTTCGAAGTACAAAGCAAGCCGCTGAGGCATTTTTCTCGCCTATCGCTTAATAAAATCCGGCCGAGAGTTATCCATTCATTCAATCATAACAGTTATTCATTTCTCCAGAGCAATGAAACTATACAAGCGTTTCTACAAAATTATTTCGAGGAATTATGAACTCCGCAAGTTTTGATCTGTCGATTGCAGCTCTTGTTTTGATTTTAGATATTTCCCGTCTCACTGGACTTCTCCGCGAATCAAGTTGTCATGCTAATCGGGGAACTGACAATACGCGGTTATTTCGGGCCCTGCAGTCACGTAACTGAAACGAAAAGTTTTGTTCAACAAAAAAAAAACCGAAAGGCAAGCGAAAACGTCCAAAAAAGTGAAACTACACTCTAATAAAACTGTGTCATCCCGTTAAATGCATTCACCGCTTGCGTTGTTTACATTTTAAAAAGAGTTGTTCGCTCTTGATTGCAGAGCTACTGAATGAATAAAACGTTCTAATAAATAACTTCCGCAGCAATTCTTTAAAACGCCAAATTATTTTCAAGGCAAGAGAGTATTTAATAAAAAAAATACTATTGGATACCAGGTATTTATAAGCTTTAATCAACTTCAAATTTATCAGGCTTGTTTCCTCTGTAATACGGTGCGTGACCGAAAATATGTTATGCAACCAGAGTTGTCCGCCACGCTTAAAAGACTTGTAAGGATTCCCACAGACTGCAGCAAATTTAACAGGCAAGTCTGAGTATTTTAATGGATAAATTTAATACGCATCAGGTAACAATGGGGATTAAAAAGTCAATCAAGCAACAAAATTCGAAACAAAAGAGACATATCGCACCTAAATCAAAGGAATTCCGCTCGTGGATTCTTCGGAAGGTAATCGACAATGGCAAGAACAATAGCCTGAATATATGAATACTTGATAACCCCAAAATTTGGGGTACACACTTAAATCGGCGTGAAGTTGTAATGGACACCAATGTCTATTAGGATACCATAAGCTCTAATTTTCATGTGGCGGCTTTTTTGTTGGCAGTGCAAGTGTTTCAAAGTGGAAAAAGACCTTTCAAGTAGTGTTGCGTATTTCAAGTACTACGTTACTTAGCCTGCGTAGCAGGCGCCTGGAAGTAGTGAGCCAAGAAAGAATGGGTGCGCGAGAAGGAGACACGTGAAGGGTCTTCCTCTCCCCTCGCGTGTCTCCCTCTCGTGCGCCCGTCCTTTCTTGCGTCCACTACTTCCAAGCACCTGCTACGCAGGCAATACATTATAACAAATTACATCAGCAGAACGTGAGCGACGGCTTAGCCCATTGCACAGACTTAAAAGGCAATTGGCGACGACCATGACTGAATTGAGAGTCTGCTACTCTTACTATGATGAACATTGCATTATGGACATGGACCCTGACGCTAACAATCGACACCTTTGCACCAAAGCGTCCATGATGTTTCCTTCTTGCTAATACCCTAACTGAGTAAACAGCAAATCACAGGACTACAGTGTGTGTTTTAGTGTATTCAACGATAATGAACATGTATGTTGTAGTTACATTTCTATACCCCAAAACAAAAGAAAAACAAAAATTACCTGAGATAAAAAATTAACTATCTACAACATAAACACTATCTCTTCACTGGAAGCGAAAAAAAGCTAGCTTCATATGGCACTGTTATCAGAAATTTGTGCTCAGAATCACAAAACGAAATTTCAGACGACCTAAAGTATTAAAACTTTCCAGGAAACCCTCTGAAGATTTATCGTCAATCTAGACAAAAATACCACATTAGGAACCCCTCTATGCAAAAATGCTGGCTACACCCCTGCTGATGTTTCGACAACCTGTGTGATACGATAGGCTCGCAGCTCTTACAAGGTTGGATCTGATTGGTTCTTGCAAATGTTCGGTGGCGGTGGTGGCAGCCAATCAGAGATCACTGTTTCAGCGGTCGCGTGTCGCTCACTGCAACTAACATAACCAGACCGACGCTAGACTTCATCGAAGAAATATATCACTTTTGGTTGACCGTATCAGTTTTTGTTCACCGTACGCGCATAACATTTGATAGAAGAAGAGATTGTGGTTTGAGAGAAAGAAGAAGAGATCGTGGTTTGAGAGAAAGAAGAAGAGATCGTTCGTTTGCATTGAAGAAGAGAAGAAGGCTTCTCATGCTTCTCGCAAACACAACGCAGGAAGAAGAAGGCTTATCTAAAAAACACGCATGTGGTAGGTATGCTTATCTTTTATGCAGTTGTCTTCTACCTCTTCGCTACCTCATTGTTGTGAGACTTGACATTTCTCCTTTCTTTCGGTTAAGGCTTTCACATACATAAGTCATCATCTGTTTTTAGCGTAGGATGTTCATTGTTAAGTTGAGATGTAGGCTTTGATTTGGGCGATACAAATCCTCAAATTGATCGATATACGATCGAGTTACGAGACTTTGGAATTTTGTTTTTGTTTGTGAGACTTGCTTTTTCTTTCTTGTAGACCAAGACGGACACTAGCATTTTTAGTCTGCCGTCGACATCCTGATCTAGATCAGGGTTCGCACAGTCTTGAAAAGTCCTTGAATTTTAGGGGAAGCCCTTGAAAAGTCCTTGAATTCTATTTTTCCTTGAAAAGTCCTTAAATTTCTGTGCAAGTCCTTGAAAAGAGCTTGAATTTTCTTCAACTTTGAATGTAGTAGCCTGGAAAGAATTTTTTGATGCTTTTTGGTTGTCCAAGACAGAATATATATCGTAGCTCAGTGAATGTAAAGGTCATTTACATAAAGTGCTCCATGTTTTATGCAATAATTAACTATCAGTTCAAGACAAGTGAACTGAAAAATGTAGAGAATTTGGTGAAGCAAACAGTTAAAGCCTTAAAGTCTTATTAGAATATACTGGGAATGTGCATTTTTGTATAATCTGTGAAATTATATTCCTAGTAGGTTGTCCTTGAAAAGTCCTTGAAAAGTCCTGGAAAAATGGTTGTAATTTTTTGTATGAACCCTGTAGATGGTAAGCTCTCTACGCACGAAAGTAATCTTCTATTAATTATGCACCAGTCAGTTGCAACCACGACCTCCAACCTCCCCCGGGAATAGTGTAAATTTGAAGGATTTATCCCAGGCCCTAGGGACAGATTTACATAGTAATGACCCCTCCCTGATAAGCTGTCTGTCAACAAACTGTCTGTCATCGGATCTCTTCTCCACACACCCTATTATAGACATTGTTTTAGGTCAGGGTTAATATAATATTTAAAAAGTTGTGATCAAATATATAAATTATGGTAATTGAAATGAGTGGAATGACATTTGGACTGAACTCATACAAGTGATTTCAAAATCGGACGAGCGCTTGAAATCACAAGTATCATTTCAGACCAGAATTGCATGAAACAAAGTTCAATTAACAATTTATTACCGCCATTTTGGAAATAAAGAGTATGACTGTACAGTGCATATAAGTATGATTGCAAATATGGAAATATTGTGTTTTTACAAAGGTTTACCTAATGTTTCCAGCTTAGCAAAAGAAAAAAATAGTACACAAACAAACTAATTAACTGAAATAAGGCATACCGCAGTAAATTTACAATCAAGAACTAAAATAACCAAAAAAAAAAAAATGGTTGTAGTATACAGACTACCTTTCAACTTCAACATTGTTACTGGAAATAAGTAACGATGCCCTCGGTGCCTGCATGCCGAATGAAGCGGACCCTTGCAGCAGTCCACTTTGGATCTGATTGAGGAACTCCCCCAACTGCTGAGAAATAAGGGGGTCATCAACCAGAACTGTAAGAGAAGTCTTTGACATTACCTCAAGCACCTTTTTACTACAATGCAAAAAGAGAATGTATTGTTAATTAATGCATTGTAAGTACGTATTTCATTATTTTATTTGCATTCGTTGTTTCATGGTATGATAAGATAAGAGTCTGATCAGTTTAGAGTAAGAAATCAGTACTAAAAGTTTAAAAAACTTTAATGTATTATTGTTGTTGTGATTAAAGCTCTTCTGCTCTGCACGTCAAATGGGAGCTATTGTTTCTCTTCTAAGAATGTAGAATGGTATTGCAATGATTTGCATGCCATAGGTTTCCAAAGAAGTTCAGAGTTTCTGATTTGTCAAGACCTTGGTAGCACTTGAAATATCCACCCCACTATTACACCAGTATTCCCACTCCCCCACAAAAGGGCAATGCATACAGTCATGATCCATTTCCTTTTTTAAAAGCTTTCATTATAGAACTGTTTTGAATTCCCACAATGTACACTACAATAATATTGCTCTTTCATAATTTACCAGTTGCTCTTTCTCTTGAATAAACATAGGCATGCAAAATAGTCTAAAGAATGAAATTAAACACCTACTCTGAAGTACCAGATGTATTTTGGTTTCCTTCAGACAATATCAGGAGATGCCTTCTTGAAGGAATGCCTTGTCCTTTTCAAATGAGGTGAAGGGAAAGGGATTTCCCACAGTTTTTGTGTGTTGAAAAAATCAACCCAATGTTGCTTTCAGCTGTATAAAATCAAGATTAAAAAAGGAATGTTGATGGTATTAAAATATGCTTACTCATGATTTCAACATAATTATTAATTTAATCATCTTTAATTTTCACCAAAGCTTACACAAAGATGAAGTAGATATAGGTTGATCTAGAAACTAGGGCGGATTCAACTTATCATAAGTGATATACGACTGCTTGCACAAAAAATTTACTTGAATGTGTCTTCCTCACCATATACGCATGTGTTACAGTTGTTAAGGTTGTTATATTATTTAGCTAACAACAACAAAAAAAAGGGAAACAAAAACTTTCAAGTTTCATCTATCTTGTTTGATCGCAAAATTCTGGCTTTTACAAATGAGACTGCCAGGAGAAACTGGTCAAAGTTTGCACCAAAATAGTTGGCCAGTTCAAGGAACCTGTAACAAAGGACATTTTTATGGTGTATTATGTGAAACGTTTATGCATGGGGCTAATTGGTACAACCCTCGAGGGCGCGAGACCTCGAGACCTCGCGCCCAAATTCCCCCTTTCCCTTTTAACGCCTGCCACGCAGGCTAGGATCCTTACGAGAAGGGTGACATCTTATCACTTAATGGCGAGCAGCCCGCTTTGTTAATGGCCAGAGGCTCCCACTGAATGTTGAAAATTGAAAACACTTTTTAGGCTATCCGCTAGAATACTTTTAGACTCAGGAATGCATTATCAGTGGCGCAATAAAATTTGTATGCTTTCGGGCATCCTAGAGCAACTTAAGTCTTTTCGAAATTATAAGGGCTTCAGTATTCATTTGCCGAAAAGTTAACATTCTAACGTTTTGCGTAAAAGTGAGAATTTTTCTAATTCCTCTCTCCATCGCATTTTTGAACCCGAAAATTTTAGGTTTTATTTTTTTACTACGACTAGCCAAACCTGGGGAGTGAAATGTGAAAAATTAAACTTCAGATAGACTGTTCACAGTCCTCTATTTTTCCGTAAGATCTTCGAGATCGAGTGCTTTGCGTTACGGTAATACGCAGTATATCCAAACGATCTCACGAAAAAATAGGGGACTGTGAACAGTCTAAACTTCAGAAAATCATGGGAAAATTTATTAGGTAAGCTTCGAAAATTGTCCATGAATCGAACAGTCACCTAGAAATTTTTAGCCGTCCTCAAGTAATAGAAAATTCTAGGTAATATTTGCTTCTCTGAACATATATTCTCACGGCAGCAAAAACAGTCGTTGGGTGCCCATGAATGGAAACTACCGTACTAGAGAGTCAAGTGTGACGAACGTAATTAATCAGTTGGCAGTCGCTTGAAGAGCGTAGAGTGACAGCCCGCCTGACAGTTATGTACAAAATCGTCCAAGGTCCCAGTGTCGACTGTATCTCCACTTCACCCCTCCTGCCAAGTGGTGGCCAAAAACGTCATCTGTCATATCTTCGACTACAATCTAATACCAACTGTTAGCGATCATCTTAGTTTTTCCCAAGCACAGTTCCTGAATAGAACTCATTACCACTAAACTTTGCACTGTGCAACAGGGCGGATAAAGGTTGGGCGGTGAAACGAGCGCTCCGCTCTTCATTTAATGTGTGATGCGGAGTAGGACTGGCCCGAGCGCTCTTTCCGCGCTTCCGGTGCGCTTGAAGGCCGGCGAAATTTTCCTTTTTGCAAACCGGAAATCCTATTTTCTTTCTGTAATTTCAGGCTACAATGTTAAATAGATAAATTCGTTTCGTAACAATATCAATAAACAGTTTCATATGTTTGCGTCTGTACGTCTATAAGTCAAACTTGTTCGTCGTATAATGCCAAAATTTGAGTTTAATTTGAAAGTGTTGAATACCTCCTCCTTCCACTAAATATCACCTAATCGTCTTTTGCCGTTTCGTTTGCAAAAGCTTAGCACTTCTTAACCTCAATTTTTACATATGTTAAAGGGGGATAAATTTTATATAACATAACAAAAAATTAGATTGATATATATTGATATAGTGGCGTTGTACTTCGTCAAACTTTGCTTCTCGGGTGCAACGCGCCATGGCGATTCGCGCAATGCGTTGCAAATCCGGCAACCGCATGTAAACGAAATTTATTAAGGTTAGTTGTAAGGTTTTTTCTCCGTTTTTCTCTCTAAAACAAAACAAGGTAAACAGTAAAAATTGAGGGGAAACTAATTTTGAAGTTTCGAAGAAACAGAAAGACGTGTGAGATGTTTTTTTCAAAATTAAAAAGAAGGATGATGGTGATTGAAATTAGCATAATTCCTATGAAGCATGACATGGATGAGATTTTCCTTCGTGTTTTAGACAATACTTAGTAGTTTTTGTTTTGGAATAACATCGACATTGGCGAGTAGCTGAGAACGAAAATATAATTCAGTGGTAGAGTCATGGAAGTAATAAAAGAAACCCTTTGAAAGAGATGTTTGTCTACTCCAACTAAACCTCCCGCAAAAAATAGCAACATTTGCCTCTCGGAGACAGCGTACCAGCACAAAGGAACGAGTAAGAAGTGCAAGAAAGTAAATCAAGCTGTCATAATTCAGTGAGAGCGGCAGTGTCTAATGAACAAACCACATCGCAAGCCCTGACCGAAGTCGAAAACAAGCGACATTTCTAAGCAGAGTCCCAGTCCACTGCATCACACCTTTTTGCTCGGACGCGCTCGTTTCACCACCCAACCTTTATCCGCCCTGCTGTGCAACCTCCGACCTAGTCATTTGATGGCCTATCTAATATAAACATTTCATTGGATATTAACACTAGCCATTATCATAACTAAGACAGCTGATCATACTCCTGTATTATATATATCCCGCATGGGAGATTGATACGGTTATCAATTAAGATTTAGATTTAGATAAGGTACAATTTAAAGTCCTGTTAACACGTGATTACATATAACGAGCCCATTTTGACCCAGATTCTCGTTTAAGGGATGGACCATTAGAAAAGTGATTGGGGATTGGGGCGGGGGAGGGGTGGTGGGGATTTTAAGAGATGCGAGAATTGTTTTGTACATGTTAGCCTGTTCCAGGCGTTCAAATAGTGGGGAGCGGTGCGAAGTAAAAAGGAGCGCGAAAAAATAAAAGCGTACCTCCCTACCCAGTCCCCCTATACTTTTCATCGCTTTCGTTACTTCGCACTGCTCTCCACTATCTGAACGCTTGGAACAGGCTATGTACATGTGAGGTCGTAAACCTTTTTTTTTCCTCCTTGGGCATAATTATTTTTTTGGCCAGAATCCGTAGGAATATTTCTTTTATTAATAATTTCCTGGGGATTTTTATTTGCTTTTGCCCCACTCCCCATCACTTTTCTAATGGTCCAATCCCATCCCTAAGCCCGAGCTTAATGGCTTAATAAAGGCAGCCACTGATAGGTCTGCTAGAAGTCTTGACATTTACTTTTTGCTTCATCTCCTTTCCTCTTCTTATTCAAAGAAAGACTTAACTATTTATGCAATATCAATAATTTTTTTCTCAGTAATACGAGCTGCGATTTCAATTTCCCTTACTTATGATGGTTATGGAATCATATTGTTTAATGCTTCAGGGACACCAAGCAACTTGTTTTCTCTCTCTTATAGAAACCTACTAGGGCTACCTGACTCGGCAAATGCATTCTAAGAAGCGCCTCAGCTCATTGTAGTTGTACGGTAGAACTCCAGTAACTCGAACTCTGTTGGCAGCGTGTGGTCAGCGCCTCGGATTCGCAATCCGATACGGCGGTCCTGGGTTCGAATCCCGCGCTATGGCCACTTGCTGGATTTGTTCTCGGTCGTCCAGAGTTTAAATCCTCGGCCACGTTTATAAATAGCCAACTGGTTGCCTCCAGCCAGTTGAGGTCTTAATTCTGTTATGTTGTATTTGTATTATTTGTTTCTAAGTATTTGAGGGAGGGCTTGTAAATTAGCTGGACAAGCTAAGTGCACTTTCGACTATGAACAAGCCTTAAACCTTTTAACTTTTTCATATTCTATTCTATTCTTTTTACGCTCGGCCGCTTTTATGTTATTTATGCAAATGTTCCTTCGTGGCATCTTTTTTGTTCAAATTTGACTTGTTCAATGAGCAGCGTCATAATTTTCAGGTTAGATAAGGTTAGGACTCATTTACATAGGAATGTTACCTCTGACCACATGAATCAGGTATCACGGAATCAGGAATGCCGATTCGTACCTTGAATCTCTATCGCTTAATACTATTCAGTAACCAGTTGCAGAAATTCTAGAGGCCCGGCTGGTGCCTACCTTGAACACTTTTCAACGGGATTTTCTCTGTCTCTAAGACTGAAAATTAAGGCTTTGACCTCTGCCAAGGATTAAGCTTAAGCTGGTTTACGTGATACAGGTAGGTTTGTTTTTGTCACCTGCTGGCTGGCGGAATACTTATTATAAGGACATTCTGTTCAGCGGCTGAAGAAATTTTGACTAGTCGTTAAAAAAGTGACCGCAGATTCTGAAAGCGGAATCTCAAGAGAAGCAATCATTCCTATTTCGAAACACTGAACAATTATTATTAACGTACAGTTGGGTGATCTAATGAGCCGATCCGGACTACATTTGTACTCGCTTAGATAATCTTAAAGCCGTACTATAGAGAGGGAGAGAGCGAGGCTCGAAAATTAAGCACGGATTCGGAGCATCGCAAGGCGGGATTAAGATGATAAAAATCAGTAGATTCACCTCATGTAAATTCACTAGAATAGCATACATCCGTGGTGGTGAAACAGTTGGGAACTAGCGACGCAAGCCAACCGGAAGAGGACTCTTCGCATTCGTGGGCAGTTTTTATGCCCAAATCCAGTTCAGGTGAATTATCTCTATGCGAGTAAAGAGACTTAAATAGATACATTTAGTAGCGTCGAAGCATCATTAGGAAAAATGCCTCACTTCCGGTTGAGTTCGTCGCTCAAAAACGTCTTTGTTTATGTTCCCTAATGTACCCCAACAGAAAACGGTTTGCTAGCGGGTAGTGCGAGATCATAAGAAATCAAAAGAGAAATTACCGGTAAAACCGCAAAATCATTTCAGATCAGGTCATTGAAAGCCCGGAATTGATATAAATGTTTCCCTGACATTGTTAATCAGCAGGTCTTAAGAGCCTTCGTACATGTATTTATGTATACATTCCCCATGGTTTATGATTTCTAGTTCACACATCACTAGCTATAGGTTAAGTACATTTTTTTGAATAACTGCAATACAGTAAGTCTGAGTGGATTGTCGGCCGAAATAGTTTTGTAAAAACCTTTTTCTTGGAACAGTCTGGAACAGGGCTAGGCTACACCTAGCAACAGACTCAGCAAACGGTAAACATAAATGACTTTAGAACAAAATATAAGAGCTTCTCACAACAGAAATTTATCGGATAATAGATACTACTTTTAATCAAGGACGCGTGATTTGCGTTTCTTCTCGGTTGTTGCGAGGGCTGCAATCGCGTGAGATATTCTGGGGTCTAGGACAGTCGGAAAGTTGGAAACCTCTTTGAAGATCGCCTGCCAAGTATAATGAAGTGCCACATTATGAGTGATCAGTACGGCTCGAGAAGAATATATTCTCGGCTCTAGACTTCGCACCAGCTCACCGCAAAATTCAAAATGGCCGCGAAAGAAAGACATCCCTCAATCTTTATTTATTTATTATAATCAAAGCCCCTTGCGATACAACCAAACAATTTTTAACGTTATTGTAAATTCCACTGCTCGTAAAAAAAAAATGGAAATTCGGTCAGTTGAGTGTGAATCTAGGCTCAGTCTCCAGCCGCAGATGGGTGTCTCGATGCACCCGAAGTACTCTCCAGGCTGATCGAGGTGGGTTGAGTAAAGATGATTAATTAGATGATTAAAATTTAAATGTCACTGGGAAAAAGTAGAAATAAGAACTACAATAATATTAGACAATAGACGTTAAGCCCATTGATCATCTAGGGTCAGCTTAAAGTTTTAAAAAAAAAATCGTTACTTAAGCATGTATTACTAAATGATAACCCGAGACTACTTAAAACGTGATCTAACTTATGACTAACTGTAATCTTTTATATGTAAAAAGGAATTCGATAAAACGTTCGGCCGTAATATTAATGTTAGGTAACTGTATCCTTTTGTATCATGTTTTGTAGCTAAAGAAGAAATTGAAGAAACGGATGTAACCATGCAGAAAGGACAAAAGAAAATCATCCAAAAGAATTTTGAGGTACTCTTGGAAGATTTAGACCCAAATCCGCTGATGAATTTTTTATACCAAGAAGACATCATCACTAGAGATGACATTGATGAAATGGATTCGATAAAACCACGTAAAGAAAAGAGTAAGACCTTACTATTCACGCTGCAGAGAAGGGGCCCGAATGCTTTCCTAGCGCTTGTCGAGGGACTAATAATAAAAAAGAAACAATGGTTGGCTACCTTGTTATTGAAAGAAGGTAAGTATAATTAAGTAATTAAAGCAAAGATCTCTTCTGGGGGCGTTTGTGACCCTGAAAATACAACCAAAATACATAGATGTTCAGTTCCTGAGGAATGGAACGAGTTGCGGCTCAACAGATTCGGGAGCCTAACATCCACCCGAGAGTTAGCGCGCACATAGACGACATGGATTTAACACTTCAATTCACCATTTTCCCTTTTATTAAACTTCTTAAGCTGATTTAAGAATATAAGAAAAAAGCAACACACAAAAAGGCAAACAAACAAATTAACGAAGAAAAAAAATTATTTGAAAGTATAAACCACCCCAGCGCAAAGCAAAGTAACGACTTCTATTTCAGAAACAACTTTGGCTTATACTGGACTGTCCAGCAGCTGTACAAGGTTTTTGCTGCTAGTAGTCAGTTGAATTTCTCTACATGTATCTTCACTTGAGACCCATTATTGAATTTGGCTTCAAATTGGCCTCTTTAAAAATACTTTGCTTTGAAAGAGCTTGTCGGGTTTCTGTACAGCATTAATGCCCAGTGTGAGACGTAAAAGCGATCTATGACAAAGTAGACTTGCCAATCTGTCTGCCAGTTAGCGTAATAATGAATAAACATCATGATCATGTTGTACATGTTGCAGTTAATTTTTTACTTCAGTTAATTTTTATTTTTCCATTGTTTTTCGGTATGGTAATGTATGCTAATGAATTTCAAACATAGGAAAAATAAAAATTAACCGAAATAAAAAATTAACTGCAACATACACGAATGCAATTAATTCCAGACCCTGTCCCAAGTAATATGCTATACTGACGGAAAGAGCCTTTTCGTCAGAAATCACCCTAAAAAAGGAAAAAAGAATCAAAGAGGAAGTAGAGAGATTGACGAGAAAGAATGGAGGCAAAGGATAAAAAAACGTATTCGCCCTCTTGATTTTTGTATTGGCTAATTTGAAAATAAATTCTGAACAAAACGACTGCTTGACGGAAGAAGTCTGTGGCAGTAACGGTCTCAAAATCAAGCTAGAGGCCCAGCAATGACACGACCATTTCCTAGTCCAGAATGCCGGGCAGACTTTAAAAGACGATTGGCTGAATTCTTTGGAGTTATCTAGCAGGATGTTCGAAAACATACCGAAAATCACAGTTAGAAAGAAAAGGGGAAAAATAGGACTGAAAGGCAAATACAAAGAAAAGGAAGTGAAGAAAATTCAACAAGAGAAAGAAGAAATAAACTCGATTTTTCACCATTATGAATTAAGACATTGAAATTAAATTTGAATAGCGACAACTACCAATGAGAGTCTTACGTTATCTAACAGTTTTGTATCTAATTTTTTTTTTCTGTAGAAAGACAGCGACTCGCTGGGGAAGGAGTAGAAGAAACAATGAACTCTGAGGGCGAAGAAGCGGAAAGCGAAAAGGAGGAGTCTGGAAAAACGACGATGGAGTTAAAAAGCCAACTGGAGGATGTGAACAATCGATTACAGCTTGCTGAAAGGGAAAGAAATCAATATGCTAACAAGTGCCATGATTTGGAAAAACAGATAGAGAGTTCTGAAGAGATGAGAAAAGATCTTTTAAAAAAATGTAATGACTTAGAACAGCAGTTAACTTTGAAAGAAAGTGAATGGTCATGGAAATGGGAAAAAGATTTCGAAAAAATGAATGAACAAAAAAATTTGAACAGTCCAAACCCGAGTCATGGGAAGAGAACTTCTCCATCAGGATCTGGGAAAGGCTGCTTTGAAGGTACGAAACACAAATTAATAAATCTACTTTAAATTTTTGTGTAAGTCAACTCTGCCAGGCAATTTTGTCTCCTATCATTCATATTGCTCACGCTTTTTTTTCTGATAGCGTACCCTTCAATTTCTT
Source organism: Porites rus (assembly GCA_964035705.1). NCBI lineage: Eukaryota > Metazoa > Cnidaria > Anthozoa > Scleractinia > Poritidae > Porites > Porites rus. Next base: position 12,441,558 of record OZ037995.1, read on the forward strand.
GGCTATTTGCACTCTAGACTATAAGCAGTTATTTTTTATCATTGACCAACCAGGAGTTTCATATTTTGTTAAGTATATTGTACATGGAGTACTATCATCAAATGAAGCTTATATAATTGTTTGGGGATTAATTTTGTCTAACCGAATTATAACACCAAAATCACCGATCGCGTATGCGTTTGGTATTTTAAAGAGCGAAACTTTTATCATGCAGCTATAACCAGACAGATTTAAGAGGTGTTCACCAAGGTTATGCGTTACCTTAACGGGGGTAGCCTGGGACCAGGCATCGCATTCGGGGAAAAAGGAGAGTGAAGCGAGCCGAGCGGTAGTCTGGGTGGGGGGGAGGATGGCGGAGCCCGGAGACAAGTCTCTGATGCCGCTGATCCGCTCTCCAGCAATTAACCTGTCATTGAAATTTCAACACGTCAACGTGATCAGCGAATTGTTTTGCCTTTGTAACAAACAATATTTGAATTGGCACAGATTAAGGCTGCAAAGAGATCTACAGTAACTTCTATCGCAAAATGGAGTAACACCACTTCAGAGGAAAATGCGCTGCGTGCGACCGGTGAAGAACAGCCGAATAGATTCTCAAGGAGATCCCTCAAGTTCGCATCGTAATGCTCGTTGACATAGCTGCTAATAATGAACCAGATCAGACGAAATTTTGCTGTGTAGAGTTTATATTCCGCCGAGGAAAAATGTGTAAGTTTAGCACCTTATGCTGCTTATGCGACAGACTGAGTGCAAGTGTCTTCCAAGTGTTGAGTTTGTTGTCCTTTTCATAGGTATGTCTGCTCAAAATCGTGTAAAAGTCAGTAATAATCATTTTCCTTGACCGCTGATATCTCCGCACTAGATCGCGAGCAGAGTTTTCTCTCTCGCATGCACGACTTTTAGCATTTACGAAGTCTTTCGATTCGCTTGTCAGTTGTGTAGTTGGTTTGTTAACGACGCGACTGACAAGGGAAGCGCCCGAACGACTTTATAAACGCTAAATGCCATGAAAGAGAGAAACCACCGCTCACAGTCTCCGTACAGTTGTGTGGTTTCAGTGCGCTTCGGAACACAAGGTTAGCTGTATGCAACATGCATTTTTGAAATATATCCACTGATTTTTGGGTTCTATGACGCCCTTGGTAGGAACATGATAATATGATGCTGTGCCTTCTGAAAGTCGGTTTTTAACTCAATCGGTTCAGTTTGAAAATGTGACCGTAGTTTATCACAGTTGGAAGAGTATAAGTAAAGCTCGATATTTGAAAGCTTCGTTTTCTTTTGGCAACAGACCAAAGGCATATTTTTGCTCTTCCTAGCTGACATCACTCACTGTTGGAAATGACACAAAGGCTATTTATCCTTCTGAACATGCCTGGAACATTGGTGTTATATTTGACAGTACTTTAAAATGACGTTATCCAAACATGTTGATGCCATAGTTAAATCTGCTTTTTACAACCTACATAACATTGCTAAAATTAGGCAATACTTATTTTTTGATACAGCGAAAACTTATTTAGTTGTTGCGTTAGTTCTATATCGAAAAAAAACTATTGTAACCCATTCTTTTTTTTCGGTATGGTGCACCTAAGCATTTGGTTGCCGAGGTTACAGAACGTTCAGAATGTTGCTGCACGTATTATTGTTAGACTGGGAAAAAATGCTCACATTACTCTTGTTTTGAAAGAGCTTCACTGGCTGCTAGTAGACCTGAGAATAGTTTACAATATAAATTTGCTTACTTTTAAATATATTAATGAATAGCCCCTAAGTATTTACAAGACTATGGACGTCGTCAAGCCTTATAGTTTGCGCTTCTTAACTGATGGGATTAGACTGAACCTGCCTCTGTATGGATCGGGACTGACGTCCTTTTCTGTTTGTGGTCCAGAGCTATAGAACGAACTTCCATCTGCGCGCTATAGATACACTAAGAACACGTCTAATAATTTTAAGTAGTTTTTGTTAGTCAATATTTATTTAATGATTTAACATTCATAGGTTGAGAATGGTAAAGCGCTTAGAACAATTTGTATATAAGCCCATGTTAGTTATTATTATTACTATTATTATTATTGTTTGAGGGACAAGCTTACGAGTTCAAAAACAGCAACCCTGAATATCTGTGAGGGCTTTGATCTTTTACTTTAAACAAACACTTTGCCTGATATTTTACTGATTTTTATAGAAACAAGTCGTAGTATCAATCAGAGAGAACAGACTCGAAGACACCCCGATGAAGTAAATGAAATAGGGCGCAACTCTCACATCCAACACAACCAACCTTAGGCTATGTCAGTGGCGGATCCAGGGGAGGGGCCTGGGGGGGTCAGGCCCCCCTTATTTTTAGACCAAACTGAGGTCCGAAGGGACAAAAAAATTTTTTGGACACTGCCCCTCCCTTTTCTCTGGGTCTGGATGACCAGCCCACCCCTCCCCTATCTGAAGGTCTGGATCCGCCACTGTATGTTCACACTGATACCGGATAGCTTTTCGTGCTGACATGTAAGACGATATGAACAGCTACGGTACAGAACTGCTACGAGTGTGACAGAAACCTATTCGATATGCGACTGGCAACGCGGCGTAGTTTCGCTCCGTTACAAAAAACGCAGCGAAATCACCGCTATTACATGTGAGCACTGCAGCCCTATATCCGGTATAATGGGATTTTCGTCTCGCTCGGCGCAATAGCTATCCAGTATAGTATAAAAAAGTAGCTGAATTAATGACATGCGAATGTGATTATTTTTTCCGGTAGAAACAAAACAGCTGTTGAACGAGATGCGTGACATAAATTTCAACGGCCCAAGCACTAGTCATGAAAGAAGCAGTTCTGCATCAGACTTTGGGGAAAGTGACTTTCAAGGTAACCAGCACAAATAATTCTCTTTCATGTTTTGCTTCCCACGTATGTAAGTTAGATCCCTTTCGCAGATACTTCCTTCCTTTAGTTTGTCTACCGCCCGACAAACACCCTAACAGGAGCTCTTACGAACATCAGTGATTAATATTAATAGTGGTTAATTTTCTTCAAAGAAGTTTAATTTTGTAACCCGACAGGCGTAAGTTGGGGTGTCAGTATAAACGTAGGCTCGGGGGCCGGGATCAATCTTCTTTAAAAGAATGCTGATTTAGGGTGAGGGTTACGGTTGACACTTACCCGAACCCTAATCCTAAAACAGCATTCTTCGAAAAAAGATAGACCCCAGCCCGGGCCCCGAGTCTGCGGACACCCCATAAGCTGGTGGAAATAGGCCATTTCCGACTTCCAAAATATTTTAACTTTCAAAACTAGGCTAAATATAAAACCTTTATTGAGGAAATGAGATTTATTTGCATGAGAAAAAAATCCTTTTCATATCAATGGTTTCACACTCGGCCTCTCTTTGAAAAAGAGGCTTAAAACAACTCCGAAATGGTCTATTGGGCGGTTCCTATGATAGGTCGTTCTTGACATAAATAAGCAAGGGATGATGAGGTTATGGCCAAATTTAAAATAAACGATTTCCTTGCAGGTAAAAATACGAGTCGAAATGATATTAGTATGGGTGCCAAACACCAGGATATTTTGCGTCGTACCTGGCCCACGCTAAGAAAGGATCTTGAACCTATAAAGCTATTACCAGATTTGGTAGATGTGTTGGACCCCACAGACGAGGAAGAAATTAAAGCGAGTTCGAGAAAAACGCGAGAAGATGCGGCTGATAAGCTACTGGAGATTCTACCCAGGAAAGGAGAGAGGGCTTTTGACGTGTTTGAGAGAGCATTAAAAAAAGTGCTGCCTCATTTAGCTTATCATTTAGGTGAGCGATAAAATGTATACCTAACCGATTTTTTGAAAACCATCCTAACGAAATTTGCAGTCATTTTAGTGAAAAGGCTTCAAAAAGCAGGTTTCTTAAGCCCAAGAAACTCCAATATCACATGCAGTAACGAAGGAAAAGGAAAAGAGAAAGAAAAAGGGCGAGGAGAAGGAAAGGGAGAGAATGAAAAAAAGCAATTGTTGCACTCTTAGTTTTTATAATAGAGCTGCTTTGAGATAGTTCATAGTTTTGGCCGAAAAAACTGTTGGACGCAAAAGGTCCGTTTTGGCGGTAACGGTTTTTTCAGTAAATGTATAAAATTTACATCGCGCCAACATTTACATAAAAAGAATGAACGAATACAACTTACAAGTCAGATAAAATGGTTAAAAACAGATTATACAGCTATTTAAAAAAACGTAGTCGGGAGAAAAGCAAAAAGTCTTCAAGCCAAGACCAAAAGGTGATGTGGGTTGTTTCAAATCCGTTTTTTGCTGGCAAAAAATCACTCCACTAAACCGGTCGTTGATTTTTATTCGTCATTCATACAACCATACTTATCATTTTAGCGGAGCTCTCGCGCGCGAAGCGCGCCAGCGGAGCACCATGGGTAAGAAAATGAAGTAATCTACCCATCCGAGAAAATTTGGTAAACACGTGACCGTACACCGACCGACCGCCCGCCCGAGGGACCGTCCGTCCGCACCACAGGCATACCAATGTAAAATAACTGAATCAACAGGTATGGCAACCCAAATGCAACTCGAGGAAAATCGCATAGCCACTGGCGTCTTGTAAAGCAGAGGTTAAGAGTCAATAAAGACGAAAACGGAAAGCGGAAATTGTTTCTGTATCCGTGTTGTCTAAAGAATATAGCTCAGATTAATTGCCTCAAATTTGAAATGTAGAGCAGGAGAAAGACAGAGAAAAAGAGAAAGTAGCCGGCAGGCCAGCGAAGCTCAACGAGAAATTAAAGGGCGACAGAGATCTAGAGCGAGATATAAAAAACAAAGGAGACATTTTTTTGTTGGAGGAACAATATGAAAATTTTGTAGCGGCGGTGAATGCAAGGTGAAAATAAGCGGCAGTGAAAAAAAGTGAACAAGAACACGTATACGAAATTTCGCCCATAAAACTTGTAATTAAGAAGTTTCTGAAAGTTTCACAGTGTAGTCGTGCAAAACAACGGCAAAGAAATGTACAAAAAAAGTGTGCTGCACGTGCAAAGTTGTTTTTTTTTGGCTATTAGACCTATTGTTGTTTTTCACCGTTCTGCGGCGTTGCCTTCGCGGCTTAGCATTACACGATTTTATATTTTGTTTGAAGAAACTATAAATACTATAGAGAGCTTCTCTTTTAGCCCTGGCTAAATTTAAAAAGGTAAAATCACGTTTCAGTCGAAGTGCACTCTTGCTTATTCCCATCTTTGAAAGCAATTTTGGTCAATTTTTGTCAATTTGCATAACGTAGTAACGAAGTGGGCGAAAAAAAAACATTATAAACAAACTTTTTTTCGAATAATGGTTCCTACTCAAGAATTAATTAAAGCTCGCCAAAGTCTACTGCAGGTAATATTTAATTTGCACCATACCAGCATGTGAGAATGTATCGACAGCCACATCGCCTTTATTCCACCTCGTTCAATATTTCAAAGGATGGCGATTTCTCTGGAAATAAATTCTAAAGGACTAGTTTTCAGCTAAAAAAAAGAAAAAAATAATGGTCTGCTGTTCACTTCCCCTACAAAACATGAGGCATTTCAAGCCGTAGTCGGGCAACAACGGCCACGGACGAAAAAGCGTGATGCACGTGCAAATTAAATTGTTGTTTTGCTAATTTAAACCTATTGTTGTTAACGGTCTCTTTTGTCGCCATAGTATTTGCTTAAGCTTGCTACTGTGTGAATGCCCTACAACCACCTCTGTTTTAGGAGTTGTCCAACGTTTAGAAATACTCTCACCAGGGTCGGGCAGGGTTTTTGGGTATACAGTGTATTGGGGTATTTAATTTCAGGTATACAGTACTTTTATTCTTAAAATTAGATATAAAGTATTCCCTCACGACCAATTTTGGGCATAAAGTATACCGTGTTTTTCTTAATTTTGGTATTTTCCATAAGTTTTAGTATAATTTTTGGTATATTGGAAGGTTTATTTCAGGTATTTTGGTATTCCACTACCCGCCCCCCCTCCCTCCTGGCTGACCCTGTCTCACTTACAAAAAGACGTGCCATACTGTTCTCAGGGACATACTTAAGTGGCCGCAAACCTCCTACGCGGCCTGTAGCAGGTCATTATAAAAATCCCATATAACCTTTCGGTCTTGACTTAAAGGCTTTTTGCTTTTCTTCCGACAACGTTTTCTGAAATAGCTGTATATTTACTAAACTAACAAACATTAGGGAAATTAGTGGCAGCGAATTCCGACTTTACGAAAGTCAAGCAATGTTTACTTGAAAACACTTAACTAAGGTGACATGAAAATGTGAAGACCCGGAAAAACTTGTCCGTACTATTTGTACTCGGAAAACCACAGCTCAAGTGTACGTAATCGTGCTGCGGTCATTTGGGTTCCACATTACATGCAATAAATACAAAGAACGTGGGAAGACTAGAATGTGTGAACTGTGAATTTTGGCTAGTTACTTAAATAATTACTCTTCAACGTCTTCTGGGTTATCCGTCCGCCATTTTGTCTGTTTTGGTCGGTGACGACTTTTCACAAACTAAATTGGCGTGATGGGCTCAGCCGGTAAAAAATTTCTCCTTGGAGGTACTGGAAATGACAAAAGAATCAAGGCTGCGTAAGTCAATTCATGCTGTAACCGCGGGCAGGGAAAACGTATAAATTTGAACAAACTAGGGGGTACTGGGTCATGAAAAGGCTTGAAATGCTTCTAAATCATTTTATTGCCACTAGAAGTTGTGAAACTGATAAAAAGGGTGGTTTCACGTGAAAAAGTCTAAAATCAGAACCGTTTTATAGACAAAATTACAATTAGAAACGAAGAAAAACAGTGAAGAAAAGGAAAGAATCTTCTCTTGCAGCCGCATTTTAAACTCTTTGATCTATTTGAGCAATTAATGCAGTAAATTTTCTTCAACATCTTGCTGGCGAAACGTAGAAAAGTTCCCCATCCTACTTACTTATTGAACAGACTCATTTTTTGGGTTAAACAGTCAGGCTATGCTTTTATCCCATCCATCCTTACGCACGTGACCTTACTGCCATTGTCATAAGTTTTGATTCAGAAGAATTTATATTAATATTTGTGTTTTCTGTTTTATAAACAGAAAGGGAAGATATGAAGACACAACTGAACCAAGAAAGAGCACAAAACGCAGAAGTAAGAAAGGAGAATCAAAGACTGAAAATGGAGTTAGAAAAAGAGCGTCAAAGACACAAAAATACAAAAGAGGAAAGTTACTGTTAAAAACTGAAAATGAGAACTAAAACGTTACTGACAGTACTCTTTTTAAGACTGGATAATTTTTATCAATTTTCTTTGGACACATTTGCTGCATACGCCACTTACCATCTTCCATAATGCAGTTTATTTGCCCCCCCCAAATTTTGCATAACCTTTGTTTCTCATTACCGTCTTCCCAAGAGAAATTGAAAATAATTCTTATGCCAAATTTTATTGGGGGGCAAATAAGGTGCATTATGGGAGATGTGCAAGTGGCTTATAATAAACAATTATTGGATGAGGTTTTTGTGATATCCGGAATAATCAAGGTCGAGGTAAGTGTTATCAGCCGAAGCCGAAGGCTGAGGCTGATAACACTAACCGAGATAATCTGTAGGTTGCGCTGTTTCCCAGAATTAACTGTAGGCTTTTAGCCAATGAGAAGACAGATGGTGACTACAATGTATAATAATGCAAGTTAGTAGCTGTTTGGCTCTTTGCATGACATATTTGCTGCAATTTCCTGAAAATCGGCAGTGGATGCCATGAGAAGATTTACAAGTATTAACACAAAGGTGTGCTGTAAATTTAAATCTATTAAAATGTAATATTGTATGCTTTCAGAGCCTCCTTTTTCAAAATAAGCTGTTGAAAAGTGTACACTTATTATGTAACACGTTAAATTTTCGGGGGAAAAGGAAAAATATATATAGTGAAAAATCTGAAAAGGGCCGCCATTTCGGGTTATGTCACTGGCCCCCTGTATTTCATGAATGGTAACCTGCGTAGCATGGCGGTTTGGATGGGCGCGAAAACTAGTAAAGGCGGACGAGGGCGAAGAAACCGCCAGGAAATTGGGCGGAGTATTATTCACGACAAAAACGCCATGCTACGCAGGCTACAAGATTGGCATTGTAGACGGCATAACAGGCTAAGGGTAGAAACTTTTTAAAATATCATAACGTAACTAAAACGATAAGGCGGGTTTTCAATATTAAAAGAAACTAGACATTTTTCTTTTGTTGTTTTATCTTCACCAAGAATCATCCTATGTGAGATTTGGGCAAGGGTGTTCTGTCACAAAGGAACGATTTGACATCAAATACGCATTAGCAGAAGCGGTGACAGATTTGTCAAATCGTTGAAATGAAGAAGATCGGTCAGAGGAAATATTCTTTGGTGAAAAAGAACTTGGCGGCTTGCATTGTTGATGGGATGCATTACCATCAAAACCTGGACTAGATTGATGAAATAAAACATTTACCATGGTCATGAATATAAAACGCCTTTCGCTATTGTTATTACTTCTTCGAAGGCGACCTGAGGTCTGATGTAAAGACGGTATCCATCAGGAAAAATTTTCAGTGGATAAAAACCTCGTACCAGGAAAATTTAAAGTCATATCGCTTTCTTTTTTACACTTTTCAAGGGCTAAGAAAAGTTTCTTATGGGAGCCCGGGAATATAAATTTCAAATTTCACAGGAATTGACAATTAAAACAAAGGCGAAATCGTCATTTCATTTTGTGAACTATTTGAAGCTTTTGCAGTTTGTTTTATTGGGCTTCCATAAGAACCTTTTCGCTTCTTTGGAGTTATTTCATATATAACCTATTACATTTATAAAATGCGACATGATTAAAATTATTTTGGTACAAGGTTTTTGTCCACAGAAAATTAAATTTACATAATTTCCCGGTGAATTCCGTCTTAATGTCTCAGTCGTTATTGCAGCCTATAAAAACGTCTTGGTACAGTTTCTGTTCTGAAGTTTAGGTCGGTTTAGTAACACCCCCCGGGGGAACTCCCCTATGAAAGTGACTGGGGTGCTCGTCGTACCTTTTAGGGGTATAAATTTGTGGATTGGTACCGCTTAGGGTGCAAAAACCTAAAACGACAGCTGCCAGAGTTATTAGGATAAAGATTTATGACAATACTTTCAAAACGTCCTTGAGGAGAAAGTGTTCGAAAGTTATCTTTATTACTATCAAAATTTACAGTGCCAGTTATATAATTGTTGTTGTTGAATTTGTATCTCTTAGGAGTGGAAATGAATTTGGGAGACGCCCATAAAACAAGATTCTGGTATCTTTTAGGGGCGTTCTCGAAATTTTCCGACGAGCACCCCGGTTACTTTAATAACAGCCAAGTTCATCCAAAAACTCCGAAAAAAGCCGTGCGGTGAATAACTGAAAAAGAATAGCCCCTTCCAGCAATGTAAATTGGGACTCGGTCCTTCAAATAAAACATCATGACGGACTTGTTACCTTGAGCTTTCAGTGGCTGCCATACATGTAGAAAAGACCGGTGAAATTCGCTTCCAGGCTATGCACGGGATATTTACAATCAGGATTGAGTTTAGTGCCTCACTTGGCTAATTTGCTGTTTATTCAGGTACTACTACTACAAGGAGGGAGGGTAACCCTGGTGCTAGGGTTACCCTAACACTCGCACATATATTAGACCGTGCTGGCAGAAATTTGCCTTTTTGATACTCCAAAACTTAAGACCCTTTTTTGCCAGGCAAGATAAAAAGAGGTTCTTTTATGTGAGTAACAGTTAAAATATGATAAACATTTTAATCAAGGAGTTAATTCGAGATTGAAAATCTATAAGAAAATACCCCGAGTTTCAATATACTTATGTACACTCTGAAATCAAGTTTGTAAGGACTGTGCTTTACTACAGCTGTAAATAAAAAATTGTTATTTGACGTCCAAACCCGGTTTTATTTTTTTCCTATTAACCAACAATTACATCTCCTTCATATCAATGAAGAACCTAAACTAAGAACCAGTTACCTAATTAGCCAGAATGACCAATAACTAGCCCAAAAGACAATAATCTACTGTGCAAGACTTATGAAGGCCCGCAAAATATTAATTTATGTTTATCCTGATTAACACAAATTACATTACTTTTTATCTCATGCAAATGATTAATGTTTTAGGTCTCTTTCTTTGCCAGAGATTCACGGTCCATGGGTGATCTCAGTGATCTATTGACCATGTTTTTTTTGTGTGTGCAGGCGGGTTTGAATATGACAAAATTGGTATGACTTCTAATATATCAATGCAAGTAGAACTTTCCCGCAGGCTCTAAAACACCTAATTAAAAAAATAAATTAGCAAAAATTGGACCTTAAAGTAGACAATAAAAAAAAATTGCCGACGACTTTAGAATGTTTTCATATGCATGATAAGGTTCGACTATGTGTGGGCAAAATTGGCGATGAGTAAAAAGGATTACAATTAAGATTTTTGAAACCAGTTCAACCTTAACGTTTTTGGAAAGTTTAAGTATATCTCTGTTAATATAATGCTCAGGAGACGTAATTAATTGTTTGTTATGAATCATTCTGATTGTGTTGTCTACAAGTAAAAATAAAATAAAAATTGACTAGACTGTCATGACAAAGCCCCTTCAGGCCTTTAACGTCCCTACTTACAGTTCACAGAATCTTATATACCTGGTGGGTCTATTTTCTCATGAAGGGCAAGGTAGTGTGGGGCTTTTTGGTTTCTTTTTTGAATTCACTTTTTTTAAAGTAGTAAGCAGGTATACGTAAGCATGGAATGGAAAACATTTGCTGACCAAGCCCCTGTGCTTAGTTAACGTGTCAACAGGCACCGTAATGGTAGTGACAAAAGAACAGGGAGTTGTAATCAAGGGCCCACTCGACTGAGTGCACTGAAACTCAGTTGCTAGCACTAATGTTACATCGCTGGAAGCATTTCTCTCACTCGTCCCTCTCGTTTGCGCCTTATTTTGCGGCACGCTTCGCTCTTCAGTCGGAATGGATAGTTTAATTACAGGCTCTAGTGTATGTATGTACTTTCTGTAAAGGCTATCTTACCGCCTGCTCCATCCTTTAGTAGTTGATACGATGGAACTGTCCATCGGTCCCATCAGATATTACAACTGCACTTACTACTAGAGCATGAGTTTGTAAGTGTTCCCCTGCCTGAAGTCAATGCAAAGTCTCTTAATTCACCACAGGACACTCAAGTCCAGTATGAGAGTTTTAAAATCATGAACACGGGTGGTATAATATTGCCTAAAATTGCCTAATCCTCACATGGCAGTGAATTCATATATAAAGGATTTGTATGGAAAATTTCCATAGCAAATCCTTTATGTTCACCGCCATTTGACGATTACGCAACATGATACAGCACGCACTATCACACTGAGCTTGGGTTTCCTGTACACCTTTTTTCTCTATACGAATATATTTTATGAGAATATGAGGCTGAAATTTGCAAAATTTTAAGAATATTTTAAGAATAAACCCGAAGCTGAGATTTCGAAAAGGATGATTATTTTGAGTGATTAAAGTCTAACAGATATGTTTTTTATGACTTAATTATTGCTTCCTCCCACGGCAAAACTACCCAAGAAAACGAAGAAACCTGCATTGGTTATATCCAAATGTTCAGTACAGTACTAATGACAGCCTGTTTATGGTGTTCAGATCGTGGGGACAGCGCAAAGAGATGTGCAGGGTCGTAACCAGGTATATTTTTTCCTCGCTGATCCCAATTTTTAGCTCCAAATTTTGATCCCTGATCCCAAATGTAGCAAAATTTGATCCCTGATCCCACGTAAATTTTATGATCCCATAGAGAGGTGTGATCAAGTTATGTTTCCCCGACGTCGATTATCATTCATTAATAATTTACCTCATGCAAGTAGATGTTTATTTGTTCATTCTGAATCACGTTCTCATTTTGTCTTCCATGATGTATTAAGGAATTATTTGAATCCTGCTGCTTGCTTCTGAAAAATGCTCGGTCCATTACACATTACCTGATTAATTAACTTTTTCAAAACTTTCTTGGTTGAGAAATGTAAAACCCGTATGATGTTATGACTAAAAGAAAACACTCTATAAAACAATGCGATAAAAATAGACGAGATATAGACGACAATTAAATAAAAAACTAAATCTCCACGTTTCGACGGCTTCAAGTTAACATCACGTAAGAAACGAATAAAAGGACTGAATCTAAATATATGGCAAAAGAATCTATATAAGGCACGACACTTATACCATCGAATTTTCAATTATGAAGAAATGTGGATCGAAGTTCGATTGTTTGATTTTTGAGACTTTGTTCATTAACGAATAGAATTGTCTTCAAGTCGAGCTTCGGAAGGTGAGCTGGCAAGGAGAAAAATACACACAATGGGAGCCAAGACCGAGCGCGAAGCACAAGGTAAGAGAGCGCAAGGCCACCTACAACCATGAAGGACTATGAGAAAGGCTTATCGAGAAAATGAGACCGGTGTTAAACATTAAAGAAGACTCCACTCGAGCACTAAAAGTGTTTACGTGACTCTTGCATGCTAATATCAGGGGCACCCAACGACCGTTTTCTGGGAAATGATCTGAAATGGCTCCTTATGCATCCTGGAGTGCTTTAAAAGCAATATAAATGAATAATTCGCATCGCTAAAAAAATTTGATCTGTTCGGTCGTCCTAGGAGTGGTTTGAACCTCTCGAATTTTTTAGGGCTGTTTTTCGCCTTTCCCGAAAATAACAGCCTACAGTGAAAGCTTTCCGAAAACGTAAGATTACCTGACGAGCTTTTCCCTTGACCGAAATTTTTAGGGGTCCTTTCAAGTTTTCTCCGAAAACTTTATCTAGTGTGAGAATGTCTCCGAATTTTCTAGGGCGACGTAGAATGTATAGAAAATTCTAGGTGTAAAAGAAAAGGCATTTAAGTGATTTTAAAGCCAGTTGAAACGTCTAATGAATGTATAGAAAATTCTAGGTGTAAAAGAAAAGGCATTTAAGTGATTTTAAAGCCAGTTGAAACGTCTTGTGCCTGCCGAACTCAATTCGCATGGCACTTGCGGAAAAATCTGAAATACGGCATGGCACTGACTGATTACAACGCACATTGAACGCAGTCAGATAAGGCAGTTGGCAGAGTTGAGATCAGTTGGGATGGCCCAGGGCACGGCTCAGTGTTCTCTTTTGTGTTCGTTCCCAAGGGGTCGGGGGTAAGGTGCTCTGGGTGCTAAGGTAATAGGAGAGGACAGCTGATGGGGGGAAGCTGAAGAATAGGCGGAATAGGTCCAGTAAGCAGAACGGAGGATGGGATAGTAAAGATCAGAAAGATCACAAGATTACGCGTTTTATAACAGTTCTTTGAACAGTTTAAACAACTGTTCATCGGGTACTTTTTCCTGTATTTCGGCGTCAGTGTGTCCCTACGGGTAATTGTAGCCTGCGTAGCAGGCGTCGAAAGGGGTAGGGGGTAGGGGATAGGGAGGAAGGGAAAAAGGGGAGGGGGATTGATTCCCTTCCCTTTTCCCTTTCTCCCTCCCCCCTCCCCCTCCCCTTTAGGCGCCTGCCACGCAGGCTAGGTAATTGCCACTGAATTGCTTAAACAGAAATTTGGTAAGAAAAAACTCACGCAGAACACTGGAATAACCAAGATTCTGGAGTCAGCTGTGGAGTCTGAAGATTCCTCCAAGTATAGATAATAATTTACAATTATCTGAATTCTTAGGTGAATTATCAGCTGACGATTACAGTAAATTATCAGGCTGAATTATTCCTGTTATAACACGACTGACACGAGTGCGCTTTGAGCTGGCTATGAGTCTGATGAGTCTCACGCTGATGAGTTGGCTATAATGAATGTGTCTCAGGTGTCTGATGGGTTCATCTTTCTTCAGCTGTTTCTTTTTCTAACAGTTGTAAGGCTGCAGTGAGACATCTGAAAGATACTGCGAACAGCATGGGATAGAAGCAGGCTAAAGTCTAATCAGTGTCTACTGTTCGCAGGCTACGTGATCTGATGTGATCTGGTGAATATTCACCAGCGATCAGGCGTTTTCTTTTTTTTTTTTTCGGTGAAAGGGAAACCATTCATCGACCACTGGGACTCAGAGGACTGCTGATTTAGTTCTCTAGTCGTCTGCACCGCAGAGTCAGTTTTTTCCAGGGTAGTTTTTTTCCGGAAACTGCGGACAATAAAAGCGGTTTGCGCGCACTCAGCAGACTCAGGGCAGTGTGTTCAGTGTGGCTTTGCCAGGCAAGGCGATGATCGTGAATCTAGTCAGTCTGGTGAATGAGCTGGTGAATGGTTTGAATAGTCAGCTAAAAATGGTGAATGTAATTAAACAGATTACCACTAGCAAAAACATCACAAATTTTAAAAACTAAAAACGAAGTGACAGCACTGCTGTTATTGGGAATCGTCGCCGTTTGGTTCCTTTGTTCAAACCTTTAGGTTCAAAACAAAAACGTTAAAAGAATAATTTATCGAAAACAACAGCTTGAACGGCTGAAAACAATCGAGCAATACACTGACAATAGCAGAGCACTGCTGGAAGTCAGTGTGGAAGTGGTCAAACAGAAATCAGGCAAATTTTTTATGGTCTTTCATTAAGTTGTTTCGGAATATAAGGCTCAGAAGGCTTGTTTCTCAGTCTGCAGGTACTATATGAAGAAAATTGGTATGATTTCCCAAAGTTCTCCGAATAATGTGAATTGCTTTTTCTCTGTTTTCTCTCACCTACCAGCAAAATCAGGAAGAGGGTGTTCACAGTGTTGATAATCTCAGTGCAGTGATAACCTGCTGATAGCTTATTTAGGACAGAAAGAAGAGAAGGTCGGGGTGTGTTGCAAACAATAGTTCTTTTGTCACGCACAGCTGGACTATGTCAAATCAGCACCACCAACGTCACCCTCATTCAACCGAATTGCCGTTCACTTCTTGTACCGCGCTGCAACAAACGGCTCGCTGAGCTAAGAGTTTTGATTCGCTTCTCGTTGCTTTGGGCTGCTTGCATTCTACGTGGATATTTCCTTCGCTTACATTTAACTGTCTTTAAAACGTTAATTCAGGTAAGGTTTACTTCATTTTAACCTAACTGTTTTTGGGACCCTAAAGAGGAGGAATTTCACTGTAACGTGGTTATGATTTTAGTATATTTTTAAGCCAAAGAATGAAAGAATTCATTTAGCTTTCCGACCTTTCTATCTTACTCGTTTTCTGTTCGTATCGAGAAGTGGTCCTTTCTAATCATACGTCTTCAATGTACACCTCATTCGATAAGATCTCCCTGTTCGTTGCTAGATTTTGCGACATAATTTTTCAGTTTTTTTTAATCAGTGTAATGGAACCGCCCCCTCACCGGTCTGAGCTTTTTACTGTTTTTGTTTCGCGAGGTCCAACGATTCGGCATATTCGGTCTACTTCTTTGGCCAGGTTAGACGGACAACTTTTCATGCTCCGAACCTAAGGTATTGAATCAGCACATGAAAAGATCGGCGTCTAAATCATTTAGGAACGAACTTTGTAACGGCTCAGATGCATAAGTCACCTTTTGTCTGTTTTGTCATGTGCCGATTCAGCGATTAGATAGAATATACTATCATTTTAATGATTTTAACTTCTTTCCTGCCATTGCACTTTGCTCGGCAGAACCTCTTCAGTCGTTCTAGATTATATGCAGACTACGGATCGATCGGTCTTCAGTGACTCACTCTTTGATAAACCTAATAGCGCAATCAAATGTTTAGGATTTCGTGACTATGTTAACCGGTTCACTAGTCTTAGAGCTTCGACTTGATTCAGGGTTGGTGGTTAGGCTTACCCTCGTCAATACCACAGATGTAATGCAGACCGGCTGAATTAGTCAAAATGAAATATGCAACATGATCTAAATCAATACAATCGAAAGGCACAGAGTCTCCTCTGTTTCCAGGTCATGCCATGTGTTTCACCGGTCTCTGAAAAAATTAATACTGTAACAAAGATATCTGCTCGAGGGACAAGTTATTGTCATAAGCCTGTATCGCGAGCATTTCTGTCCGAATTCTTCGAAACGCTCGGAACGCTTGGTGCGATGGTTGCTCAGTATGGAAACTTTGGGAAGATCTAAGATTCAGCTGCAAGGTAGCTCGCTTGAAAAAAAGAACAATGGCATGCTATGAGTTAGGAAACAACACCAATTTAATAGGTCAGGCAGTAAAAATACATGACACAGTGAACAACAAAATTGAAACCCTACGAACACTTAAAAAAAAAACAAAAAAAATATGCAGGTAAAGCCTCCCACTCATAAAAGAATGTGTAAGCTTTTAGATCAGCAGAAATGTTTCCTGTTACATCAAGGTTGGCGGTAAGCCCATTTATCTGTTTTAGTTTCTTTATTGCGAAATAATACTGTTACTGTGTGAGTACTTTTCCCTAACAAAAAAAAATACGCTCTAGTTCTTAATTTTGCAGACGTTTAGATATTCTTGTTTTAATGGCACTTTTTACTTAGAACGATCAGGGGGCTGGGTAACTCTATTTGGCCAAGTATTTTCATGTTTCTTACCGGTAATGGTGAAATAATGGTCCTCAAAAAAATGTTGGCTGAGGACCAGTTGACCCTCTCTAGTTCCTGCAACAACCTCTATTTTGAGGGTAGTTTGCCGTTACTAAGGGTCACATAATGGTTACCCCCCGCCCCCCGCCAAAAAAAAGTGACTAATTGGCTGAGGAGCAATTGTCCTTTTCTAGTTCCCGAAACAACCTTTACTTTGAGGGTAGTTTGCCGTTACTAAAAGGTCACGCAATGGTCACCAAAAAAACATAGTGACTAATTGGCTAAGGACCAATTGACTTTCTCTAGTTCCCGCAACAACCTCTATTTTGAGGGTAGTTTGCCGTTACTAAAAGGTCACGCAATGGTCACCAAAAAAACATAGTGACTAATTGGCTAAGGACCAATTGACTTTCTCTAGTTCCCGCAACAACCTCTATTTTGAGGGTAGTTTGCCGTTACTAAAAGGTCACGCAATGGTCACCAAAAAAACATAGTGACTAATTGGCTAAGGACCAATTGACTTTCTCTAGTTCCCGCAACAACCTCTATTTTGAGGGTAGTTTGCCGTTACTAAAAGGTCACGCAATGGTCACCAAAAAAACATAGTGACTAATTGGCTGAGGACCAGTTGACCTTCTCTAGTTCCCGCAACAACCTCTATTTTGAGGGTAGTTTGCCGTTACTAAAAGGTCACGCAATGGTCACCAAAAAAAACATAGTGACTAATTGGTGGAGGACCAGTTGACCTTCTCTAGTTCCCGCAACAACCTCTATTTTGAGGGTAGTTTGCCGTTACTAAAAGGTCACGCAATGGTCACCAAAAAAACATAGTGACTAATTGGCTGAGGACCAGTTGACCTTCTCTAGTTCCCGCAACAACCTCTATTTTGAGGGTAGTTTGCCGTTACTAAAAGGTCACGCAATGGTCACCAAAAAAACATAGTGACTAATTGGCTGAGGACCAGTTGACCTTCTCTAGTTCCCGCGACAACCTCTATTTTGAGGGTAGTTTGCCGTTACTAAAAGGTCACGCAATGGTCACCAAAAAAACATAGTGACTAATTGGCTAAGGACCAATTGACTTTCTCTAGTTCCCGCAACAACCTCTATTTTGAGGGTAGTTTGCCGTTACTAAAAGGTCACGCAATGGTCACCAAAAAAACATAGTGACTAATTGGCTGAGGACCAGTTGACCCTCTCTAGTTCCCGCAACAACCTCTATTTTGAGGGTAGTTTGCCGTTACTAAAAGGTCACGCAATGGTCACCAAAAAAACAAAATAGTGACTAATTGGCTGCGGACCAGTTGACCCTCTCTAGTTCCCGCAACAACCTCTATTTTGAGGGTAGTTTGCCGTTACTAAAAGGTCACGCAATGGTCACCAAAAAAACATAGTGACTAATTGGCTGAGGACTAGTTGACCTTCTCTAGTTCCCGCAACAACCTCTATTTTGAGGGTAGTTTGCCGTTACTAAAAGGTCACGCAATGGTCACCAAAAAAACAAAATAGTGACTAATTGGCTGCGGACCAGTTGACCCTCTCTAGTTCCCGCAACAACCTCTATTTTGAGGGTAGTTTGCCGTTACTAAAAGGTCACGCAATGGTCACCAAAAAAACAAAATAGTGACTAATTGGCTGCGGACCAGTTGACCCTCTCTAGTTCCCGCAACAACCTCTATTTTGAGGGTAGTTTGCCGTTACTAAAAGGTCACGCAATGGTCACCAAAAAAAACGTAGTGACTAATTGGCGGAGAACCAGTTGACCTTCTCTAGTTCCCGCAACAACCTCTATTTTGAGGGTAGTTTGCCGTTACTAAAAGGTCACGCAATGGTCACCAAAAAAACATAGTGACAAATTGGCGGAGGACCAGTTGACCCTCTCTAGTTCCCGCAACAACCTCTATTTTGAGGGTAGTTTGCCGTTACTAAAAGGTCACGCAATGGTCACCAAAAAAAACGTAGTGACTAATTGGCTAAGGACCAATTGACTTTCTCTAGTTCCCGCAACAACCTCTATTTTGAGGGTAGTTTGCCGTTACTAAAAGGTCACGCAATGGTCACCAAAAAAACATAGTGACTAATTGGCTGAGGACCAGTTGACTTTCTCTAGTTCCCGCAACAACCTCTATTTTGAGGGTAGTTTGCCGTTACTAAAAGGTCACGCAATGGTCACCAAAAAAACATGGTGACTAATTGGCTGAGGACTAGTTGACCTTCTCTAGTTCCCGCAACAACCTCTATTTTGAGGGTAGTTTGCCGTTACTAAAAGGTCACGCAATGGTCACCAAAAAAACATAATAGTGACTAATTGGGTGAGGACCAGTTGACTTTATCTAGTTCCCGCAACAACCTCTATTTTGAGGGTAGTTTGCCGTTACTAAAAGGTCACGCAATGGTCACCAAAAAAACATAGTGACCAATTGGCTGAGAACCAGTTGACTTTCTCTAGTTCCCGCAACAACCTCTATTTTGAGGGTAGTTTGCCGTTACTAAAGGTCACGAAACTGTCACCAAAAAAAAGAAGAAGAATTTAGAATCAATGAATAATAACGGTGATTTTTGTTTCAAGTGTTACAGTTATGTCTTGTAGAAGGTTAACAGTGACCTTGTCAGCCGCGATGTCTTGAAGCTTGTGAACACTAAAGATGGTAAGACAATACAGAGAGGGAGTGGCAGCAAACTTCCATTGTTTGTAGTGCAAGCACTGACGAGTTCAAGAGAGAAAGGTCAACAGAAACAACCCCATGTAAATATCAAGTCATTAGCCACGACAAAAGCCCAGATGACATAATAAAATAAATTGTTGGTTTAACTTGTGAACTGCACAACAAGTCCTAAGGCTGAAAATGAAGCTTAAAGTTAAATTACTTCTTAAACTTGCACAGATGATTGCTAGAACTAGTCACAAGGTGCTCCACGAATTTAAGAGACAAGCTTGTAAACCTTAGATTGAAAGTGATTGTCCAGGTTTGATTCCTGTTATGTACTGAAACTGCATGTCTACTCTCATCATTCAAAAGGTGAATGTAACTATTTCCTTTGGAGTTCCGGGTTTTCTCAAAATAGTTTGTGACTTGTCCTATAACTTTGTACTCATATTATATGCATCTCAACAGGTTTTTTTTTTCTGATTTGCACCAGAAAAACTTATGTAGAAAACTTTCATTTAACTTTCTTTTTTTGTCACTAGGTATTATTAGGTATTAATAACTTTTTTTCAAAAGTCTCTATTCCTTGTGGGACCAAAAAAAGTATGGGAAATTGCCCAAATATGGTTGATGACTAAATTGATGGAATTGTTGGCAAATTGACAATATTTGGCAGCCCAGACCCATTCTGAACAGGGCCTGGATTTGTTCTTTGGTGGTCCCGAGACCAAATCCTTGCCAGTGCATGTTAATATGGGTCAGATAGTCACCTCATTTGAGTTTTTTTTCCTGTCATGCTCAATTCTGTCAATTTGCATTTATTCTTGGATTTTGTAGATGGATTGCCCATTTGCACCATCACCTTGTTAATAACCACTTTTTTGCATCAATATTTGGCTCCACAAGGCACAGAGGAAATGAATTTTTAGACAAGTTTACAAAATTTTAAGAATGGCCACATAGACATTTCATTGTATGTGTTCCTTTTTTCTAATAGATAATTTGCAGATTTTCTATAGACAAAAGATCAGATTAATATTCACGGAAATGCTCGATTACTCTTGCCTACAAGACATTTGTACAGAAATTCAATAACTGATATTTATTTAATGCAATTTTGAACAAGACATTTAATTGTTTTACCTTCAAAAGCATATTTTTTTACATGTAAGGTCATATCTTGTCTGTTTAACTACTTCAAGGATGTAACACTATTCATCAGGGGAACTTGAAGTAGGATTGTACTTAAATGTCTTGTTCGTAACAAACCGACAACTTGGTCGTAAAGGAATGAAACTAATGCAATATTGTGTCAAAAAAAAAATGGTGGAATGGTAAATATGCTTTTCTAAAGGTTCTGCAACATAGACATTTGATTGTCTGTGTTAGTTTTTTCTAACAGATAATTTGCAGATTCTCTATAGACAAAAGATAAGATTGATATTCAAGGAAATGCTCGATAACTCTTGCCTACA
Organism: Porites rus; assembly: GCA_964035705.1. NCBI lineage: Eukaryota > Metazoa > Cnidaria > Anthozoa > Scleractinia > Poritidae > Porites > Porites rus. The sequence goes on from OZ037995.1 coordinate 12,462,235, forward strand.
AGACATTTGTACAGAAATTCAATAACTGATATTTAGTTAACTCAATTTAGAACAAGACATTTAATTGTTTTACCTTCAAAAGCATATTTTTTTCATGTAAGGTCATATCGTGTCTGTTTAGCTACTTCAAGGATGTAATGCCATTCATCAGGGGAACTTGAAGTAGGATTGTACTTGTTCGTAACAAACTGAAGACTTGGTTGAAAAGGATAGAGTGGTTTTCGTTTGAGTGTCGTAAAACCAAAACCAAAGTAATTACTCTGGCCAATCACATAGGACACAGACAATACATTGAACCAATCAAAACTCGAAGTAATTACATGTGGCTGACGCAAAGCGCGGGAAAATGCATGCGAGCGCGTCACAATTGGCTTTGGTTTTACTTCTGATTGGATGAAAAGGTGGCGCGAATCTTTTAAGCCAATCGCATCGTGTAGAAAATGCAAAACCAATTACTTTTCGACACTCAAATGAAAACCGCTCTAATGAGATATACCGAACAAGGCCTAATCTGAAACTAATGCAATATTGCGTAGAAAAAAAAAGGTGGTATGGTAAATAAGCTTTTCTCCAAATTCTGTTTAATTTAATTTGAAATCAATAGAAGATGTAAAGGATGTTTTACTTTGGTCTGAGTTATCAATTTAAATTTAAAGAAAGATTACCACGCAGCCTCATATGCATAATATCTCGTAGACTACTTGTTGGCTTCTACACAAGCCGCTTACAATCGTGCAAGTGACTGGGGTCTGTGAGATGTTTTACTCTAAGGAAGTATGGAAATCTTTCTCTCATGCAAATAATAGCGAAAATATATAGGTTACTTAACTGTGCCGATACAACAGTGAACAACTTCCTTTTCCGCCCGGAACGGTTACAAACCTCCATAACAGACAAATTTAGCTCAGTGTAGATAAAATGAAATTGAAACCCAAGCAGTTGAGTTTCATACCGCTTTCAGTATCCCTGAAGTAAAAAAAAACAAACAGCAACAAAAGAACAAAAATACTTTTTCGTTGGACTACTCATATATCTTACTAACCGAGAAATCTTACATAGAAACGATCACTAAATTGGTCGATCCAACAGTGATGAGTGACTACAAGAGATCAGAAAGTTTGTCAGCTGAATTATTTCGCTTACCTCAAAACTCTGTTCTTGACACACTGAAAGTATTGCTTTCTGCGACCATACATCTCAAGTAAAACGGCGCCAATAACAGAAATCGTAGGCAATTATGATACTGTTTTGAATCATTGGACTGAGCCAAGCAAAAGCCAAGCAAGCTGTAGTATCACGTGACCACCTTTCCGTGACCGTTGTTTCCAAGAAATTCTACTCTAGATTCTACTCTGGGGATTCCAGGTAGCTGGACTTTATTGGATTCCAGTGTTTGCTGTATTCCGGATTCCATAGGCAAAAATTACCCGGAATCCGGACTCCTTTACATGGGGCGCATCATTTGCGAAATCAGAGAAATTTACGTGCAGAAATTTTTCCTACTTTCAGCTGTCATAGAGCTCTACGTTTCCTAGCTGTGTAAACGACTCATCAGACTCATGACCACCCATAAATGGAAATTCCACTCTTAGCTAAATGACGATAACGCCATTGCAAAAAATTACAGACTCGATTAACAAGTGAGGATGATTTCTGATCCGGATTGTTGTGATTTGGGGCTGTATTTTGATTGGCTACTCGAGGTTAGGTTACTCGCGTGGTATAGGTCTGATAGGTCACTGATAGGTGGCGAGGGTAACTGCCGCTAAACTGCCAGCTGCTGTTAACAAGCTGATAACTCCGGTGAGCCGGTGATTTTTTTGTTGTTGAAAATCAGCTCAGGGAATCAGCAGGACCGTGAACCGACCCGTGACTTCGTCTCGGTCAATATACAGAATATACAGCACAGCTGCCAGCTGAATATATTACCCCCAATCCAGCCCCAGAAAGCCTGTATGTAACGCAGATAACGGGTCTGTATCACCCACTCATCACCCTGCACATTACGGTCACCGAACAACCAAAAATTAAAGTTGCCAGCAGAGCAGTAGTTTGTCCTCGCTCCTCGCCCCCATCCCCCTTCCCACACACCCCCCAGGTGGCGATGAGCGAGCAAAGAAAAAAAACAGTGAAAAAGCGTCTGTTTTTGCGGGCTAAAGTTCACCGAAACGCTGAAAGTTGCCTATTTTCTACACAGTTAACTGTAACTGCAAATGTCAGAAATGTGACTTTATTAAAATTCGGTAGATCAGATACATGCGATGCCGAGAACAGTGCTACAATAGCGTTGTCTGGGTTATCCCACCGATCCCTCCATCCGTAGTCCTGCTGCGATACTGTCCTGAGTTTCCATCGACCGATACACAGGACTGACAGGCGCTATTCACGCGATGCGCGCGCTGATATAGCGTACGCGTAACCGGTAAGCCTGGTACCTCAGAAAAGGGTCGTTCGTTGGTTTTTAAATCAGTTGTGTGAAATTTTCGCTAATGAGACTGCCGGGTTTAAAAAGTTTGCTCTATTCTTAGTTTACGAAAGCTACGAAATTTCTAGGTGCCGAAATCAGAATCTAGAGATTACTACGAAAGCTACGAAATTTCTAGGTGATCTAGAGATTACTACAAAATCCGAAATTCTTAGGTGAACAAACCACACAAATCCCGAAACTCTGAGCCCAACGAACAGTCACCACGAAACATTTTCGAAATTTTTAGCTGTTCTTGGGCTCCCGAAAATTCTAGCCATTCTATGGGGCTCCGAACAGATATTTCCCCGAAAACGGTCGTTGGGTGCCCCTGTAATATTTCATTTCTGCCACTTATAGCCTCATTACTGTTATTTTAAGCTTTTCCATTTTATCGCAATAGTGAAATTGAGGCTGAAAATGCAAAACGTGTATTTAAAGAAGATATCTGGTGACTCTTCTCCCAGATCTACTGCGTCCAGCCTCAAACCGGGTTCTGCTACTAGGCTCTTCGTCTTCCACTTCTGCAAGATTCTCCTCTTCCTGGCTCTCATCGTCACTGTCGTCTGATTTGTTGTCTAGAAGGCCGTTAGCCAAATTCTTGAGACGCCGTTCTTCGTTCCTTCTTAAAATAAATTGTTCAGCCTCCCGATCAACAGAGACTCGGTCCATGATGCATTTTGGTGAGTTTTGATCGTCAAAGTTTCCTTCATTGTAGACTAAAGGATCTTCCTCTGATTGCTCAAGCCAATTTTTAGTAACCAGGTGATCACAACGTTCTTCGTCAAGGCCCTGGAGTTCTTCAAGCATTTTTAAACTTTGAGTTTGGGGCGCAATGATTCCCAATCGTCTCCTGATGCTCCGTCCCTTACAAGTAATGTTAATAATCAGCTGAATAAAGTACTACCCAGAGCGATTTCCGGAGGTAAGAGTTAGAAATAAGCTAGCTCAATATCCTACGATGCCTCTCGTAATAACATGTAATAAACCGGTTCCAATCGATTTGAAGTAAACGAAGATCACTCCCATCCTTTTAACACGAAATTTCCACGACCTCTTTCCCGGTATGGATTGTTAGCATGAAAGTGATGGTCAAGGGCTTCGAAAAAACTGGACAGAAGTAAAGCACGCTTAAAATACTTTGGTTACTAGAATAAACAGTATCTAAACACTGATCTAAAGATCGAGGATATGCATTTAGCGTTTTATTTCTCCCACGGCCCACAATATTTTCGCTTATTCGCTTGCTTGATATCTGCGATAGTACTCAGTGATATACTCGCTGATACTTGGCGACAATGTGGTGATGTACTCGCCCGCGTGACTTTTACATGCACCGATCAGCTCATCATATAACACAGGGTATCAGATTTACAAAAAACGAATTAGCTTTACCTTGGTCGTTGATGCATTTCATGTCTGTGATGACGATTCGGTGAACGAGATCTTTTCGACTGAGATTTCCGAGATCTACGTAAAGAAAAATGTCCTTTAAGATCTGTCAAGGACAGTGTATCTGATGCATTGTTCTCTATTACTCTAGTTACTCTTTCTGACACAGTTGCGCATTGCAATAGTGAAGACCCTGTCACGGTTTTTGAAGCCAGAACCGCGTGAGAAATTACAGTGTTTCTATGAGAAACTAATGTCGAATAATTTATCAAGCTGAAAAGAGGAATTAGTAGAACACTTAACTGACCGGCTTGAAGATCGCCTTCGGCTCGCTGATCGTAGCCTGTGAACAGGCCGTTGGTGGAGCTATTTTTTCCCCACACAGAGAGCCTGTTCACAGGCTAGCTGATCGCTGTGACCGTTCTCTCTGTCCTCTCGCTGGCGACCAGGAATAGGAACGTGATCTGGAAATATAAACAACAGTGGCCTTCAATTTGCGCGCAGCATTTTACAACCATGATCTGAACAGAAAAATATTGCAAGAATGTGGTATAAAAATTGCAAAATAGTAGTTAGATTTTCATACCGTCGTTCTCGACTTCTTTTCCTTTACTTGCCCATCTTGCTCTTCTTCGCGAGTCCGACAAAGCGAAAACCGCAAATGCGCGAGTAAATGCAATATGACCAGGTTTTATGAGCCTGCGAGACTGAGCACCCCAGACAAACCCTTGAGCTTTAAAACTGCTGATTGCGTGACTGAATCGCTAAAATATTATAAAGCCAGGTCTAAGCTTTTTCAATAGACCTGAAATAAAGCAAGAATATTTTCAGGCTAAAATCGGCAGAAGAGTAAGAATATTAAGCCTGGCCCGAAAAAACAACATTCTTAATTATAGAAAAAAGAGTGTAAGTGCAAAAATTCTATCAGTCTTTTGACCTTGGTATAGTCAAGAGTTTAATATGGCAAACGTCGAGTACTGCATACGCTTGTTCACAACTCTCAACAAGAGAGATTAAGGCCTGTTCAAACACTGTACTACATGTATCCTTGGACGGATCAAAACACCTGACATTATTATTAAATTGTGATCAGATGAGGAACTATCGATTGCGATTAAACTTTTCCAATCATCTTTACAAAACGCAAAGACAAAAGACAAAGTAATTTTGAAACATCAGAAGTGCTTATCAGAACCTGACCACAAGTTCCCCCCGGGACCAGGGCCGGACATTGTCTGCCTTGTCTACATCTGGGTCTCGGATTGGTCAGCAAAACTTGTAGAAAATAATTTCGACATTTCAAGATGTCCAAAAAGATAAATACGTCAATGTGCATGCCACTAACGTAAGTATTCAGGTCTGCAACAAAATATAGAGCGTTCGACTTATACTTAAACGCAATGCAAATTGTAAGGGCTCATTTCAAAAGTAGGCTAAATACGCTTTGTCATGGCAACGGAGAACACAGTTCAGCTCGATTTGATTGGCTTCTATAAAGAACCATTACGTCACTTGTAATTCAGTATAAGGTACCCCAAAGGTCAAACTGCTTTCTTGTGTCTTTAGAGGGGGAATTGTCTTCCCTCTCTCTCTTGCTTCGACAAAAACCTTATGGTTTTCATATTTTCGAACGAAAGGGCAGGTGATTCGCATATAATTAACCATCTTGGATTCCCACGGCTCTTTAAATGAACGAAGATCACGTTTGACGGCTTCAGTTCTCGGCTCAGATCCTGCCAGACCCGAGACGACTCACTACTCAATTGATCCGCCAAGATTTAGACGGGTATGTAAGTTGGTTTACAACTGGAGTTTTTGTTCTTACGATACGTTAAACACTATTTAAGCAACCTGCTTATTTTGTTGGCAGACTGTTTGAACTAGCCGATATCACGATCCAGATATTAAACCGCGACTTTCTCTCGATTCTTCCGTGATCTTTCCTCTCCAAATAATCAGGATCGAGTTTCTTTTGGCAGCTGATCGCATGACGCCTTTTCTCCAGTCCAATTCACGCCAACTTAAATATTTAATCAGATCATGGAGAGTTTTAACAACTTTGTTTACACTTTGCAAAGTTACACAATGTTCAATTACTCTTGTCATCGAGAATGACTTGAACAATGTTTTCGATCAACATAAATATAACATTCTTATCCAAAGCTGTTAGCACCCTTTTTTCGATTTTATAATTGAATTCTGAACGTGGGTAATTGGCTAAGTTATTTACACACTTGTATTTTTGGCCGGATCTTTCACATAAACATTTCTTGATTTTCAACTTCGTGAAATACGGGTTTGATTGCAATGGACCGTTTAATGTATTCAGTATTTCAATAACAATGAGATCAATTGAGTCATCCTCGTGAATAAATTTCATCAGACACCATCAAGTTGCTTTGTATTAGACAAAGAAATTCGTATAAGGTTTGCCCTCTGTCGTAGACATTTAACAAAAGGTCACAGTTTATAAATTACTTTCAGTTAAAATGGCGAGTCATTTAAAAACGATAAACAAGTCATATATAAAACCAGACAACTTTCGATTCAAATGAACGGTCTTATTGAGAAAACACAAAAAGCTATTGAAATCAACATTGAATTGAGCTAAAGATTTTCACTTGCAAATTTTTTTGCTCCTTTTTTCTTATTTTCTTTACCCGCTTTTGTTCCACGTGACGAATCACTACAGAGAATAAAAAGACGCTTTTTACCTCTCGGCTTTGAAATTAATTAAGGGAAAACCCCGACTCTACCGGATGTTAAAATCAAAGGACTGTTGTCTCCATAAAAAGAAAATTAGCTTGCAGTGTTTTGTAACTGACAAATAAGTTCCCTTCCACTTGACATTCCGCCTGTTTACTAACTGAAAGTGCAATATTAGGCAATATATTAAATCGCAACAATTGACTAGAAGGTCCATTGTATAAATCTTAAACAACAACATCCGGCTTACGGAGTCGATTTTACTTTGACACAAAAACACTTCACTGCTTAACTAATCTTAGGACCAATAATCAATTTCCTTGTTATTTGTGTTAAAATTTAATTGAAAAGTATGAAGACCTAGAGTAAAGAAAACCTCATTTTTTTTTATGAGATCCAACCCCCCTTGATACCACCGAGAGGATACAGTACTGCTGGATTTACCATCAATTTTGTCTCGGTGCGCTGGTAACAGGCCGCTAGGTTCAACTGTTCACTGTATAAAGAGAGAGTACAGACTTGTACACGACCTACGTACTAGAATGACTATTTGAAATATTTTTATCATACAAACTGTAGAATGAGAAAAACCTTGTCGAAGCTCACAACTGTTACTTTTATGGTTTTACCATAAAAAAATTTGTATTTGTTTCGACAGTAGGGCCAAAAAACAATGTCTCATTGATTTCATGATATTTTTTTGTAACAGCAAACATTCAGTGACATCAGTTACCAAATTTTGTCTCCTAAAACGCGCACAGAATTACTTGTTCCAGGGTTTAAAAGAAGTTTGAACCATTTATAGGAACAAATCTGGTACTAAAGGACAACTGGGGCGCCATGGATGAAAAACACCGAGAAATCTTGCGACGAAACTGGTCCACACTCAGAAGGGATCTGGAGCCAGTGAAGTTGTTACCTCACTTGGTGAACGTCTTAGACGTCACAGATGAGCAAGAAATTAAAGTGAGAGCTACTCGAGAAGATGCGAGTGATAAGCTGTTAGAAATTCTACCCAGGAGAGGGCCAAAGGCGTTTGAAGATTTTGTAAAAGCATTGCAGGAAGTCCAGCCACATTTAGCTTCTCCGTTAGTTCAGCAATCAGGTAAAAATATTTTCTGTTAGACGTTGTTCTGTCCTAATTATAGGGGTTTACTGTTCATAAAAGGAGGGAAAATCTATGTTAAAACAGGAGCCAGGTTGTTTATACTTGATTCAAAAACGACTATCGCATTTATCTTCCTCTACGAGGCTTCATAGACCTTTTACTGATGGCGCGCAAACTGCACGGGGACCCATGCAAATTTATTTTTGGACAGGAAATGACCCCCCTGCGATTTAAGAGGGAATTGTCATGGTCCCTCTTCCATTTAATAAAAGCTCATGAACAATTTCGATCATGCTACCGGTAGCTGGCAATGTAACGAAGCCGTATCCTTACTGATCTTCTCCCGAATTGGTTTAATTGTTTTCAGAGGAAGGTAAATGAACGAAAATTTTAAAAAAAGTTCGTCACCAGTCAGAGTTTTTGGAACTTGACGACATTCATGTTAAATGAAAGATGGCAATGATATGTTGCCTCATTTTGGTGGTGAGGCTGCAAAATCACCCCATACATAGGCAGGGCAGGTAAATAAGCCTGGTCATTGGCGGTTTATTGGAGACCGCGTGCATAGTTATTTATCGCAAGGGCCTTTATTATTTTGCATGATATTTTGTTTTTTACTTTTTTCTAAAGAAGTGGAGGAGATCAAGACAGAATTGAACCGCGCGAGAACACGTAGCGCGAGGTTGAGGGAAGAAGTTAAAATAACGAGGACGGAATTAGAAAAAGAACGACAAAATCACAAGAAAACTCTAAAGGAATGCGAGGAACTAAAAAGTATGAATAAAATGTTAATGACAAAAGGAGAAGACGATAAGAAACTCATGGAGAGCAGTCTTCAACAACTGAAGACAACAATTGAAGAACTGGAAAAACAGGTATTGGCTGAAAGAAGTGAAAAAGAAGTTTATATCGAGGAGACGGAGCGCTTACGGGGTTTGTGTGACCAGCTAGACGAAGCAAGGTCACGAACGGAGAAAGAGTTGTGCAAACTCAAGGAAACACTGGATGAGAAAACAAAAGAAAACAAAGAGATGGTCCGAAAGTTGTCAGACTACAACAACAATATTTTAAACGAAACATTTCTTCACGATGACCTTCACTCAATTTCTCGCCAAAGAGAAATTGTCCTTTCTGATCAATCTCCAATGAGGGTCCTCACTCCCCTTTGTCTTACTGAGAATGCAGTCTTGCAAAAGAACAGTAAATTTTTGAAAAATGGCGCAGACCTAGCGGTTGAGCTAGAAGAGACAAGAAAGGATCTGGCTCGAGTGGTGAAAGAGCACGAAGGAACAAAACGACGATGCGAGGAATTAGAGAAACAACTCGAGGAAACTCTTGCTAGTATGGAAACACATCGAACAGCGAGCGTCCATGACAGGGCCACTTCTCCCGGAGAGATAGTGCAATTTGAATTTGAAGGTGAGTTTAGCACAGGGGGGAGAAATGTTTCTTAATAGAAGGAGATGACAATCATAATTGAAAAAGAAAGAAACAACGAATGAAAAAACACACACACACGAAATTGAAGGGACGAAACCTCCTACCAGTCCCTGTATGGCGTTTTCTCCGGCCTTCTAGGCCAATGCGATTCGGTCGCCTAGCCGTTACGAACAGCAGGACCAATGTGACCCGAAATGCATGCCATGGGACGCGCACCGCGCAAATAATGAGCTCTATGGACTTGGCAAAAACCTTTCAAGATTAATGTAAGGGAGGGTCAGTGTGACGCGCTTAAGCCGGTTTTATATGTAGAGGAAAATGCGCGAAATTGCGGTGGCCGAATGTTTTTTCTTTGGTTTATTTGCGAAAAATCATTCCACTTTTTTTATGCTTTTCATATTAGAAATCATATTCACCACAAAAAAGCAAATAACAGTGCTAGAACACCAACCAGTTCCAAGACCATTGTGAAAATGTCAAATCAAAAGTTAAGGAGCGTGAGTTCTGAAAATGTCAATGACGTTAGCATAAAAAACGATGTTATAAGTTGTTGTTATTTCTTTGCAGATGGGCTGAACTGCTCGCGTTGTGACGAACGTGAGGAAGAATGTAACTTGCTGCGAACTGAAAAAGACCTAATCAAAACAAAAAAAGAGAAGTTGGAGGAGGAAAATAAGCAAATAAACAGCCGCATCAAAATATTGGGGGACGAACATATGCGAGAAAGGCAAACATTTCAAAAGGAATTGCAAAGCATGAAGGAAGAACATGAAGCTTTATCAAGAGACTTTGAGAAAGAACTGCAAAAAATGCTTTGTGGAGCAAAAGAACAGCAGTTACAGGAAATGAAAAATCTACAAGTGCAGAACGAAGAACTAAAAGAACAGATAAATAAACACAAATCTGAAGTTCATAAAATAAAGACGGAACTGAGTAGGGAAAAATCACAAGTCGAGAAACACCAAGAAGAGTTCCTTAAAGTAAAGAAAAATTTGTCTCGTGAAAAGAAGAAGGTAAAAGAAGTGAAAGAAGAGCTGTTGGTTGAAAACAAGGCAAAAAAAGACGCGTTAAAGGAAGTGGAAAAATTGATGAGGGAACTAAGCAATCAGGAAACGGACAAACGTGAAGATATTACGCGACTTCGCGAGGCCGCAAACGTGGAACGCGCCAGGTGCGACACTTTAAAAGAAGAAATTCAAAGGATGCGGAGCATGCCAGGCCGTAAGTTTGCAGTTCTGTTTATAATTTATTTGGCTACGATAGGTTTGATTAACAGCCGCTGATCGAGAAAGGAGCCCGCGCGCCTCCCTTCTCTTCTAGGTGCGGAATTAGACCGGACCCGAGAGAGCGCGGCGGAAATTGAGCCTAAGGTCGTCTCAGAATTAGGGAGCATTGTTTTCCACCGCAATTACTCGTCCCACTTCATGACCCCAAATTAGCACTTGTTGGGCAGCCTTAGTATGGCCAACAAGCAAACGTTTGAGGACGCTCTTGCTTGTTTCGACTTTTGCTCTGGCTACTTGCGATTCAAAAAAATCTTCTATGAGAAGGCCAGACGAAGGTAAGATGACGGAAGTTCGAGATTTTGTGTGTACTGTCTTTTGCTCCCTTGGTGGATCATATATATATCATAAACAAAATATTGTTGTAGTGAGTTTTGTATAAAATAAACAATATAATTATGCCATGGGATGATTTTTGAATCCCATCTGGACAAGGATTCATGTGAACGTTTGATGTACCATTTCATCCGTGTGATCTTGGATCCGCATCAAATCCCGGTTATCCCTAAAGAATGAATGTAATCTGACCCATTGCAGGAACAGACCTCGGTGAATGCTTCTTATTAATTTTATCTATATTAGCTTGCAAAAAAATGGCTGATGTAGATGCTTTTTTCGTTTTCAATTAACACAGGCGTATTAAACTACAGGAAAGATTTCGACAGACACGGCGTTCTCTATGCCCTGGGAACAAACTTTGGTACAACTCCATGGGTGAACCCCGGTGGTACCAGCGCCTCTCCTACAAGAATAATCGCCACGCGCTCCTCTGATCATAATGAGCACAGTGACGCAATTGATCTGCTTGAAAATCGCAGAGGAAGCTTAAGTGGAACAAAGGACGAAGACAAATCATGGTGGTGTGTAGACTTAACGGAAAAATACGCTTTATATCTCACCCACTACTCCCTGCGACATGGAAGAGACAATGGAATGTCAATCATTCGTAATTGGCGCCTAGAAGGGTCGCTTGATGGACGTATTTGGAAGACACTGAAAAAGCATGACAATGATCGCGGGCTCAAGGATCCTTTCCCTTACTACACAGCCACATGGCCAGTCGACGGAGAACTGGGGGCCTTTCGGTATTTTAGGATTTTTCAGACGGGCAAGAATTCCTCAGGGAGATTTAGTATTTTTCTTTCCGGTATTGAATTGTATGGAATACTCATAGACGTAGGCGGTTAATGCCGGTATTGAATTGTATGGAGTACTCATAGACGTAGGCGGTTAACGCGTTAACAACTGTTATGGTAGCCGGAGAAAACAGCACTGGATTTCCCGCAAAATTACGTCTGAGGAACGAGCATAAAAATCTTGTACTGATGACGTGTCACTAACCAGATCTGGGTAGTGCTTTTTGATTGGTTGAAATAAATTCCCCACGCGGCACGACCAATCAGAAGCCACCCAGGGGTAGTGATACGTCATCAGTACGGATTTTGTGTCAGCTGTTTCGCAGGCTGCTGTTTTGGGGAAATCTATGGAGCTTCATTTTTTAACAGGGAGAGACAATAGTTTAACTTGGCGTTGACAAGAACAAAAACGTAGCTATTTTCTTTAAGTAGTTTAAGTAGTTTCTTTTAGCCCCACTGAAGAAAGAAAAGAAGAAAACAACTCGATCGACTCGGCCACTTTTCACTTGCCTTAATATCTCCCATGGAGATTTCCACTGTACTTGAAAACTTAACTTTACAATCCAGCAAATTTTAAAGCGTCGTTTTCAGTTCATTTTTCAAACGTCAGAAATAACTAGTTATAACAGAAGATTTGCTATGATATTAAGTAGTATGGTAGTGTTACTAGACTGGGCAATACGTTTCCTACGGAAACGCTAAATAGGATTATTTAAAAGGTTTCGAAAATGTTCCCGTTTTCAGAAACGCGTTTAGTTTTTTTTTTTTTAAATTAAATTTTATTGCAAGAGTGAAATTTTTTACTGTTCATATGCGGCGGCGATTGCAATTTTAATAATTAGATAAGATATTTTTTAATATAATGGACTAAGAAAATATTAACAGAAAGGCTTATTGCACAATTTAAAGTATAAATATTTTTCGCCGATGTTATAAGTTTTAGAAGTGTGTGTGCACTTTCCTTATTGAACAAGGACTGCCTTATTCAATGTCGGATGTTTCTGAGAACTTTTGTCACAGTCTGCTTCCATTAACACTGGCTAGGCGAAGGGGGATTAACAACATATATAGACCCCGTAAAACGCCACTGAATCGTAGCCAACAGTTACCGGCGCCGTACAAACGACTTTTTGACGAGATCAAGCAAAACTAACTACGAGAGAACGACTGGAGAACTGACAATTTGGCTATCAATAGACGACTGTTTAACTGTGACAATAGACTGATCGAAACGCACCAATTACTGATTACGAGTCTTCACAGCCACTAACATCACGGCTTAACTGATAGACGACCAATAACATCGCAACATAATTGACCAATCAGACCAATAACCAGAGTATAATACCATCAACTGACGTGATACAACTCACTTTGACTCTGAAGATGACTACCGCACAAGTTGTCGAAACGTCAGTCACTGTCAACAACAACAGTCCTACTCAGGACTACGTTCACCCGGACGATCAAACTCAACCTACTTTTGAAATGAATCCTCGGTTCAAACCGTTCACAGTTCATAGACCCAGTAACTTGTTGAAAATTGCGACTTAAAACTTATTACACGGCCGGCCTTTGTTGTTCAAAGGGTGGATAGCGCTGTCCTCCGCCGGATAAATCACGATCCAGATTACACATCATTCCCGTCACTGAAGGTGCGGTTGTTATGGCTTCGCAAGACCCAAAGAGCCCTACTAGTTCTAGCTATAGCTATCCTCCCTAATACAGAGTATGCACTATTAGCCCAGGACCAGTTGAACCTTGGTACCCTCCTTACAGTCGTATCTAATCAACAATTAGAACTGGACGTTTGTAGGCAAACGGGAAGATGACCTGTGACCGTGTGCCCGCTGGTTGTTACGCATGCCGTTGCTATTATGATTTTCTAAGTTTCACATTTAAGGCGCAATATTTCGCTTCGAGCTGTTACCCTTGCTTTTCGCGTCTCTATTCCGGCTTCGTCGCTCTGCGCTCGCGCAGGTACTAGCCCGCAAACATTTGAGAAAAATAATGAAAAAATTAAGACTCCCTCAGTGTTTGCTTTATTACCCTTAAGCATTGGATTGTAGACAGACTGCTAGCAGTCCGCCTTTTCTCTTAAAATCCTGTCAGTTCTTAATATCTCAGCCAGCGCGATTGCACGCAACGACATTATAATAGGGAATTAAGACGACACGCTTACGCCCTCGTTTATTGCGGCTTACGGCTTCGCCGCTCGCTCGCTCAAGTGCATGAGTTATGCATGGAGTAACTTGCAAAAAATCAGTAAATAAATAAGTAAAGAAGAGCCTGCTCGCAGTGGAATTTGATTGAGAGCAAAAGTTGGATTGTTTCTTGGATTATTGATGGACATTCAGAGGCCTCTAATTTGTAAACACTGACTGCACTGCGAGTAGCTTTAGCGACACGTACTGTAATTCCTGATCCATTTATTTCTAAGAAGAAAACTTCGCGGAAGCAACTTTTAAGACAAGAATCTCAAGAAAGTGTACAGTACGAAGCATGTCCTTTGGGCAAGCCAACTCTCACAGTTTGCTTGTCTGTGGCCACTTCTTACGCGTCAAAGTTAATGATTTTGTTCTAAAGAGGATAAGTTGTTAGGATTCTTGCCCGTTGGGCGAGTGAGCATTAAAAGTTACTTAGCCAGCAAGAAAACAATAGAAAATCTACTTGCCCCGGAATACTGAACGGAGCGTTTTTCGAGCTCTGAGATACCCTAAGTTCCGTATTAAGCAATTGTTCACCTTTCAGTACTGACAAACTGTTACATTTTATCGAGGACATCGCTTATACAATGATTGCAGTTTTAATGAACGTGCTCACAAAAAACCTGAGGGTTTTACATTTCACATCACAGGACCTGTTTCAGGAAGATCTCTTTATTAATTAATTTATTACAATCTCTCCTGATAAATTGGCTACTGAATTTGACGGGGTCAAATACCTCTCGTAAATTCAGAGACTGGATAAATTAGGTTGTTTGGTCCCAAGAAAAGAGGAAAACGGACGATGGAGTTCTTCAGTTTTTCTAAAAGAAGCACTAGTGTCTTTTAGGATTGTAGAATCCACATTCAATCGATAAAAAGATTTTTCATGTATGTATATCTGCAGACTGCACACTCTCAGTAGCGTGTGTACCATCACAGTACGGCGGGGAGCCTGTTTGCTTACAGCCACAAAGGAATACCTCTGTACTACTCTGCTCGGCAACGAATCGGATCGGCCTGATTGGAGTGGCTTTGTGTCTACCATCACAGAATGGCTAAAATATAAAAATGATCAACGCTCACTGCATGCAATGTTCCATGTAAATGTCACATTGATGTGGAATTTTAAGGACGGTAACATGTGGTCACAAATTGTACATGGATGTCTTTGTTTGAAAACATACTTTTGACAGTAATTTCGATTAGTTTCAAACCTCCTGAAACAACCATTACATTTCGATTTGTTTTATTAATACGTGTACACATGTACAGTAATTTCAAGTTATCAAAATTTAAACTAGATGGGAAAAACTTAAGGATACGGGGGGTGACAACCCTAACAAAGGCTGTTTGGGCAGTCCTATGAATAACTTTATGTCCTCCCGGAAATTTGGACGACCCTCCCGAAATTTTTCGGTGGCATTCTCCATGTTTAATGTTTAACTTACCCAAAATGGTTTTAACAATTAAAATTAAAATTTTAATTAGAGATTTTTTGCAGCTTCTTGTTAATTATGTAACTTGTGAATTATCTAACCTTAGTTATTTGTTTTTCTCCCGAAACAGCCCTTATTAGAGCTGTCACCCCCCGTTAAGGATCGTTTACATCAGTGTAAAACCATTACCTAACAGAAAACAGAAGTATGTAAATCAATTAAGTTCTGGATATTGCAAATTTTCTTATATTTGACCATGATAAATTTTGCACTCTATATACTTGTACCCTTTCGTTTTCCCCTAATGAATGAAGAAGCAATAAGTAACCCTTAACCCGCAGAGGCTTTCATCCCTTTTTTAATTAAAAATATTCATTTCTGAGTTGCCTTAGCCTCTGTTTCAATGTGAGCCTAAGTGCAAAGCCATTGATATGAAAATCATTTTCACCAGAAATAGCCTAATTGAGTTGAAGCTGATTGGCTCCACCTAGTTCTAGTGTTCTGTTTCATACGCTTCCAAGCACAGGAATTGGCTCATTTGGTACTCATTACCCTCTCTTAAAAACCGTTCTTAAGTCAGTTTTCTTTGAATCTCTAGAAGACGGACACTTCCCCAAATGATTTTTGACTAAATGGTGTTAAGTACATGTGGTCACTTATCAAGTGGTTGCCATGAAGATCATTTTCTAGTTCATACCTGTTTTTTACTCAGTCCACATTTGCACCAAGAATATTTCTTTCCTTCAACCACTTCCACCTGAAAAGGTTCCTTTGCTGCTATGATACCAACATGACAATAACGGAATGCCTGAATAAAAGTAGAACATCATGACCATTAAGTGGCATAATAAGCAGTAGTTTGCTCATATTAAAAAAATCTCCTCAAAATTAGCAAAAAAGGACTAGTTTGAAACCATGGCAAAACTTGAGCATGCAACTATAACAATAGTGTACTGTTTCATCGACACAAGTACAGAACACCCTAAAAAGGCTTCAATTCCTACATGTACCACAATACCAACTGGGATGTAAAAAGGACCAGCAAGATCACACTGGCTGCAAATATTGACAAAATGAACTGGATTGCATTATTGCCTAGTGAGGTAATTTTAGTTGAAACCTTGAAAGGAGACAGGAAAAATCCCAAACTGCTGTTGCTGAAACAGTAGTATAGGTCACATAGAACTAGATTGCTGATTGACCTACATGTGTCGTTGATTGTGTGAGGGTTAAAATTGATGAGGGTGTAGCACTCCACTTCAATTGTCAGGGTATAGGGGGTACTACGATGTATGGGCTACATATGTATATGCCGCCCAATAGGATATGGTTTTTAAGGGTTGCGATCCTTAAACAGGGTATCACTTTTGCTCATTTTGGCATTGTTCCCTGTGTGTTCCTTTGTCGATAAGGTATCTAAGTTGAATCAGATAAAATTAAAGAATGCAAATGCTTGGTTACATGAGAAACAAATCATCTGATAAAACTGAGCTGTTCCCTAGAGTATAAGGAAACAATTTAAGGAAAAGTTAGTGTTGCAATAATAATTTTTTTGTATCCCCCCTCCCCCCCTTGAATAGGGTGTCATTTTTTGGGTTTAGTCCCAAAAAAGGGTATCAATTTTCACTTGTCTCATCTTTAAACAAGATCAGAATTTAAGACCCTGAGGTGCACTCATGTGCCTGAAATTTATGAGAGTACCCTCCCTCCCCCGGGTAGGGAGGGTAGCTGCAGAGAAGGCTGTATCATTTGGGGCCCAGTTGTTCAAATGGTGGATAGCACTATCCAGTGGATAAATCTTCATCCAGTGGGTAGTGCAATGCCTTCTGCAATACTTATCTGCTGAATAGTGGTTTATCCGATGGATAGCACTATCCAGCTTTTGAATAACTGGGGCCTGATCTTAATACTAAGAACAAGGCTGTGCTTTAAGAAAAATTGAAGGGAGGTCAGTGCTCTGAGCCTTTAAAATCCACAGTGACCAGCATTTCATTTTTGTGAAAAAAGATTCTCTGGTTGTCCAGGAGCAAAAGTTAGATGCCAGGGACTACTGAGTACAGCTAGAACAAAACCTTGAAAGGATACACTGTATCATGGATGCAATCTTATCTCTATTTTAATTCTAATAATTATAGTGGCTGTTTTGACAGGTAACATGGGATTTTCGTTTGCCTAAGGCTTATAATATCATTGTTTTCATTTAAATAAAATGAAAACTGTACTCAAGGAAAATGTGTTTTGAGCTGAACTGCAAAATTCTCTCTTTTTTTTTCAGCCCAAGTAGAGGCTTTCTTATAAGGTCATTCACTCTCATAATTCAAAAAAAAATTTTATCACTCTTGTAACTCAGGCAGTGTGTATTAGGTAATCTGAATCTATCTTGAACAAACCATACATACTGTCCTCTATGGCTGGTGTAATTATGATGAAATTGAATTTCGACCCTGCTCACCACAGAGCCTCCAGTAGCCCAGTGGCTAGAGCATCCAATCTTAAACTTGGAGGGTTGTTTCATTGAATCTCACCTGGAGCTCAGAATTTATTTTTCTTTGCTTATTCTGTTGTTTTATTCCTCTTTCTACCAAATTATCCAGTTGGTAGTTAATTTTTAGTAAGTGCCTTACAGAGGGTACAGGTTTCCTTATCTTAAAGAGAACTAGTAACAGATGGTACAATAAAAACATGTGTACATGCATGTAACAAGATGAAGAAAAAATAATGTTAAGGATTGTGCTTGACACAAATTAGATAATTATAACAAAGAATTAATCTTCAACGAAAATTATTAAGTACTTGAGATAAGCCCCCTGCGCATTAGCTCTAGTACAGAGAATCAGAATATCTTTCATGCTTGGGAAATGAACCCACAACTTCTCAGTTAGATTTACTATTGCAGGAATTAGCTTCAAGGTGAGAAAGGAGAGCTTGTAACTGCCCATACAGAGGTACGTCTCTTATATCACTTGTGTCATCATCAGTTCTAACAGTCAACAACAACTTTGTCTTCTAACTTGTGCAAAGAGAAGGGATCTCTCAAACCATACCAAGATGAGCATTATTCAGTCTAGGAGGCCAGCAAAAAAAGGCAAAAAGCCATGTAAAGTTGACCCGAAAATTCTGGTGAAAATCTTGTTCCATTACCAACCCCCACTTCCATCTAATCCTACGACCCAAAAGCTTTCCCAAAAACTTTTCCACTGCAGAATTAAGCCATAAGTAAATTCTAGCAAAAAATAATAATAATAATAACAATAATAATAATAATAATAAAATAAATACAAAATAAATAATAGATAATAAATAACTGCTGACTGTTTCTTTGAGCTAAAGAAGCTGATATTTTTCATCTAGAGCAGAAGCCGAGAAGTGTGTAACTTACAAACAGCTTTTTGGTATTTAAGTTTTAGTTCTTACTACCCATGCACACAGTGACTAGAAAATACCTTTACTAGCTTTAAAAGTGTTTTTGCACAAAATTCCCAGGGGCTATTAAAAGGGTTACGTAAGGTACCAAGTTTTCAGAGAAAATTCACTTTTGAGCATAAAATGTAACCAAATCTGGCCATGAAATGACAAATGGTGTTATAATGCACCTATCAATGTAAATCCTGTGGGGGGGGGGGGGGGAGTGCGGGCAAGGGGCAGGGATTTGATGCCTGAGACTATCCCCCTGTCGGGCTTTTGATCGTGCGAAGCGACCCCGGGGTCGGGACATTTGACTTTGACCGAGAGAAGCCTGGTATCAATTCAGAAGCGGTTACCAAGTCCGTCCCTCGAGGCTTTCTGAAAGTCACGCTGTTGGAGAAAGGTATGAAGTTTTTGTTGGTTTTAATCACCATAATCTGATACTTTAAACTGTCATCTAAACAGATAATGTTTATTTTGATAAAGGTTTTATCTTCAAGTTCCCATCTGATTGTAAAACTCGATTGAAATCGAATTCCACCATGAAAGTCAGAGGATTTTTTACGGGTCACTGATCCGACCAGTTCCGACATGTTGAGCAGACATTATAAAGCATTTTACGTTTCATTAATATTATAATTATAGCACAGTCAATCTTCCTGGAGTGATTTCGTTGTTCAAAATAGGAGATGCTAGTGGAGAGAGAAAATACTAAATTACAGCGAGTAATTTAACGGAGCTTACGTTAACCATAAATAAAAGTAGTAAGAACATACATTTGAAATATTCTTTTAATTTGTTTTATATAGTGTTATAGTATTTTTTGTTTAGATTTTTTCCCCTGGGGTGGGGGCTTTTTTGACACTTTTGATCGACCTTTCGTTTCCCACCCTGGGGAATTTGATCCAAAAATTTCAAAATTTGTCAAATCCCCACCCCTTGCCCGCACTCCCCCCCACGGGGTTTACATTGATAGGTGCATAAGTTCAGCAAAAAAAGTACTTTAGCTTTTTTGATTAACATGGTCAACCATGCAGTTCAGAGAGAGAAAAGAAAGTATTTCACAATATTGGGTCACACAGCACTATAACGCAACCATGGCGCAGAAAAACAATTCTGAAATGAAACAGGGCTAATTGCTCATTTTTCTTTTGCTCTTGGCAGGGCTTCTGATAGGTCGCGGGAAAAAACGTCAAATTACGCGGGATTTTCAGAGACAGATTCGCTGAAAAAGCCGCCGATTTCGTGGTGTTTCGCGGAAATT
The DNA here is from genome assembly GCA_964035705.1 of Porites rus. NCBI lineage: Eukaryota > Metazoa > Cnidaria > Anthozoa > Scleractinia > Poritidae > Porites > Porites rus. Next base: position 12,482,076 of record OZ037995.1, read on the forward strand.
TTTGGGGCTAACTTCACCCAAAAAACATTTGATAAAAAAAGGCTGATTTTGAGGGAATTTTCTGGGCAAATTTTGCTAGAAATCGATTGAAATTCGCAGCATTTTGTATGTTTTTGTGAATTTCACTGGATTTTGCAGATTCACCTAAATTTCACGGCTCTGCTACCAGTAAAATATCAGAAGCCATGTCCTGGACTACCAGAAAATCTTAGTTCTTTAATAGAAATCCTATGCTGGGCACCCTGGATTCACTGACTCAGAGCACCAAACTCCCTGTAATTTTCCTTAGAGCACAGCCTTGTGAAAATGGAAGTGCTAGTGTCATCTTGTAAAAAATAATTGCCAAATCCAGTATCCCATTCATTCACAATTATTACAATCTAGAATATGACTCCCTTTCTCTGTTAAAATGCTGAATGCCCCCCCCCCCCCTCCCTTATGGAATGTAAATTAAGGGAGAGGGCTGTACTAGTTTCATGTACATTTGTTCCTCTGATTGGCTTGAACTCATTGAGCCTGTGTACAAATTAATGCTCCCTCCCCTCAAAAAAAAAAAAAAAAAAATTCCAAGTAATGGATCTCTCCCTCCCTGTTTTTTTTTTTTTCAGGGAGGGGGCATCTGCACACAGGGTAGAACTCATCTGCTTATGAATGTATTTTAAACTATAAACAGAGTCTAGATGTATGCATCATAAAACTGTGAGGACGTGCGGAAACCTTACCAAAGTGGGCATCACCCACCCCTGCTGATTTACCCCGCCCCTACCCTTTGAGGAAGCCTATGACTGGCTGAAGCCGGCCCTGCTAACTACGTACCTAGAATGATACAACTTCGGGGAGACATAAAAAGAAGAACGAACGTATCTGAGTATTGCAGCCGTACTGATAAATCCACTGCAGCACCCGGCCGCCAGGCCGTTAAAAATTATGTAACATCTGACACCATTTTGTTTCTGGACTGACAAACGTCCTATTTTAAGAATATATTTTTTTTACCTGCTGCACTTGAGAACTGAATCGCAGATTGACCAGTAGCTGCCTTGAATTTCTAAGAAGCAAAGCCATTGCGCTAGAAAAATTCGAGAAAGGCGCGAAGATTCTTCTAAACCGTGCTGCGAGGGTCGTGACTAGAATGGATACTCCAAAATCAGGTATCCGCTCGGAGACTGGAACTGAATAAAATTATTTTTCGGCAAATCGCTCCGACTCTTTACGACCTTGTTGTGTTGAAACACTAAGTATACAAAGACTGAAGAAGGCTAAGATGAGAATGGTTACTCCAAAATATGGATCAAAGCCTACATAGAGGTTAGTTGTTTTTCACGTTCTTTTTGTAAGAATTTAGTGCAAGGAGCAAACAATGTCTGTTTAATTACAGTACCACTACCGCGACTGCCGTGTATTAAAAGCTTATTCATAGCAAAGTATCTGTTTGGATAGCTCAGAATAAGGTGGATACTTCAGAATAAGAATGGCCAAAATATGGAAGTTTTGGCCATCTGGATTATTATTACTGAACTTCCCAATACAAACATGATTGTTACGTTTACAAAGAGGGTACAAATACAGTCAACCATTGTGTAATTATGGCTCAGTTAATTCGAAGCTTGCTTATAGGATAGCAGCCCGGTGTAGGGGTGGGGGGTTGGGAGGGGTACTCGACCAATATTTGGGTGTAGGTGAGCCGCTGAGGGTTTGAAACCCATACCCTGTTTAGGGTAACACCCTCAACTTTAGTACCGAGATAGAACAACTCCCTCAGATGGGGACAAGGTTATCAAGCACACCTGTCAACTTGTACTTATCTTATTTAGACACGGGTGCCAAGAACAATAACATTTATATTTATTCCAGTAAATGCTTTGGGTGATGACGTACTAAATATCTGCAAACATTTGCACTAAGACGAAATCGATCATGCATGAAACACCCTGTTTATAATTAGAACAGACTCGCACAAATCATGCACACTGTTTAGGACAGACTTGCAGGAAATTGTATACCCTGTTTAGGACAGACTTGTGCCAAACTATATACCCTGTTCAGCACAGAGAGGACAAAAACCATACCCTGTCCAGCGGCACATCCCCATGGAGGCCATATAAGGGAGTACCCCCCTCCCCCCCCAGGGATAGCAGACAGTTGTTGAATTTATGGTTCAACATAAACTATTTCTGTTTTCTTATATATTATGGTTGATTTTTTTTTTCACTTTTAAGTGGTAAGTTGCTGTTTAGTTTAGTGTGAGAAGAATGGGTACTTTATGAGATTATAAAAACCAAAGTGACCCTCACAACCTGTGGGATACTCGGGTCAACCTTTTGGTGCGCTGGGTATCTGGCACAATTAGCCAACCAGAACCCAAATCCTTTTACAGTCTTTTCTATGACCAAAAGGCCCAATGTTAGCTACTTTTGGCAAATGTAAACTATGTGATTCCAAGTTAGTCATTTTGTATTCCTGAATCTGCTGTGTGAACCTTTGTAATTTCCAGTCACATTGAAGGTGTTGAAAATGCAGCCCCTTTATTGTCCATCCTGTCATGAAATGTTGCCCCATCCACAGGTAGCCCAAACTCTGAAGGAGTTTGTTGGACTTTGAATTTATAAGAGAATGTATGACAATAAACAAAATACGTCCTAAATTCCATTTTTTGACAAAAATAGAAATGAGAATGACTTACCTTGTGTTTTTGTTTTGTTAAGCTAAAACGGCATGGATATACCCTACTTCAATAATTATTATTTATTTATCAGTATTTTAGTTATTCATTTTGATATTAGGCAGGTACCACAAGGAAATGATTTGGTTGTTCCTTTTTAATTTAGATGATAGATAACTTTGTAGGTGATAATTATTTGTAATGCACTGAACTGGGGGCCTTTCTCTGCTACCAAAAGAAAATCTTTAACTTTTAAAACAAAAGGGTCAAGGCTTCTTTGCTGAATCAAAGCACTGTATCGTGGAACACAGTGCTTTTTAGAATTACCGCCAAAGTAGCAGCTTTATTTCCTGAAAGAATGATTATAATGGAAGCTTTATTTAATGCATGGCTAATTTCAAATTTTCAGGTGACTTTCCACCCCAGGTATAGAGGGTACATAAAAGTACATTGTGGAAGTGGAGAAAGAGTAAGAGGAAAGTAAAACAGAGGAAAGAATTGTGGGAAAAGGAAGAAATGAAAAAATGGTTGTAGAATTGTAAACAAACAACTTTATTTTTATAAAAGTAATAAACAATTTTTTGTACACATTTTATCAAATTCTTAGAGTGGTTTGTTTGTGGTTTTGAGAATTTTATTAACCAAATGGTCAAGCTACCCAGACATGCAACTGAGCAGCCAACTGCTTGGCCTCAATGAAAATTTTTTTTTCCTGTTTTCTTTTTTCTTTTTTTTTTTTTCATTTTATTTGCTATTTCTCTTGAAGCCTTCTCCAATTTTCTTCATTTCTTTCTCCAACTGGTTTCTTTGTTCCTCACAAGCATTTGACTGCAACACCCTCCGGACCTCCAACTCCTCCTCCTGTTACAGCTGCAACATGGATATACGTTGTAGTTAATTTTTTATCTCAGTTAATTTTTATTTTTCCATTGTTTTTGGGTATGGTAATGTATGCTAATGATTTTGAAACAAAGGAAAAACAAAAATTACCTGAAATAAAAATATTAACTGCAACATATACCTGCATGATCATTTTTATTCCATTTTAAATTTATGATAAGCTCACCATACTGAGTGAAAAACAAAAAAATAGCCCATAACCAGCTTAATGCTGAAGGTCTTGTCTCATCAGGAGCTCAGAAGGCAATCAAGGAAATAGGTAATAGGTCACAGGGAGGGGAAGGAAAACACCTTCCCCCCCTCCTCCCTTGAGTGGAGGAAGGGGGAAGAAAAAGAAAAATAATTCATCCCAGGATCAACAGGATCTATTTCCACACTTTTCAACACCATGATGGTACCACTTGGCTGAGGACTGTTGTCAGAAAGTTCAGTGTGGAATAGGGTATGGAAGGCAGAGAGTTTTGGTGACAATAAGGCTCCTAGGATTTGAAAAAAAAAAAAAACAAAATACAAGTGCAAAAAAGCAACTATAAATAATTTTGCAAAAATCATAATATTTAGGATAAATAATTTGAATTGATACTAGAGTTTCTTGTAAATGTAAAAAGATAGCAAGTGAATATGGGCGGGCTGGCAGAGGCCAGCAGTAGATCTAGGGAGGTCCCCGGCCCTCAATATTTCTAGATCAAATTGAGGACAACAGTGCCATGAAAATTCTTTTCTAGATTGAGCTCCTCCATACCTTAAGGTCTGAAAGAGTGGTTCCTTCCTGCCACCTTAAGGTCTGGTGAGAACCCCCCCCCCCTGGCCCACCCCTCTTCTTATCTGAAGGTTCCGATCTGCCACTGTAGGCTCCAGGTCCTATATCAGAGCTATGCAGAGACACTACACTAATACAATCTGCAGGACCATTTTTTTTTTTGTAACTTGAGCATATGTCTGCCTGCGCTTGTAATAGTGATCACCAAGCTACAAGAAGTATGACCTGAAGTAAATTAGGGACCTGTCATTTATTAGAGGTGGGGCAGGGCTGGTGCAATTCTTTTTTCCCAAGTGAATTTTTTTTATGCCCTCCCCCAATTCCCTGCAGAAAAAAATGTAACCCTCCCCCTTGTATGGCCCAAAATAGTTATGACCCTCCCCACACTAAATTACCCTGTGATGAAGGGAGGCGCCAATACAACATTCAGGAACAGGTATCTAAGATCACCTCATGCATTGAAGCAATATTGAGCACAAACAAGCCTGGTGCTGCTGGAAAATTTTACACGACCGATTATGTTCTTGTCCCAGCTGATTAGTTAATATTGAGGGCGAACATTATGAAGCTCAGTGAGTTACTAGAGAACATATTAGATATGGATAGACGCATTAAAGCTCACCTTAACACCCTGTTTCACTCAAAGACTGGTAATTTTATACGAGGAGAAGAGTATTCTAAATCGTTTGATGAAGCTGTTATTACAAGGCTTGATGAAGCTAAAAAAAGAGTAAACAGTGAATTGAAATATCTTAATGAGAAACTTGATCAATGCAAAGACATGTTTCGCAGTGTGTTGCTGTTGAAAACCAAATCAAGAAAAAGACGTACATGTAGGGTTGTTGGGTAGTTCAGGTTGATCATTATGAAAGTTTAAAATGCTTACTGTGCAAGGGACTTGTTTGTTAAATAATATATTTTATTTGTTGATTTATTTTTATTTTAAGTGAACAGCAATGTTTGCTAAAAATGGTATGGCCCTCCCCAAAGCCCAGCTTAAATTTTTGCTGATCCTCCCCTTTTTGGCTACATAAAATTTAATGACCCTCCCCCCAATTGCACCAGCCCTCCCCCGCCTCTAATAAATGACAGGTCCCTTATGTTTTTTTTTTTTTTTTACTATTGTTAACACTTGGAATCAACTAACCCATAAAGATGGTTAACTGACCTTAACTGTATTTGTACCCTCTTTGTAAACGTAACAATCATGTTTGTATTGGGAAGTTCAGTAATAATAATCCAGATGGCCAAAACTTCCATATTTTGGCCATTCTTATTCTGAAGTATCCACCTTATTCTGAGCTATCCAAACAGATACTTTGCTATGAATAAGCTTTTAATACACGGCAGTCGCGGTAGTGGTACTGTAATTAAACAGACATTGTTTGCTCCTTGCACTAAATTCTTACAAAAAGAACGTGAAAAACAACTAACCTCTATGTAGGCTTTGATCCATATTTTGGAGTAACCATTCTCATCTTAGCCTTCTTCAGTCTTTGTATACTTAGTGTTTCAACACAACAAGGTCGTAAAGAGTCGGAGCGATTTGCCGAAAAATAATTTTATTCAGTTCCAGTCTCCGAGCGGATACCTGATTTTGGAGTATCCATTCTAGTCACGACCGTGCTGCGAGGAGCTGATCGTGCGCCTTAAAAATTAATGGTCAGCGAAATTTCATAAATTGAATGCACCCTTCATGTACACTTCGTATAGTTTTGCAACTGAGCAGGCTTTAATCCAATATGGCGGATTAGCAGCAGATTGTGAGTAACCGATGTATAACCCCGACTTAAAACACTTATAAGAAGAACTCACTTTTGCAATGGAGTTGAGCAGCGTAGCCACTGAGGGGGTCAGCCTCTGCGGTGATTCGACTCGAGTGGGAGATCGCGCTTTTCGAAATCTGATTCATGTTACTATGGACATTTTGCTGATGAAAAAGAACGAAGAATCTCTTAAAAGTCAGTAGCTTTATTATTTGTTATTTTTCAATGTCGATACAACGTCTTAAGTTAGTAGCTGATCACGGTTAGGTTAACGTTCTTTACTGCGTCTTTAAAATACACCCAGTTTTAAATCTACAATACTTGTTCAATTTCGTTGAAACGCGATGTGTATAATAAGACTGAAACTGAGGATTATTCAAGTCACACCTTCTCAACCAATTAGTTTAAATTTTCCCGTGTGTTATTTTTTTCTTCTTCCCCAGTGTTGAGAATTTGCGATTGGCTAGGTAATACGTGAATCAACACCGGGGAGGGAGACTAAGATGACAAGGGTTTCAATAAATGTGACGACTGTAACGTGTACTTTAGGTGGGAAAGTGTTGTCCATCTTTTTACTTGCGCTGCCTTACAGTATGTATCAGTCAAATTCAGTTGCACCCATGCCCCTCCCCCCAGGCTAAACCCCAGGCATTGTTTTGTTCTTCTCGGATGGGAAATTCCGGGGGAAGGCCTAGGGACACTTAAATAGTCAAATACATGTACAATGTGCCCTGCGGTGGTGACAAAAAGTGGGGGGCGAATGCTCCAACCCCTGTATCACCCCAATCAACACAGTGTACTGTAGCAGCTCTCATCCATTGCACAGTGGAGTAGGGTTACTTGCAGCATTCTTATGTGCAGTAACCAAAAAATATGTGCTAGACTCACATTGCCCACTCTTTATCTCACTATTAAAAAAAAAAAGTTAGTCCTTGCCAAAAAGCCAAGCTGCTCATCTTTTTCTCTGTTTGTAGTTCAAGTCAGAAACCATGTGCCTGTGAAAAGCCTAGGGGTGCATGGGCCCAGGGTTGGCAAATGCCCAACCCCTGGGCAGGGCTGTCAATACCCCACGTCTTCAAATATTAAGAATTGATAGGGAAGGGAGGACAGATGACGTCATAATGAATGGTATATGATGTCATTTGTGCAAAAAATACCTGTTGACTCCAATTGTCACAAATTTGCGATGACACTGACAAAACGCACAAAAAAGTTGTAATTTTATTTGAGTTATATTTGAGCTGATTGGTCTATTATTATTACAATGGCAGCCAGAGTTTACGAGGAAAAGCTCAATGTTAACATTAAAATAGCTCAAACAATGCAAAATATTGGAAATTTAGCCTGTGAACAGGCTCTCTGTTCACAGGGTATTTGAAATTTCATTGTTGGAAAGTCAAGTCTACTGAAGAAATAGAAAACGTCGGCGATTATCTGGGAGATTTCAGACTCTAAGCTGAAGACCAGGAGAAACGGTCCAAAATCTGGAGTCTCCTGGATCATCCGGGAGAGTTAACATCACTGCCTGGGCTACACTACACTTCGGAACTGGCAAAATTAATGCTCTGTGGTTGCCATGGGGGATGGGTGGGTGCAGCTGCCAGGAATTGACTGATGCAAGTCATTATTGACTTCCAGAAACTAACGGATTATTCCGTTTTCCTCTGCATCTCGACTTGCTCCCATGGACAGAGCTGCAAAGATACACCAATGTTATCTTGAGATTACAAATCAATATAATGAAACATTCTTCAACATCACATGGACAAATTTTGTAAGGTCACAGTCTTTAATATTCCTTAAATGTATTTTAGCCTTTGTAATAATGGTTTACAAATTATGACACTTGTCAACAGTAAAACAGGCTTGTGTACGTGTACAGTGTATCAGCTAGAAAAACAATGTCACTTAATTCAGTGGTCATAGCGAACTCGAAAATGGACTATTGCATGACATAGCTTTGCAAAAACAGGCCTAGTAGTTAAGAGGTCACCACTTTGAATGGTAAAACAGGAGAAAATAGCAGGAACGTAAATTAAAGTGGCACCTGCCCTGGATGCATGAAAGTCATTTTCATTTTGGTTTCATATTTTCCTTCTCATATGCAGAAGAAGGGTTGCATGTAGATCGGAGAAAATTAATGTGCTCTTTTTTAATGTATCGTGGTCCTTAGTGTTTGGTGATCTATATCGTATTGTTGGAAAAAGTATCATTGCAGCTCTTTTCAGTGGTTTCACATTGGTAGTCATTTTAATTGGTTGAAGTGTGATCATGAATGATTGTGTTTGTGTTAATTAGAAAACCTGTTTTGACAGTTTAGCAGTTGTGATGTTTTAACCTGTAAATACATGTACTTGCCGTAGGTGATGAGGATATTGCCAGTGTTGATGCTGCAGCTTTGAAGCAGGCCTATGCTGGTTTAGTTACCATGATATTAGAGGCTGTGAAGATGGATTGTGATTCACCCAGTATAAGGTAGCTACACCAGCTGTATAATTTATTGCTTTGTGCAGTCAGACATCAGAGAGATATTTTACAACAGTCTTAACATTTTGGCTAGCCTGCATTGACTGTGATTCACCCAGCATAAGGTAGCTACACCATGTGTTACATTGTGGAGTAAAGCATCAGAGAGATATTTTACAACACAGTCTCAACGTTTTGGCTAGCCTGCATGACAGGCATTTGAAACGGAAGAGGAAGGGCTTTATTTTGGTGTGCAAGCCAATGCAGGGAAGAATGGACAAGGGAAACACCTGCAAGGAAGCCATTGTTTTCTCTTTTCTACGTACTAGTTATTAATGCAAAAAAATGCAAAACACTGTAAAGGTCTGGCTCTCAAATATATCTGGTTGTATTCTCATACTTTTTTCATGCTGTTTTTACTTAATGTATTTGTTTTAGCCCTAGAACAACATCATATTGATGAAGGCACATTCTCTGTAGACTAAAATGCCCAAACACGGTTGTCCAATGAAAAAGGAAAATAATATTTGCAACCATGTATGCTGATTTTTTCGACTGAGTTTGAGTCCGGCAGTACAAAATCCAAAATGGTGACAACATGAAATTTCTTAAAATAAAATGTTTTGTGTAAGTGTTAATTAGCCTTCCTTCATCTTACAGAATCCACAAAAACTTTTACCTTATGATTGGCTTTAATAACATTATAATATTATACAAAACAACGACTTAGCATTGATTAGTCTTCTGGTGATCTGTACTTAATTTAAGTACAGATTAAGTACACTTAAAGGTGATATTTGTGAACAAGAAAAATGTATTAAGCTGTAACTTCAGGTATTTGTTTCAGGGACAGGAATGCAAGATTAAGCCCTAAGAATGTCTGCCTAGAAGGCAATTAATCTGATATCCTAATTCCAATGGCTTTATTTAAAACTACAATCTGTTGTTAAGTCTAAATATTTTATGCTTTCATTCTTTGTTTTAGTTCTCTACTTGAAGACTGCAAGTGGGGAAGTGATAGAATAGACTATTTTTCAAAGCATTTTCTGGTATGAACTAAACATGTTCTGTTTGTTTTTCTCAGTTAGTTTTTAACTTTTTGGCTTAATTTACTTTTCCATTTGTCTTAATAATAATAATGATAATAATAATGATAATAATAATTATGAATAATAATAATAATAATTATTATTATTATTTTGTAGTTTATTTATTTTTCAGAAGTAATAATGTTAGACTGCCAACAAACTTTTCCCTGTTTATACAAAGCAATGCCATCAATTGAATTTAAGAAAGATCTACATGTGGGTTAAATTATCAACAGACAAAAAATAATGGATCAAGAGAGGAAACCATCACCAGTAATATCAATGTACAGTGGAACCTCGATTAATAACAAACCTCTATACAGTGTACAATGAAGTCCTTGGTAGAACAAATGATTTTCTTTACCCCCAGACTAAATAGTAAACTTTATTGAAATAACCTTGATATAATAGAACCCAATTAAAACAAACAAATCTTGCCAGTCCCTTCGTTACTATGTATATTATCAAGGTTTCACTGTAATATTATTGGGATAAGGGATCTGACTTTCCAGTTGTTTACAATATTCTCTTCAAAGAATTATGTTGATACTCCACCTAGAGATTAAGATAAAATCTTCAAATATATAAAAACAGATCGCTGTGAGTCGTGAAAATTGTTCCTCTTGGACAAGGCAGATGATCAACATTTTTAGTTGGAGAGAGAAGGGGGAATTTAAAGATAATAAATGTACGATTGTTATGATTTCAAATTCAAAATTAGAAAAATGTATTCTTTTTTTTTTTTTATAGGAGTGTAAGCCAGAGTTGGAGGCCCTTCTTGCAAGGTAACCTTGTTATCCTAAGTCGATCCCTGTGCAGTGTTTTAGAGAAAAAAACAATACACATTTCTATAGACTGTGCACATTATAATTTTAATTCAAATAAACCTGCTCTTTTGTTGATCTGGTACAAACAAGTTACAGTGTTAATTGTTCGCAGTGGCATATTTTTAAATTTCTGCCGTGCTGCAAGCATGTGCTTACACACTGATCTTATACACTGTACATGTAAATCCTTCTCATGCTGTATGGTACAACAATAACTGACCTGTAGGTAGAGATTCAGAAGTGGGGATGCTTGTTTTACACTGTGTAACAGGGTTGTCTACTCGTTATAAAAAAAGAAAAGAGGGAAGGTTGAGATGAACAGATTTTGTGGCTTTGCTTCTGATGCCCTTGTGAAAAGGAACATACAAGTACTAAGAGTAGTACACAAACCTCGTGTTAATATTTTGCAAACTCGTCCCAATTTTAATTTTTGACAAGGATTAAAATAATCCTCTCAAAGCTGTCATGTATTTTAGTTTCCGTAGTGAAAACAAGCTGTTATGTCAATCAAAAGGTGCAGGAATTTGTCATTTAACCACGGACTCGTCAACTTAACTTACTGTAGTAATTTGGGTGGTACCTGCAGACTTACAAATTGTTATATAGTGGAACCTCGATATAGCAAACCTCTGTATAACGAATCCGTGATATAGAAGGGAATGTAAGCAGTGACAACAGCAAAGGCATTGGCGACATGAGAACCCTCAGGGTAAACCCAAATCAATGCGCATGTCTGGCGTGAAAAACATCTGCCGTTGCCTTCGCGTCAGAACGTGAGAATCGGTGTTTTGCTGTTGTGATAACACGTGAGTACTAAACCTCCGTTTTCCTAGAAATTTGGCGTAGAACAGCTTCTAGGAAAACTAAAAGTACTTTGAATACTTTTTTGGACTGAAAATGTAAAGATTTACACTAGTCATATTTAGCTGCGTGAGAGAAAAACACCTGAGATGCGACAGTCCTGAGATGCGTGAATGAAGACTGAAGCGAGGCCAGTTTGTCCGAAAACATGTGAATATTGAAGCTGCCCTGAGAGCTCTTCCTCCGTCAAAAATCATTTTTCGATCTATGGTCTCCTCTGAAGTTTTATGAAGTAAGCATTTATTACTTCATTTTATTTATTTATTTATTTATTTATTTGTGCATTAAAGCTTATTTTCAATTCTACTCCGTTTGCCTCGTTTGTTCCGCTATCTCTATGATCTTTTATATGTTCTAAACCAACAACGGCATTCAATTTCATTTTAGATTGATCGTTTCGTTTTTATCCTGATTTACATGTAATAAACTGCGGGTTTGGTAGATTTGAGAGCAGTGTCGTTGATAAAACTATAACTTCGATATTAAGAATGGGATGTAATTACGTGATCAGTGTGCTAGATCTCCAGTTACATTTTTGTTTGTATATAGGACAAACGCGGTTTTGTATGTTTTTTTATTTAATTATCATGAGTAGATATTTTCGTGTGTTAAATCTGGATTCAGACTTAAGTTTGTTTATGCAAAAAAAGTTCTTCGCTCATGCAGTGTCCATTGCTCGCTTGAAATGACTTACAGACAAAACTTGTCATAATGTTTTGCCGTGTTTATTTTTGTGTAGATCTTCCCGAATAAAAAACTAAAATTTGACGACTTTTTTTTTTTTTTTTTTTTCTGTTCTGAACAATCAGACAAGACCTTGTTCTCTATCATCTGCTAGCCTGCCTAGCAGGCGCCGGTTTGTGTTTTTTAGGGGGAAGGAAGAAATCTTGAGGACGCGCGAGGGAAGAAAAGGAGAGGAGGCGCCTTCCCCTTCGCGTGTTCCCTCGCGCGGCCTTTAAAAAAGTAACCGGCGCCTGCTACGCAGGCTAATCATCTGCTCGAAATGGTTGATTCCTTACCGCCTTCTAAAGAAGAAGCGAAGATGAAAAAAAAAGCTCTTCTCACAAGAAGTATAGAATTTGCCGTTTTCGCGCTGCTTATTAACTGCTCATAATTCGCGATGTCTGTGAGACCGAACCGCGTTATCTTCCCAGACTCTTTCACGGTATTGCCGTCGCTGTTGCCGTTGCTGTAGCCGTTGTCTGTGCTTAAAGTTTTAATGAACCTTCTGCCCCAGTTATAGTAAAATGTATGGAAAATAACCTCGATATAACGAAACCTCCTTTTAGTGAACGCATTTGGCCAGTTCCTTTGCCCTTCGTTAAATCGAAGTTCCACTGTATAAGGTACGTTCTTGCCTTTATGGATTGGAGGGAAAATACTTGATGTGTTACGTTACTTTCACTTATCCAAATCTTTGAGGGGTAAGAGAACCTCTAGGAGTGTCATGGATCACTGGCATTAACAACTCCTTCATCTTTTCTCATGGGTTATGACTTTGGTGAAAGAGGGCGCTTTGTTTACCCAATTCGTACCCATCCTTGGAGGGCAGGTGTATAGCCAACCCTGTTGAGCAGGCTTCTACCCAATAACGCTGAAAAAACAAAAACTAAACCAAACAAGAAAGTTAAATTAGTAGCACTAAAGAATTGTTATCCTAGGGAAATATACTGAGTGAATACTCAAATTAAATGCGTTTAACTGTAGGACTGGAAGTTCATTTCCTCATATTGTTGATGTGGACTGGAGATTGGATTACTATATAAAGGTACATGTCATTTGTTCTTCAAAACCGAAATTTATGTTTAATTGCTGTTAAATAGGGTTCTTTCTCCCTTTTCTTTCGTCTCTTAAATGCATTTAAATGAAATAACGTGAGTTAAATGCAGTTTAAAGAAGTGCTAGCAGTCCATGGTCCATTGGTATGTGCGTACCCAATAGTTTGCTACTATCTCATTAATTTTGAGTTAGTGGCGTATGAAGTTTTCTTTGTGCAGAGTATTTCCTGCCACGAAATTTCCTTCAGCCAGGTTTCTCCCCACCTCCCCTCGCCTTTGTTCTTTCTCCAGCAATATTTTTCAGTTCAATGGATGCCTGTTTTGTGCTGTGGAGACTCATGGCAGGGTTTCACTATTATCTCAGCCATGGCGTTGCTATTCAATCTAAGGACCGGCTAGTGCCAAAAGTAGAAGTCCATTTATCGGTGCAGTTGTTAACCCTTCGTAATATTACTGAATAAGAATTATGGAGTTAATTCTTGTCCCCAAACCCTTTGCATTCCTCAACACTTATAATTTATAATGCTGTACGATGAAGTGATTAGTAATTACATGTATTAATGTACGTTTATTTTGCACATAGAATAACCAGATGGACAAAGTGAATAAACCTACCTATCTTATCACACTTAAGACTGAGGTACGACTTCACTATTCGCTGACTATTCTCCACTTATTAGTGGAATAAAAAGCTGTAAGTAGCCTGCGAGCAAGCTCTCCGGGGCGCTCTGGCGGTAGGGTGGGAGAAGGAAGGAGAGCTTGCAACTACGTCTCTGGAATTTCAATTCCGCCCCTAATTTCCTTGTGGCTTCCCGTCGACTGAGCTGTGAGATTTGCGCAGACCAGGCACTAGCCAGGGGCACCCAACGAGAATATAGTTCAAAACTACTTAAACGTAACATTGTTAAACATATTTTAGTATTTAAACGGTAAATATAGGCATGTTTTTATCCCCTAAATTTTTTTTTTCATCTGTTCGGATTTCCTAGCTGAAAGTCTAGTGATCCGAAAATTATAGGGATCAAAACTTACCTTTTCGAATATTTAAGCAAGAAATTTTACAACAAACGTTCCGAAAGTTCTAGATGTCAAATCGTCTTCCGAGCAGATATTTTCCGAAAATTGACGTTGGGTGCCCCTGACTAGCTATAGTTGTACACAGGAGGAAACCATGTCCCTGTTGGCGTTTTACCTATTGTATTACACTTTCGCTTGTCTTCTTCGTCACTTTCACGGTTTTAACCTGTCTTTGAGTCGTGTGGAGCCATTTCAACTGTCTTGTGCCGCAGTTTCAAGGCCATGTCGCTGGTCGGAATTTCACCTTAACAAGGCATCCTATTTATTTAAAGTAAACGAGGTTTCAAAAACCAGGATAGAAAAATTATTAGCAATACACAAGCTTTCGATTCCATAACGGAATCCTTATCAAGTGATGGAGTTGGACGTTTGCACACGTGATTTCATTGACAAAACGTCCCGGTAGATCTCAGGGAGCTTGTAATCTAGGCATCCTTACTTTGTATCATTATTATTTTTTAAACATCTTTAGCCGAATTTAAATCAGTTTTGATTGATTAAACTTTTTTTAAATCTTGTCCTGTTATGATTCATTATAACGCCATATCAGTTATCTTCTTTGGCGAGGCATCGCACATTATACTTACAGCGCTAATAACGTATTATTCGCCTTACATGTGCTCGAATATTGGGCAGTGGTCCAATTTCCTTGGTTCTAAAAACTTTAAAAGACCTGAAACCATTAAGATACATACATTTTGACAAGTTATTATTCCAGCTTTTAAAGTGACGTTTTCGTTGTTTAGGAATCAGGGAAATCTCAAGGAAAGGACGTGCAATTTTCCTGTTCAATGGAGCAGCTCCAGGTATTATTGAGTTAAATAAGTTTATGTAAGGCTAGGTTGTTCAAGTCAGACTATAAAGTTCACGTAAAGTCCTTGTCAAATTAAGATTAGTCAAATCTGAAAATTCAATCGGAGGAAGGTTTTCGTTTACCATAAAGATGGTCATTCCCTGACCTAAGTAGAAGAGTTTTTCAGAGTCAATAAAAGCTGAAGCGTCTAATAATTTCGCGGCTAAACGGTAACAAAAAACTGGCCTTTTAGTTCTCTGACCGTTTGAACTGGAAATGAAAATGAAATAAAATTTTAGCTCAACACACATGAGGGTCATTTTCGCATTCAACTAATAGCAAAACATCAAATTGAATTTGCTGAAAACAACAACAGCTAATAAGTGATGCTCATGTTTTTTTTTTCCCTTTAGGATCTTGTTGGCAAACTTAAGGATGCCTGCAAAAGTATAGAGAGAGCGTCTGCTAATTAACTGACTGCTTCACGGAAAAACTGGAATAAAGATTCCAAAGTATATTTTTTTAATGACGTTTATTAGAACTTTATGTTTGTCTATCGTAGATTTTGGCCAAGTATTTCATGTAGGTATTGCCCAAATGACTTTTATAATTAACTAGATCCATTCCTCCTGGTTCAACGACATCATTAGAGTGCTTAAAAAAATCTCCAAAACGACCATTCTATGCTTACATTTTGTAGCCGTTATTATCGTACGAAAGTTGAACAGCTTGAACGTTTGACACTCATTCCTTTCTAATGACATTTAATACTGAATAATAATAACTCACGTTGTTGAAAATTTTGCTTAGGAATGCAGTCTACTTTAAATATTTTTTTAAAATTGTCTCAATCTAAAGAATAAATTGATGAATCTTAAAAGTTATGCGTGCTACATCATCCTCTTTTCTTCTTCATGACAATCTTTTTTTCTTTCTCAATGATCACTATGGCTGTGATATGTGAAGTTACCTTGAATCAGTCTTTTTCTCTGCACTTTTGAATGTAGCTAATATGATTCTAATTCTTTGTTGTTGTTGTAACATCCGTCGCCGAAGTGATAGCGTCATGTACTCAGGGTCTACAGAAATATAAAGCAAAATTTAATTCTTGGGCATTGTCTGTTTTCCTTGTTAATTCCTAAAAGCTACTAATCAGTTTCCGCTGAAACTTGTCGCCAAAAACGGAATCACTGGTGATAACATTTTACAAGTAGGCAGCCAGAAAACTTTTTTGTTTTGTTTTGTTTTTCTGCTCGTTGGCAACTACTGACCCCAGTTTTTCAAAAGCTGGATTGCGCCATCTATAGTATAAATTACTATCTAGCAGGGCCCAGTTGTTCGAAGGTAGATAAGCGCTTAACCCAGGGTGAAGTGAGACGAGAGTTTCTTTTTCTTCTGTTCAAAAGCTTTTTTTTTTCGGTTAATTTTCTCTGTTAATTTTAAGAGCATCCAAGCATCAACTTGTTGACAAAAAGAATTAAACTGAATTTACTTTTTACGCTTTCATATCTGAATTCAAATTTCGCACTAACCTAGGGTTATCTTAACCCAGCTTTGAACAACCCGGCCCTGATAAGTATTAGGCCTAGCTATATAGGAAGCAAATTTCACTATCCACTGGATAGATTTATTCCGTGAATAGCGCTATCCACCTTTTGAAAAACTGGTACCTCTGACCAATGAGCCAGCGAACTCTGGCTTCCCTGGCAAATGAATTGGAAGATGCGAGAAACATAACATCGATTCGATGGTACATTTGCTTGGAAACGAGGTTGATCGCGTAATGCCGGGAAACGAGACTGCTTGAGCAACAGTGGACGAGAGTTGTGACTGACGAGTGTTGTGAGCCCGGCGAGTGTTGTAACACTAACGAGAGTTGTTACGCTGACGAGTGTTGTAAAAAACCGGAAATGGCGTACACGGCAATCCCAAGACGAAATAGCTGAATTTCTGACAAAAACTGAACGGGGCAAATTCAAGAAGATTTAACAAAACACCACTGTTAGTCTACGGTAAGGTAAGGTAAGCTTGTTAAGAACTTAGAAATATTTCGAATGAATAATGAAATATTTATATCGAATTCGGCTTTCGTATTGAACGTGAAGAATTATGCTTCAGATCCCGGAGGCTATCATCCACCTCGGCCAATGAGTACATCCTCCTCGGTCTGAATAATTCTTCATATCATACTCAGCCTCATTCAATAACTGTTGCCTTTATACCTCGCAGTGGTACTGGATTTATAGCTATGATGTTTGGATTCAACTGAGTCATAGCAAAATTCCTATAAAAGATACGGCATGTGTAAAGTGAGGTGAGAGATTCAGGCGCGAATGTAGGATAAATACTGACTGATTTCCTAAACGATCGCCAAAGGTGCAAGCTCCTTAACGTGGCCCGGGGGCTTGCTCCTTAAAGTCCCCTTTCCTGGATTTCTGAGTCACTCAGACAGAATATTGTGGAAAGTCTATTTATTATTAAAAATATATTAATTATGAAAATTTTAACCGATTTCCGTAAAACGTTGGAAACCGGTGTGGATTCGCGCCGGAGATTTTTACAATGTTCTCACAACCACTTTTAATGAACTCGATCTATATAATAACTGACTGACTGAATGAGGTTTTTTTTTTTTAATTTTGAGGGGAGTTTAATATTCAAAGCGCAGTGAAACCCCTCCCAGGCAACCGCTCGGGTCGCCTCGCTTGCCAATATTTTTCCTATTTTTCATAACTGATGTGGCTTTTAAAATGAATTCTTCATGACAAATACTTTTTAATGAAGATGGCCTTACAAATTTTGGCCTTTAAAACTGTATAGCAGTTGTCTTTACAATCTATCTTTACCTAGACTCGTTCATGAAGGGTCTCTCGACTTCGTGGACGGACAGTGTGAATAGATTAGCCGGCGAGGGTTCATGTCAAGATGTTGTGGCATTGCTGAATGATCCGTCGTTTCTTTTAGGGAATTCATTCCCTCTTCCGGGACAATAGGGACTTTAAGATCCAACGACGTCATGACGGCAACGAAAAGGTCGCTTAAAAAGTGGAATTTGCGTTCTGTCCATCTTTGTGAATCGCAATTATTCCTACCCACTTACTTTGTCAAATGTAGGCGAACCCTCTTGAAGTTGAATTCGAAAGGACCATATCCAAGTTCAGAAAGAGAAATAAAATTTCGTCGTTGCTTGTTCACGTACTCCACGAAACGCGCGATTGGGCATTTTCACGTCGTAGTCGTGCTAAAACGGCATGAAAGAAATGTTCAAAAAGTACGTGCAAAGTTGTTGTTTTGCTTATTAAACCTATTGAATATTTTGACGTTCTAGTAGCCGTCGCGTTGTTGGATCTTTAACTGGCCATCCACGTAAAAATATTTTGTATCTCAGGGAATTACAATTGTCGTTCTTCATCAGAACTCCAGTCCGTAACCGTATGACGAATTCTGACTTAATTTATTTTAAAAGGATGTAATTATCAAAAACTGGAATTAGTCAAAACTGTCTGTTACATTTTTCGGCCGCTGTCTCTAGTAAGCTGCCACGATCATCTGAACTCTATTGAGTGCCAATCAGGTGACCGGTTCAATTATTTTGAAGTTTCAGATACTTTGAAGAGAGATCCCCGTCGAACAGGAATGTAAATTGAATTTTCCTTTTTTTTAACTAGAGTATTGTTTGGTATATTATGATAGCATAATAAAAGATGCAGTTTATAAATGGTTAATGTGGAAAATGAAATGGTCTATTGGTTAATGTCGCGCAAACAGTCACGGAAGGTTGCGAGTGACCGATGAAAATATCGATCGCTTACTTGATCGAGTAACAGTGATCAACGGCGTAGAGGGCTTCAAAACATTTTACAAATAAATGTTGCAATCCAGCCTTTGGAAATCGAAGACAGTGGCGAATGATAAAATATGTTGGTTGTTTACTGAGGTTAACCTCATTCCAAAACACGAAGTTTTTCAGTTTTTGTCAAAGAAGGTTCGATGCTAAATGCTTCCAAGACGGCAGTAACGTGAGGATCTGATTTTCTTGTCGGTTAGTCCTCTAGAGACCATGATATCATCTCATCGTTTTTCCCGGCTTTGAGTAACCCCACGATGGCTTTATTCACTTCACACTGAGTTTTCTGGATTTGCATTCAGACATTTTCCCCTTGTAACAGTGTTGTAACAGCAGAACTCAGAGTAAAACGAGTCAACTGATCTGAAGTGAATATTCTGGCCGAAGCAACTGCTTTTCATCACTGAGCCGTAATAATTATTGATATCTCGATCTTTATGTCTTTCGTGCGAGTTTTTGGATTCATCGCCGGTTTGGTGAGGAACTAACCCGGTAACTGATATAGCTACCTAGACCATATTTTTCATACAATGAAGCTCGACCATTGCATTACAAGAAGAGAAGGCCATAGAAACTGCGCCTGTAGCCGGTAACTCTCCTCGAGAGGAATTTTCAGTGCCGACCGGTGTTGGATTCAAAGTCTAGTTTCCAGTTATTACAGACGCATTTGAAGATATATTCATTCCGTTTGACTCGAATAAGACATTGGGCCGGGCCTAAAAGGAATAAAGTTCATACTCATTTGAGGTTTAAATGGACTAACGTTCCACTCTTTTTGATCCAATGTAACAGTGAGATTACAAATTAGTATTCTCAGTCATCTTTTCTCCTACTTTGAACTTAACAAAGAGACCTGGGGCCCGTTTCTCGAAAGTCCCGATAATTAACGGGCCCGGTAAGCTGTTCCCGTTTACATTAAAGATCGAGGTTTCAATAGTTTTGCATCTAACATGATAAAACTATCAGTTAAAGAAACAAAATGGAGTAGTTCGCTAGCCAGGACCCGTGCTCTTATTTTTTATATTTTGATTTGAATATTTGATTTCGGTTCCGAAAAGTTACCGGGACGTTCAAAAAACGGGCCCCAGGGGCCCGTTTCTCGAAAGTCCCGATAAGTTAACGGGCCCGGTAAGCTGTTGCCGTTTACAATAAAAATCGAGGTTTCAATAGTTTTGCATCTAACATGATAAAACTATCATTTAATGAAACGAAATGGAGTAGTTTGCTAGCTTGGACCCGCGCTCTTATTCTTTATATTTCGATTTGAATATTTGATTTCGGGCCCGAAAAGTTACCGGGACTTTCGAGAAACGGGCCCCGGGTATGATCAATTTTGAACATTTTTGGACTAAGGAGTTAACCTCAGTTGAAAACTAACTAGCCCAAAAGCTGCAACTACCTATTCTCCATCCTCAGGGGCACCCAACGACAATTTTCGGAAAATATCTGTTCGGAAGACGATTTGAGATCTAGAATTTTCGGAACATATGTTGTAAAATTTCTTGCTTGCCTGCCTCTCCTAGGATTTTCGAACATCTACAAAATGGTATCATTACCCATTTTTAACGGATTTTGACCCTAAAAAAGGCCACCTAGAATTTTCAGGAGCCTTTTCCTGGCTGAAATTTTCGAGAAGGTAAGTTTTCATCCCTATAATTTTCGGATCACTAGACTTTCAGCTACGAAATCCGAACAGATGAAAAATTTTTAGGGGATAAAAATATGCCTATATCTACCGCTTAAATACTAAAATACGTTCAACAATGCTATATTAAGTGGCTTTGAACTATATCCTCGTTGGGTGCCCCTGCATCCTGGCCATCGTAACTGAGCCAAAGGCATACACTTAAGTCAATGCAGATCAATTTTACAACAAGATCCATTTTTACAGGTTTTTCTGTGACTTCAATGTGTTTTTACGGTTAAAGAGATATACCAAAAAAATTCGCTCCCCTAAAAGTTTTTTAGAACTTTCAATTGTTCAGTAACATTTTTAATACAGTGGTATCAATATTCTAGTTTTCGAGTAGGTGATTAATAACTGCAACTTCCTGTTCGATTATTCAACCCGATTCGGTAAAATGCCAGTTCCCTTCACTCGCCAAACATTATGGGTCGTTTATTTAAACGAAGTCTAACTTTTTGAACGCGGTTTAAGAAATCTCTGGAGCTTCAGATCTCTTACTTAGTGGGTTGATTTAAGAAGATAAATCAGTTTTTTCTAGTCTACACTATACATGCTTTAGGAAGTGAAACTGTTCACGACAAATGGTGTTTAGATAAACTGTAAGCGTTAGGCAAAGATAAACAGCCCTATAACTTTACCTGCGACTTTTGGAACCCCCAGGATGCTTTTGCTTTGCTGTTGTTTTTCAACTCAACTTCCATTTCTTGGAATGCTCGGCGGTTGGGATTTCACGTCAGACCTTTCATTTCGTGTCACTGATGACTGCGTTAATACTCATCGAAGAGAAATTACCGGACCAAAACTGACTATGCGGGATTAATCAGTCGCCATCAGTTTTTTACTTCTTGGTAGCGAAAGCATGTAACCTTCAAAAGGTAGTTGAAGACACCACTCTTAGATAAAATTTTTATTTCTTAATTTAAAGTCTCTACCCTCTAAACACAGTGCTAACTCCGGGGAGGTTTGAAAAATACAGCATTTCTTGCTGTCTGCATTTCTCTGTCAGACTTTCCTCGAGCACTCAATAAAATTGAGTCAAATTGGGAATCCATGTTTTAGTCTATTCTCTTATTAAATACTGGCAGGTAGGCTTGTTTATGAAAGTAAACTCTGTTGAATATATAATATCTGTAATTAATATTATCATTTTGTTGTCTGAAGTAAATCGTTACTGACTTATCCTTTCAAAAAACTTCTTCAGTTTTATGCCTGTGTGAAAAGTAATGAACATTATTATTTTCGTTTGCTTGAGTGTTCAATTTTTGCTTTTTGGGGGTTATACAAAAAACATAGGATACAGGACAAAACATGAAATGTCAGAGGATAAAATCCGTTCGCATCTGTTTTTATCAAAACAGATAACACGTCCGCTTTGGAGACTGGTGCGACCGGTCACGTGATTACGCCATCGACAGCAACGTGTGCTTGCTTGAAATCAACTTGAAGTCCGATGAAGATAAGGCTAGAAAACACGGTAAATTCTCTCCTATTTTTGTAAATCTGACTGTATAACTTACTAGTACGTTAGATAGATAATTTACCTTTCTGTTTATAGTATTTTGGAGCAGAGTGGAAGCGTTTAACTTAGCGTATTTGTTGTTAAAAATATGCGTTATTTTAGTCATCGGACTCAATATATATTCATCTTTCGTGACTAGACCGATGAGGAAATGTAAATGGCTTCTGTTCGTCTGTGATTAATGTCAAACCGAAGCAATATATTGATGCAGTCCTCATATTACTTTTAATTTTAATTCTCGGATAAAGGTCGTGATTGTGCTAGCAAACAAGGTCATTTATCTTATAGACACTACTGACAAGACTAAGTTCAGCTTGCTAATAACCGACCTTAAAACTATTCATCCCCAGCTAATAAGCATCATTTGAGTCGCAACCGCATTTCATTTTCAAGCGTTTCAAATTTTATATGTTTCATTCGCTCTCTGGTGATGTCAAAAGAAGCATCATTAGTAACGGTTTTTAATTTCTGTCAATTTAACTGCGATGTTTTTTGAGCTCATATGGCCGGAGTCGTCAGGGCTTTGCAGCGGAGCGAGAGAAGGTGTTGGTATAATGACCGGAAAATAATATTTCTGAAGAATTTATGCGTTTCGCTTGTGCATTATTTCAACATCTTACATACATAAATAGCCTTTCCATAAAAGCCTACGTCGATTAATCTTCCAGTTAATTCCTGAATCAGCAAAGTCCCATTTAGATTAGTGAACGTCAACCATCTATGCGGCCGATTTCGATATTGGTTCAGTCAACGTGAGTTGAACGTGAACTACTTAGACTAAATAGTGATAGAAAGCGTATCTTTCAGGACGATAACTGCTTTAAATGTTCTCACTTTCTGCCTAGTTTTCGAGTCCGATTAAAAAAGGTTTTGTGTCGCGTCTTGCGTGCCTTCTTTAACCGGAATTTTATGACCCCCATCATCATAAAGGGGAATTCGAAAGTAACTTGCCGATCAATCAAATTAAACTGCTGAAGAATTTCCCTTTGTTATTCCAGAATTTAAAGCTATAATGTTCAGCTTAGGTTACAAAACTGGTTTATCTTTTTGGGTCTTTGTGACTAATGATCTAGAACAAGCTACTTCCCCGAAATTTCCAGTTACCGCGAGTTTAACACTATGGACATTTGTGGAACGCCGTGACTACCGCTCACCTCTATTGAAAGTAGTTTTACAATAGAAAGCATGTTTTTGCCCCTGGTCAGATCACGGCTAGTTGTAGAAAAATTCGTTTGCGTTATCAACCCTTCCAGCTTCATTCAAAGACAGAAATGAAGCGAATAGCAAATATGCGTTCAAAACTGTGAATAAAACTCGCAACAAGTTCAACACTCGCTGCCGTACCTCCAGCCGGGTTAAAGTTGTTGCCTCAGATCGTATTTTCAGGTTACCGTATAATCACTTTTTGTATTTAAACATTGCTTCAGTGTATACTGTTTTGTCCATAATTTTGCCCACTGAGGAAAACGGATAAAAGAAAAGCAAAAGTAACTCTTCACCGTACCGGGAGAAAATATTGAGACCAGAGTCTGCAAGAACAATTCAGTTCGAGTCATCGAGTTCATTTTGTTTTCAATTCATGTCGGATATTTGGATATAGGAAACAGGCGTTATCCAGCTGCAGCTTCTCTGTATCCTGTATAGTTACTTGATGTAGAATTAGACCGTCTACCATTCTGTACACATCTCCCGAAGTTCATTTCTTCAGATGACAGACGTTTTTGACTCTGAAGAAAATTTTGTAACGCGATTATACGACGTGCTATCACGGTCTTTGGTTTTTGCTAATTTTACGCTGGAATTAATGCTCGCTACTATCCCAGATTTATCAGAGTTCACCATCATGTGTGCTTCTTTTTCATTTCTTGAGTTGAGAAAATCGTTGTCCATTCTGTCCATTTTCCCTAAACGTATATTATATAAGGAAAAGAATATAATTAACAGAAATCATAAAGCGAAATGTTTACATATTTTAAGTTGAAAAATACTTTATCGCAGCAACTTTACTTCATTCTCCCCTTTTCATTCTTTCAGCGTTCTTTGACTGTTCCCGAACTTTGGGGTGTTCAAATGGACGTTTTTATGAATGCTTAAACCCTTGGGGTAGTATGAAATCCATGAAGGTTATGTTCATTTCACACCGGCAAAAAACGGACCTGATGCAGTATTAAATGGAGGTGATCTTTCACACGAGACTGCAGCTAAAAGAAACGTTTATATTCGGGTGTTCATCAGCTGTCTCGCAAAGCGTTTCCTTGCGTAGCAAGCCTTTCCGCGCGAGTTGGTCGAGAAATTTGCGGACTAGAGATCTCGCTTCAACTTTGCCACAATCAGTGTTGTTTCTTGGCGATCGGTAACGCTTGCTAAGCTGCAAGCTAAGGAACAAGCCACAAGTCAACCAGTTCGATTTTTCAGCGGAAGTTAGCGCTAAATCTTTCACTCATTTCAGTTCTTACAATAAATCTTCTTTTCATTGCATGTTGCGTTGCTTGGATTTTTCTATGTTAACGGATATAACTCGCGTACACCGCTCAGTGGAATTAAACATTAAATTCAAAAAAAGGCTCTGAAAGCAGCTATTACCCGGCCTTCATGTTATCACCGGGATTATCACCAGCTTCTTAAACTTGACGTCCACTTAATTCCAAGATAATCAAATATTGTTTGAAAGGTCACTTCGAATTCGACTCTTATACAGGATTTTCCTTAATAATGTCCTTAAGACTGGTTCCCATTTGAGCAACGATGGATACTACCGTTGCCTAGCGATCGTAACGATTCCCAGTGATTGAGTCAGAGTTGATTCTATTTGAAACAATCTGCACGAAACTAGCCCGTAAGATTGGACTTTACAGCCAGTCAGTGACCATGCATGCTGATCGACGGCCATCGTTGTGAGTTCTACGATTGCTGAAGGGGTTTTTTCTGCTGATATACGCAGTATTATCGCCTTGAGCGTTACGATTCTGTATAGAAAAAGCTAAGCGATTTTATACCGACTTGAATAAACGTACCGAATCATCTCAATGCTCGCTATGATTGCTAGAAAGTGATTCTTTATCATTTCGATATGGGCGATCGGTGAGAGAGAAGTCAATTCTATCTCATTACTAACAGTGCATGGTTACCATATAATCGCTACTATTGCCTATTGTTTTTTCCAGTGTTTTTTTACGTCGATCACATTGAAACCAGCCTTTAATTAAATGTTACTGTAATAACTTTTTATCGCCGAAACTACAAATTAAGTATAAGATTAGGCATTAATATATAGATATTCTTAAACAATAGCCTAAGGTCTAGCCAAAAGTCTTCAGTCAAAACTAGATCTTCTTTCTCAGCGAATTCGTGTAGTGTTTGTAACGATACCGATTCTATCAACCAAATCGGCCCTTTTTTTCTGCATGGTTGTTTTCCAGTTATTCAGGGATTAATTGGCTTTTAACTTTAACGCAAATAGAGGTTTCAAAGTCTATTTTAAGAGGCACCCAAGGGAATCCGGATTCCAAGATCCAGGAAATTTTTGCTCGTGGAATCCTGAATCAGGGCATTGGAATCCGGAGTACAGCTCAAGGAATCCGGAACTCCACTATCGACTGGAATCCGCAATCCCAAGTTCCGCTGAATGACTGACGAAAAAATCCGGTATCCAGTACCTGGAATCAGGAATCCAAGACTGTCTTAGCCAACCTCGTCCCTGCTGGGCTGTGGAAGCTCTGCCTCTGAGAAGGTGTAAATTCTTCGCGATAAATGCGTATTTATACGTCCGTCGAATTCGGAATCCAAGACCCAGGCTTGTCCTGTAGCAAGACAGGGAAACTTTGGACCGCACTCTTTCTTTCTTAGCAAAACAAAATACCCCAGGATCTAAGTATGTAGACTGCAAAATAGCCCATATTTTTCCGTAGTTCAAGAAAGTGCCAGCGGTCAAGCGAAAAACTTAGAGCGAGGGGGGAAATATAGAAAGCCAGGCTAGGGTAGGTGATGAGAAAACTACAGACTGTCTGTTCACCCTACTTAGGTATGGCCTGTGTACAGCCGCTCCTTCCCTCAAAAAAATCCGATTTTTTTTTTTTTTTTTGAGGGAAGGGGCGGCTGTACACAGGCTACCTAGGTACAGTTCGTTTTTTTTTTTCACGCCCTATGGGCTTGCGATGCTTATTAAGCGCATCTACTATTTATAATCGAAATTACAGCATTATAAACAGGGCTGATGTTCAACAGAGTGCACTTTAAAATACCGTAAAATCCCGTTTATAGGCTCTGGGCTTATATATAATTTCGTAATGGGTTTTGGTTGGGTTTACGTGCGAGAATAAGGCTTATCTCAGAAAGTGGTATTTGGCCGGAAAAGGGGACGTCTTATATTGAAATAAAAATCACGCGTCGAAACAGGCTGATTAAGACGCTTACTTTATGTCGCAAGAAGAAAAAATGATGAGAAATTTAACTACAACTATGACTTGAACACAACAAAAGAAAGTATATATACGGGTACTTGCGAATGATGTACCTATTACTCGGGGGAAGCTTATTAGCCGGCCGAGGGAGTTATTTCCGAAATAAAAATTCGGGCAAATACATGCGCTTATAACCGGAAGCGTATCTCCCCGGTTTTACGGGAGGAATGAGGTAAGCTATGAAGGTTTTTTTTCGATGAAGGAACGTCCTTTTCTGACAATACTTTGCAAGCATTAGTCAGGCACGGAAACCACTTTTCATCATGATTAAAAACATGATTTTATACTGTTTTATTTGTTGCAGTGAATCAAACCGTGCCAATACATCAAGAGTATCAGGAATTGGAAATGTTACGCTCCATGAAGTTACAAGATCTCAACTCTCATATCCTGTGTGTTTTATGTGGTGGATATTTAGTGGATGCTACCACAATTGTGGAGTGCCTTCATTCCTGTTAGTATTTCATCCTAGCAATTTTTGGTAGTTAATGTAGCAGTTCAGGCGAAGAGCCAGTCAAATGGATGTCCTTGACACAGTCAACCGTTTTTGTTTCTTTATATCATAGTTTGTCGCAGTTGTATCGTGAAATATCTTCACAACTCATTTCACTGCCCCGTTTGTGATGTTGAAGTCCATAAAACGAAGCCTTTGCTGCACATTCGGTAATTAGAAGTTTTGAAATGTTTATAAGTGAAGACTGATTATTGGGCTGCCCGTGAGGGCAACGCACAATCAAGAAATACCTTCCATCTATGCGAACAAAGACTAAATGGCGGACGGAACTCTCAGAAAGCTCTGCATGTCCAACTTCCCCGTCAATGGGGCAGACTTTTGCGGTATGGGACAGGTAATTTCAGGTCGTCTGGCGGACAGACTTGGAAGTCGATTTGGATCGAACACAGAATTATTGCGTGGGGTTAATTGACCCTATCTCTACACCGCAGTATTCGATGAGTTTAGCCTGCGTGAGGGCTGCAGAAACAATGCCCTCCCGCGATGATTGTCTTAATAAGCGTTGAATGAGTAGAGGTGAATAAGAAGCTACCACACCTTTTAACAGGTTCGTTAGCTCAATTGTGTGCCATTGAAGATCTCGACGTGGCTGAATGCTTACTTATACGTTGCATGATTAATTGTCTTTTCTTTTTTTCCATTTCTTAAACTCTTAGGCCAGACAGAACTTTGCAAGAAATTGTGTATAAACTTGTGCCAGGCCTCTACCAAGGTAAAGTCTTAAACTAGAAATACATGTCTCGCAAATCCCCAAATTAAGTCTTAACGGACCGGTGGCGTTATGAACTAGTTTTAGCCTCGCTTCGTTAGAAATACTGTAAGGACCTTGTTGGACACACAGCAGCGAAATGAAAATGTTGTCGGGTTCTTGTGTAGATTAGGATCAGCAGAATCTGAACAAAAAAATAGAAACAGAAGAAATGCAAGGCTGGTCCGGGACTTTTATACTTTTGTTGTCCAAGACTTCAATTAGACAAAATTAAGATTTGTTGGCCGTTCAATCAACATTAAATTTTGTTCTGTCTCTATCAATGCTCCAGTCGTTATGTGTACCACATTTCTATGCAAATAAGGCAATGGCACGTAATATGTAGATATCTGAGATATTTTCATATACCTTTATCGTTTTTGCCATAATAGCCTGCATTCGAGGCTCATGATAGACAATCTCCATGCAATCAAAAAAGTTGGCAAAGAACGTGACCTGTATAGTGTGTTAATTCAGGAATGCCTTAAAAGGTTTGTAAGTTCATTTTTTGGTCAAATGCTATAAAATCGTGGTCGGCTCTTATAGGCTGGATGCCCTGAAAACGTTCTAACATACCTTGCAGCAATCGAGTTTGGACCCATACCATGGCAATAATCATTTAGGAAGTACTAAGACTTATGCTACGGAGTCCCTGGCTTAATAGGGACCTTAAGCAACGAGAACGTTCACGTCCCGGATGTCAAAATTGAAACCGGAAGTTGATATTTTCTCTCTTTCTGTGCTCTGACTGAACAAATTTGTACAGCGGAAGTTAAAACAAAGGCATTCAGATCCGCTGTGTAAGACAACAGTGTTCCATCAAGCAAGACATCGAACTTCCGCTTAATATTCATGACGTCCGGGACGTCAGCGTTCTCGTTGCTTAAGCTTACTAATTTATAGGTGTTGGGAGAAGAACTTTTCGCTCTTGAAACACAGAGAGGCGTCTTAAATAATCATTGAGGAATTCACTTTTTCTTAACATACGTAGGCGAATTGAAGCTTCGAGAGAACTTCGAAGAAAAACAAAGGCAAGAAAATATCTCAGAAGGTAAGGTGAAAGAAGTCCATTTTGTGAGGGCGTGCCAATATTATGCTAAGGATCAATTAATGTATAATCGCTTGGAAATGTGACTTAAATATATGTAACTACAATACAATACAATATTCTTTATTTAACGAAGGTGACGTAATAACCCAATAGTTATCGAACTTACGGCTTTCGCAGCAATACAAAATACATATATAAGAAACAATGCCTAATCAATAATATACGACTACAACAAGAGAAAAAATAGAACTAGACAAACGTATGGTCTAACATAGATATAAGATGATATAAACTAATTACCTTCTAATACAGTTACAATAAAGAGAAAAACGACAATCATAACACATTAATTCTTCAAGATGAGAAACGTTGCTAGCAAACTTAAGGAGTAAGATAAAGAGTTTATGCTTAAAATTATTTAATCTAGATGAAAAAATAATAGAATAGGTTAACAACAATGGCTGGCTATTGTGTACTGAAATTCAAAAGCTAAGCAAAGCAACTAAAAGCAATTTTCAGCTTTGATTAACCCCCGATATCTTGAGTCACTTGTGCTTGATAAAGATTAAGCGCTTCGAGTGTGTAAATCGAATGACAGGAGGCTGCTCTACCATCGTCGCATTACCTTAATTTCGTTGTACAATCAACCGTAATTTTGTTCGAGTAAGAAAAGGAAAGCGTTCATGTTTGTGAGGGCTATTTATCCAAACTGGTTGCCATTAGCTAGATACCTAACAGCCTAGCTGGAGCTAAAAACGACCTGTATGTGATGCAACCCACTCCGTCACCTTAGTGGTCCCCACAGGAAAGGGGTTATAGCCCCTTATTTTTGTTAACTGTCCTTAATTCTCAAAATAATCGTTTAAACTGTTGCAAGTGGGAAAATCGGCTTACCTTGTTCTTTTACTTATTTACTAGTTACACAGTACCCACCCTATGATCATCTGAAATATTTCATATTTTCAGAGGAAATTTCTACCGAGAATGAAACGAAGAACAAACAGCATATTGAAATGAAAGATCCAGTTTGTATAACACTGGAATATTACAGGTATGGACATATAGAATTTCTGTAGGAGGCATTACAACGCCAAAGTTTGACCTTGTTTAAATGTGACTGAGTTTAATCATAGTTTAATCATTTTTTACTCAATAGACGAAAGAGGAACTGGATGGAAAAACAGGTAAGGAAATGAATTAGTGTTTGTCATTCTCACCCTCATTCTCAGTCATCATCATCATTACTATTGTTATCATTATTACTATTATTATTATTACTATTATTATTATTATTATTATTATTATTATTATTATCATTATTCAATTTCTTGATTTTGGAAGCTCTTTCACGAACTTCGAAAAATACCATTTCCTCTTTCCTTTTTTCAGATATTTCCCACTCGTTATCTTCGATGTCCTTCTGCAATGACTGTTACTGTGCTCAAGAAATTCCTAATTATGAAGTTCGCTATTCCTAGCACACACCAGGTAATCCGCCAATTTGGTGCTTTATTCAAGTCGTAGATTAATGGAAAAAAAAATATTATGTCACGGAGTTTTGTGTTACATTTCGCGCGAGATATTTTTTGATCTTAGATGTAGCCGATCACGTTTTGAACATGTGACACTGTGAACGGAGTGGTTTTTTGATTTAGAGAATTGTAATTTTGTTGAAGGCACGTGTATTGGTTTAGAAGCCCGTTACTTTGTGGAACCCTATTGTTTTTGGCAAGTGTATCGGAATAGAAGCCCGTTACTGCAAGAGATCTATTGGTTTCAAATAAAATCTATCACATATTACACAGACCATGCTGGAAATGTTAATAAATGAAAATATAATATTCTTATTGGGTCTTTTGATTTCCTTAGGTGGAAATCATCCGCTGCGATGAAATACTGCACGGTCATCTTACTATGACAGAGGTTTCTCGGATATATGGACTCTATGCTAAGGTGAAAATGCATATATATAACACAAGCTTGCATTTATCGATGTTGTGGTCACCATGTTGATTTGAAAATAAGCGATCTGTAGCTGGTCATTTTGTTTTACTCTAAGAAAATGCAACCGTAAACAGTTTTCCAAAAGAGTGATCGAATCTTCTCAAAATTTTCACATTTTGTCAGCCGTCCCAGAACCCATCGAAATTCTTCTTTCCAAAACTTGTGTCACCTTATCGCGTATTTTTAGAGCTGTCACAGTTTTTTATTTTTGATATTTTTCCAATCGCCCAGACCGCAAAACAACCTTTTTCTTTCTCGAAAACTTAGTACAGGGTGTAAGTCAAGCTTTCCGTAAAACGTGTTAGCGTACTGAGTTCCTTAATGAATTAGAAGGAAACCAAAGGATACAGACACGTTTAAGTCCTCTAGCTTATTTATATTTTGTTCACAGTCTTTCATGGATCTTGAATACGCCATCCTTGAAGTCGGAGTAGACGAGACTACAATTGTTGAGAACAAAAACATTTACAAATTTTCGCACGGAAAGATCCATCCCAGAAAAAAGAAGAAACGAAAAAGGGAAGCGAACAGTGCCGAAACAAAGATACAGCAATCAACTACTGCGGAATCTTTTCAACCACCACGTAAAATTGCAAGCTTTGCAGAATGTCACAACAGTGCCGAGCCCATGTTACAAAGTGACATTTTACCAACATTTCCAGACACTCCACCAAGTTTTGACCTTATACCAGATGCAAAACCGATTGAATACCGTGCGTGATGTCAAACGATGAGTAGAGCCGGGACTTGTACAAACCGATCGCCGACTGCTGGTTGACTTTGAAAGGGTCTATAAGTTTGGTTCAGACGAAAAGATGGCTCTGGCTCCAGGTATAGAATTCAAAGGGAAGAATCAAACATTCAGAGAAACTTGAAACATTTTTGGTCCCAGCCTTTTTGTAGCCAACGGGCAAGCCTTTCCAGGCGAGCCTGTGAAAGAGTTGGAACGAGAGAGAGAAAGACAAGTGGGGGCGGGGTGGGGGTGGTGTACGGGTTAGAAAACAAGAGGGCAAAAAGAAAACACTCTCCCCTACTCCTCTTTCCGTTTTTTTCTCGCCATAACTTTCGCGTAATAACTCGATCGAAAACGTTTGCTTTATTGTATTTCTTTCCTGAAACAGAATTAGCGTTGCCTTGTTATCAGAGGCTGGAAAAGACTACTTCTGTTGGCATAGCTTGCCTAAAAGCTGGTTAAAATCCAAAACTGTCAAAACTTTTTTTTCTCTTTTAAGTTTCCACAACTCTTGCCATTTACTGAGTTAAACAGGGAACGTAACCTAAAGGTTAAAAAGTAATGTTAATATTTAACTTTTTTATCCGTGGAAAATCTTTATTATCTTCGGATATGCCTAACGGCCGGGTGCTTCTTCTAAGAGAAAATAAATATAAATAACTTATATTGCTAAATATGCTTCAGCTAGCAGAGAAATGTATATAAGATAAGAAAAGGAAAATTTTTTATGAAAATAAATTGCGAAAATCTGCGATGAAATGGAGTCTAATATTGGTGTGCACTTAAATGTGTGAAAAATGGGGTTCTCCTGGTCAAAAGGTTTTGAGGCACCACCCGTTTTTCACGTGTTTTTGTATGGAATTTGTGGCTAACCTACCACCATTTGTAGCCCATCCGCCCCCCCCCCCCCCCTCCCGAACAAATTTGAGGTCTTTAACGTGTGCAAGATATGCAAAAGGTGTTTGTAACACCAAACACTGTCCAGGGGGAGAGGGGGTCAACTTGAATTACATTTTCCTCACCTGAAACACAAAGTGTCCCAAACGTTTTGATCAGGATTGTACAATCTCGTAAAATGTGCGTAGTTTCCAAACTTTTTAATTTAAAAACTGAATTTTCCGACTCAAAATCTAAGATGGAGGTCAAAATGGCTGTGATTGTGATAACCATCGATCTAGTCCTCTCTTCGGGGTTTTCCTCGGTGTACGAGCCGGTGAACTTTTCTATGTTCTGCTGTTTTTGTTTTGCTATAGATTCTATTGTGTTGACGTCTTGGTTTTTTTTTTACATTACCCTTAATTTTAATAGGTTCTTACACCAAGGATGAGCTCTCTTCGTTCAAAGATGTTTGGTTCGTTTATTTTAGTGTCAGCGACTATTAAAACCACTTCCAAGAAAACATCCTGTACTACGCGTACATATTATCCGAATAGGCGACTCGAACTAACATAGAATCAAACGCAATTCAGACAGAAAAGGACTAAAAATAAGTTATTTTTTACACTGATTGCAACCGTAAGACGTTCGAAGCATTTGACGACAATAGCAATCAAGTATAGCCTGCGTCGCAGACAGTCTAAATCCCTGGTAGGTCTCTATCTGGGTCTCGAGTGACAAGTCCGGCTTCAACGCAGGCTAATCAAATACAGATATAATTATAGCGCTCCTTTTTGGATAAGCACCCCTTTAGTCCGATCTCATAGTAATTAACATTAACATTCAATTGCTGGTCAGTATTGCATTGCATAATTATTTTTTGTCTCTGTTTTGTTCAAAGTATTTTCCTCACTTCTTAATTCAGTTTTTTTTCTCACTTTTATACAATTTCAGTAAATATATGCAATCATCGGCTCCTGATGCAATATAATCAGTTGTAAATTGCAACGCCTTTTTTTCAAAACCAAGCCACGCCTTTTGCTTCAAAGGGTTTACTTTCACTTGTTACATAATCAGGTGGCAAGTAAGAATTTATTTGCAGACTCACCATATCTCATCTATTCAGTAGAATTTGAAGACAGGGTAATTAAAACGCTTTTTTCTATTGCTAATAAGCTCGCTCATCATTTTAACCCATTTATATCCCCAGTGTATTACGTAAAACTTGACATGTTTTCCCGAAACATGCGTTCCTCATTTCATGTCATTCTTTTCGATCATCAATTGAAAAGAAACTTTTATTGATGTCTTATAATTAACAAACTATTGTTTTTCGTTCTGAGTATGATATATAAACCGCGTGGAACAGAGGATAATTTTATTCGTACCTTAGTTGTCACTGAAAAAGGTTGACATGACAGTTGGTCACATAATGAAGTTAGCGCTGTTCTTGTTAGCCGTTCTTCCGTCGATAGAGGCAAATTGGGGTCAGTGCAGAGAAGCAAATTGGAAAGGAAAGTTTAACAAAAAGAGCTGGGTGAGATGTGATCACTCTACGGAATACATGACTGGGCTCTACAGAACGGACGGAAACAACGGTGAAATTTCTTTGATCGAGAAAGCTATGTGCTGCCAAGCTCCTTCGCCGAATCAACATCAGCAGTCATTTTGTAAGAAAGCAGATTGGTGGAAAACATTGGACAGGTCAGTAACGAGCCGATTATTTGGTGCTGCAAGGGAGACACGGCGAGGGTTGAATTATACTGATTTATAGTAACATAAAAGAGTAAATTAAAGAGCGCGGACACACCCGAAAACCTGCACAATTTAAATTACCTTATGAGTGCCTGCTCACAACAAAATACAGAGCCTGCTTTTTTATATAATGTTAGTTAGGTTAATAAAAATATTATGGTACTTTGCTAAAGTTCGGGCAACAGAAAGTAGTGAAGTGTTTTACGAAACAGAGGCGTTATGTAATTGTCTAACAAGCAGTCCACGAAATCAGCGTCTGTTGTTGATATAATTTTTTTACAGACATTTCTTATATTCTACCAAATGAGTTTGTTTTTGGAGATCAGTTTCTTTTAGTAAAATGCCCTATCAGCAGCGAACTCGCTGATTTCTGAAAATATATTTCTTTGGCCTATTTTTATGGCGGAAACGCCAACAAGGGGAAAAAAATTAATCTTTGACATTTTATTGTTTAGCAACAAACATTGGGCCAATTGTCCGGATGGATACTTCATGCGGGGGCTATACCGCGGCGATGGCCAATGGCTTCACCACATCGAGGAGGGCAGCTGCTGTAGACCCAACAACTTACCTAACCGATATCTTGACTGTTACGAGAAAGATGTCGAAAAATCATTCGACAAGAAAGGCTGGGGAAAATGCGCCAACGGTTATTACATGGCAGGTTTCTATAAAGGAACTTGTGACAAGGTCTACTGCATCGAAAAATTAAGATGTTGTAGTATGAGTGACGATGGCTGCACGATGGCAGACTGGTGGTCGGCCTTTGATAACAAAGGATTAGTCGAGTGCTCCTCTTCAACACAATACATCACTGGACTGTGGAGAAACAAGCAAGCAAAAGACGACAAGATATATTTGCTAGAGGAAGCAAAATGCTGTCCAGCTCCTGCACCAAACAAGCATACGCCATCAACTTGTCAAAAAGCTAACTGGTGGAAAATTCTGGATGGGTAAGGGTTTCGTACTCCAAAGCTGAATGCAATGTAATAGAATATATAGCAGAATTAGTTTTAAACTTTTCAGTTGTTTCACATCACAGTCAACAGCAACCAACGCCGAGTTTAATTTATGCTTCACGGAACCTTTTTCATTGCCTTTCATTTGGCTGAAACTTCCAGCCAATATTCCCCAATTCCAGGGGTCAGTCCTGTTTAAAAATTGAATTCTCTTTACGATTGGCCGGCAAGTTCTGGCCTGGTAAGCGCCCTTAGATAGACGTTTCTTAAGCCGTTCTAGGATTTAGTGCAGCTATTTGATTGTCATAAAAGACTGAAAAATGTAATAATTTAAAGACAGCCAACTGCTGCAAAAACTTTTTAATCAAGTCATTTAAAACTTTAACCCATATTCTTGCTATTTAAAAGAATGTCTGGGCGATTTGACCAACAGGTTACTTTATTAAAGGATTTTAGACTCCTATATTCTTAGGTCAATAGCATTTTTTTTATCTTTTTCTTTTTTAATAACGAATAACCCGTATTTTTGCTATTATAGAAATAATGTCTGGGCGGTTTGCCCAACTGGTTACTTTATCAGAGGCTTTTACCGCAACGACAACGCCTGGCTACATAACATCGAGGAAGCGACGTGCTGCAAGCCCAACTCTTTTCCAAACAGATATGAAGACTGTTACGATGAAAATATCGGCTCTTCTTTTGACAATATTGGACTCAGCGAATGTACAAAGAATGACTACTATGTTGTTGGAATTTACAAAGGCGGATGCGACGAGCTGCATTGTATTAACACACTAAAGTGCTGCAAAATGGTGGTGGGTGAGTAAGCAAAAGCATCACTCACGTAGCAGTCGTAGACAATGTAGAAATCGTTTCGTGTAGATTATGAAAAAGGACCTGCTTTGCCATATTTGGAGAGGAAACTTTGCATAAGTTCTCTCGCAGCTTGCTTTCGTTGGTAACCAGATATCTTAATAAATAACAGGTTACATTGAAAAGGCAGTTATGGTGACTGTATTATATTCCACATGATAAATTTATAAAATAATAGATCAAGCAATTCATTTGTTGATGTTCTTAAATGATCTTTCATGCACGGTTTAGTCGTAACTGATAGTTTGATCGCTATTGGCAAGTTTCTCAAATTCAAGTCCTCCTTAACTTAACCTTCCACTGGTTAAAATTAAAACTATCGTGATCGATTGTGTAATATTTGGCTATGGCTTTATAGATATCAACGAGTGCACTACCAAGAACCCATGTCAGAATGGAGCTACCTGTGTGAATCTTCATGGAAGTTACCGCTGTGATTGCAAATCAGGATATACCGGCAATAACTGCCAAAAAGGTTTGAAAAATACTTGAACAATTTGAAAGAAACTTAGAAGGGAGATAAATAATGTTGTGGTGGTTTGATATAATCTTACCTTGATATGAAAAGTTATACCGGATATTGGAAAAAAGTTCCTCGCTAGTCTTTACTTCCTTCTCGTGGACGATAAGAATGATCCTCAACTTTACACTCCGGTGTACAATTTCTGTTTCCAGATATCAATGAGTGCCTAAGGAGTCCATGCAAGAACGGAGCTGAATGTATCAACGTTCCAGGAAGTTATCGCTGCGTTTGCAAATCTGGTTATGAAGGCAAAAACTGTGAAAAAGGTCAGGAAAAAACTTTACTATTCACCTGATCGTCCCTACGAGTAACAATTACACTCTCACC
Organism: Porites rus; assembly: GCA_964035705.1. Lineage (NCBI taxonomy): Eukaryota > Metazoa > Cnidaria > Anthozoa > Scleractinia > Poritidae > Porites > Porites rus. The sequence continues at coordinate 12,518,930 of OZ037995.1, forward strand.
TGATTTCTACTCATTTCAATGTTCGCTTATTCTGTTATCCTACTCGTGACCATGTTGAAGACGCTGATGACACCGATTGAAAGATATAGTACAATATTTTGGCATCTTTTCGTTAGATTCTAATACAACTGGAGAGTTAAAGATATTTTCATCGTATAGGGGAGAGGGCAATATTTAAAATCTGAAGCGTAAAAACTTTGTTCAACTTGGAATAAGAAACTGCGCGGGACTACCTTTCCTTGTTTTGTACTTGTTACTATAATATTCCGTAGTTTATGTACATGTATTACGTTAGTTTTGTTTCGTTTAAATTGCGCTTTATAAAAGAACTGCTTACTTTTTAGATATAAACGAGTGCAATAACAACCCTTGCAAGAACGGAGCTACCTGCGAAAATCTTCAGGGAAGTTATCGCTGCAAATGTAAACCAGGATTTACCAACAAGAATTGTCAAACAGGTAATTGCTTTTTTACTTAATAAACAAACAATGGTGAGCTAACGGGCTGCCCTCGCGATATTTTACCAAAAAACTTACGACAAGGTTATTTGCTAGTATGGACTGAATTTAAAAAAGCCTCAAAAATTTCGGCCTTAAACTCTCAGAGGTATAGTATAACATAAAGAGAGCGTGCACTAGGAACAGCTCTTGTGTATTGATCGAGGTCTACTTGTGCACATGAACAAAGGGCGGATTCTGATGTCTCGCGCTGCGCGTTTACGCGCCTAGACCCGTCTGAACGCCTCCACTAAAGTCTGTTGTGCAGTTTATCTAGAAGCGTTATATGATTATTGTGGGATAAAGCGCTCCCTGGCTCCAATAACATTCAAAATGGCCGCCATCTTGGAGTTGACTGAAAGTTCAGATTTTGTTCAATTGGAGGGTTAACCAGTTATTTTTTGTGCTTGAGGTCGTAAATATGCTTATTCAAAAGGTTATTAAACAAAACTAAGTGTTTTATGCTGAGAATGACTTTATTCTTGCCGTCATAGATATAAATGAATGCAAAGGAAAACCCTGTCAAAACGGGGCCACGTGTGTGAATACATTTGGGAGTTACCGCTGTCGGTGTGCATCTGGGTACAATGGCCAACACTGCCAAGCAGGTATTGTGGCTGCATTTATTTTCTTCATATAACCGCATCCTTTCAAGGTAATGACCTTGTGCGCGCTCCGCCCGAAAGGAACTTGTTTAGACTTCAGGTAAATGAAAGGGTAAGAACAGCTCAGTGTCATTTCAAATTTTTAAAAAAGTATATAAAAGTATTTCAAAGATACGCATCTTATGACTACCAAAATGCTTAGACAACCTTCTGCTTAGGGACAGTTACAGCAGTTAAAGGGGATGTAGTGTTTTTGTTAAAAAAAAAAAACTATCCTTTCCTAAATTTAGAAATTGTGCCTTTCCTTTCCTTTGCGAAGGGGTATCATTCTTTCGAAAATGGTAAATTAATGGGTAAGAGTTGGTCCTGGGAGTGGAACCTTTAACTCGTTGAGTGTCCTAAACATTTCTCTGTGAAAGGATTCAATAAGAAAATTAAAAAATATGCCGGAATACCACCTTTAAAATTAATGTTGAAGATTTACGCTAAAAGAACAAAGCAATACAAGACTAAAGAAACTAATGAAGATAGAGACAAAAAGACTGTATAAAGTGATGACAATATCAATGTTTTTTGTCGGTTTTTTTTAATAGACATCGACGAATGTAAGACTAAGCCATGCATAAACGGAGGAAAATGCGAAAATCTTCCCGGAAGCTATCGCTGTAATTGCCGATCCGGATTTATGGGATATCATTGTCAGACAGGTAATGGTATTGATTTTTTTGGTGTGTTTAACAATAAACCCTTTTAAATGCTATTATGTTCATAATTAAAAATGTTCTTTACAACATTTTTGTATTTCATTCTTTAATAATAAGCTTGTTCCATGACCAGAGATATGGTACTTGTAACATTTTGTATACAGACTCTCAGTTCTGTTATCCCAATAAGAAATTAGCAATTTAGATATTTTTATTCATTTTTTTAGTATCTTGTTATAGCAAATCATTCCTCTCCACCCCAGACTGACCCTGTTAGCTTGAAATTCGGTGAAATATATTTCTTCCTCTAAATTTTCAGATATCGACGAGTGTTACAGTGCTTACAATCCTTGCAGAAACGGAGGAACTTGCGTGAACTCTGTCGGAGGCTATAGCTGTCATTGTAAAGCTGGGTATTCTGGAATCAATTGCGAAATTGGTGAGAAACGTTACTCTTTAATTTAAGTTTGAACAAACCACACATCAAAGAACACATCAGTTTCCAAGCAACTTTAGAAAAAAACGTTAAAAAGGTCCTTCCTTCTAATGGTCATCGTCATCGTTGTAATCACAATCGTAATCCGGTCGTTATAATCATCATCTAGTCAGTAATCTTCATTAACTATTAAATATTTTTATCCTCAATAGATAGACAGTTAATTGTAAGTACAAGCTGTCCCGCATCCACTTTCTAACTATCCTTTGTGAATTATGTCTCTTTTTATTCCCCTACTCTCCATACATAACGCTGAAGGAGGTTGCTGTGCACTTTTTGTTAGAACCTTGCTTCATATTTCAGCCCATTAAAAAAATGATAATATAATTAATGTTCTGTTTTGAACAAAATTGTGTTTATAGATTATAAAAACGTTGGCTGCTATAAAGATACTTCAAGCCGGGCAATTCCCACTCTCGAAGGCAAGGATCCCATTTTAGATGGTCAATACTCAAGCCGTAAAAACCCGATAGCTAAGTGCGCTTTAGCAGCTCGCAAGAAAGGTTACAGGATGTTTGCAATTCAAGATGGTGGAAGGTGTGCATCTAGTGCGACTGCTGGGAAAACGTTTAACAAATATGGCAAGAGCAATGCGTGCCGACAAGGAGAAGGTGGTGCTTGGGCAAATGATGTGTACATTCTCCAAGGTCAGTGAACGATATTTTAGGGCCCTTATGGACCTTTAACTTTCAAAAGTAGCCAGAGTCAAAATTCAACAAAACTTCCCATTTTTATTTCGCTAAATATTGAAAAAACAAATAGCACTGCATCATATGCGAAAGAACTGACAGAAAGTTTTCATTTGAATATAACACACAACAGGATTTAATTCAAAAGGTTAGACATCAAATATTAATGAAATAGGATAATGCACAAGTATTGCTCGTCAGTCTTTAATGTCCTTGTAAAACTGAGTCATACGCTCATCAGAACAAGGCAAATACATGAATCACTGTCAGTTTTAATTAGCCTATCAGTATTTCTTTCGATCAATATTAATCAAATACAGGTTCTTCTAGTCTACAGGAATCACAAAATTCCGAGGCAAAAAGAGCTTTAAGAATAGCTACAAAATTTGCCCTAAAATACCCTGAAACATGGTTTGTTTTTTGTTTAAATTTTATGATTTTAAAACTTTGATTAAGGAAATAGTTTAATTTAGTTGGTGCAGACGTGTTGACATTCTTTCCAGTATCAAAGTTGAAGCATGTTCTTTACATTGTGTACTCTCTTTACTCATAGGTTTACCATAGCCTTCATTCTGCAAGATGAAGTTAGCCACTTAGAGGAACAAATTCAACATAAGCTCCGCTGTATATTCAGGACAAACACTCATTGTAGAAAAATGAACTGCATGTAAAGAAATTCAATTAAAATGCATTTAACTAAAGAAACTATTATAATTTTTTTGTGAATTTTTCTATTTTTCTTCTTTATTTTTGTGTATAAACAGTAACCCAGTTAAAATAGCATCGCGTCAGAGCAAATACCCTCTCCTCCCCCCTAATATGATAAATTTGTCAAGCCGAAAATTAAACGATTATGCCCAGACTGTTCGGCGTGGTTTCCACAGCAACACCTAGGACAAAAGGCTCTTGTTTTGAGGAATTTGATCCGGTACAATACACCATTTCTTGATTCGTTGACATGTATTGGAAAAGGAAAAAATTACCTCTATCGAATTAACTTACATACTGTTTAATATAATGCTCCCAACCTATAACCTTTATGCTAAGGCAAATTGGAACTTAACCGGACCAGTATGGATGAAAATGCTCTTAACCCTTTAAGTCCTCAGATTGATCAAGATTAATTATCTTCTGACTACACTTTTAAAAGTGGTAGTAAGAGTTACGAAATTACCGACCAATAGCTGTCATTTCTCCGTTCAATAAAGTACCGGAAAGTCTGGTTAATAACCAGCTTGTACCTGGAGAAAGAATGTCTACGTTTTACTTTCGGCTCGATTTTTAGAAAGGGATATTTCACTGCATATGCCATTCTAGAAACTCCTGGAGAATTTAAAATCAGCAATTAGTAATAAAAAATAGCATGTCTTAGATTTTAAAATTTGAAAGGCCTTCAATACAATCAACCACCATACTCAAATATATAGATTTGACCATAGCGAATAGCGAAGCTCCCGTTTATGCATTTTAAATTTACTTAAGATAATGAACTTTAAACCATTGAAAACAAATCCACAAATCTATCCTTAATTTTAGGGAGAACTATATGACTGAAAAGGTGAACATGAGCCTGCTCGCGCGTGTATGGAACTCCGCTACTACGAAAACTAAGTAAATATGGCTGGGATTTGAAGACTCCTCCATACATGGTTTTCAAGCTATTCGACTAATCGTAAACAATACAGCATCTAGCCAGAGTATAACAGTGTTGTGCCTCAAGGCTGTAAAACAGGACCACTGTTGTTTATCTGCTGTATATTATTGACTTGCCCAAGGCTTTAAACAAATTAACCTATTCATCTTCGCAGATGATACAAATATCTTTTATTTTTCCAAAGACGCAGATAAATTAAAAAAAAATTACTAATAAAGAACTTGGCAAGGTCCTAAAAATCTTTGCCGCTCAAAATGTTGTCGACTGACTTTAAGAAGACCAATAAATTGCAAGATAACAGCCTCACCCAAGAAACAAAATATAAGCATAGGAGAACAATTTGTAAGATAGAAAAAAAAACGCAGATTAAATATTCGACGAAACTCCAAAACATTAAAAACAAACAGACAAAAATGTTGGAATTTTATTCAAGCGCAAATTATACGTGTATACTATAAATGCACTCAAACCGGAACTGTAATGCGCTCTTGTATATCCCTATCTATGAGCTAAGCCCTGGCTTTGCATGGCAAACAAAGGTACGTATTAAAATCAAAATAAGTCAAAATTACTGCCTTCGCTCTATACTTTGCAAACATTGTAGGAGCATAACATCTTCACCAAAACGATACTAAATGAGACGAAAACGAGTCCAAAGGAGTCCAGCTTTTTGCGGCTGAGTTACCCCTGCTGAAATTAATAGGGACGGCTAATCGGCAGTCACCCGTGATAGCTCGAAGATTTCAGCCTCTGTGCCACACGAACAACAGATTAGGAAGCGTTCTGACGAACGCCTTTCAAAAAAAAAACCTCCCGCTCTCCTAATATTATTGTATTTCGCATGTACGTTTGAGTAAAAGGGAAAGAATAAATGACTGGCTTGAAGTTTGAACTTTCAAACACACATTCTATATATATGTCTTGTATCATCTAGGAAAATCATTTAAAAAACCAAAACTAAACTACTGACTGGCTGTTTCCGTTAGTAATTGTTGACTATGCTCTGCTGCTTGCTGGTTCTGTTGAAATGGCCTGAATTGTGTTGGGTGATTTGCATCGAAGTATCCTCTGGAACTCCCTTTTGAACATAGGATTTACCCTTGCATAAATGAAAGAGTTAACGGTGTTGGACAACGCCAAGCAAAAAGAACAAAGCAATTCCAGATTTCGTGGCACTTTCTCCACTATACGTAGCCGAGTTAAAATAGAAATGGTCCACAGAGGGGTAAAACATAAAGCGAATGTTATTATAAACAACGACTTGTTGATTCGAATCTCACGCGAACTAATTCTTGTAGTTGGTGGGTGTGTTTGATGAACATGGGCGATGCCCCTTTTGTGTTTTCCAATCTTTTTGATCACCTTTCCGTAGCTGATCAGGGTGATAGCTAGCGGGACAGTAAAAAACAAACCAACCATAATCGCAAGACGAATCACTCTGCCTAACCGGCTCAAATGTGAATTGAGACAGAGTGCATAACCTGGACTGAATCGGACTTCTTGTGGGCCGATCAGGCGACTAATAACCACATACACGCCCATAAACAGCCACACAGTCACGACCAAAATGCGAGACTTATTCTCCGAAAACAACCTTTTATACTGTTGATTTGTCTTGCATATTTTTACGTATCTGTTCAACGCTGTCAAGAGTATAATTACCGGTGAAATGTACGTCACATATGTAACTATAAACGCGTTTATCTTGCACAGTGCTTCCCCAAACGGCCATCGTCCAGAGATTAGAACTCCTGTTGACATTGGTAAGGCCAAACTAGCAGAAAGCAAATCTACGGCAGCTAAGGCTGCGATGTAAATGTTGGTTGTTGTGCAGAGCCTTGTATTCCTTGACACCGCTATACAGGTTAAAAGATTTCCTAGTAATGACGATATGTTAAGCAGTAGCATCAATCCAGTCTCCACAGAGATCAAAAGCAAACTTCGAGAGCTTAGCTCCTTTGCCATCCCCTCTTCACCAATAATGTTGACCATGATGGTACAGTTGTTATAGTGTGCGTCTGATGTCCTTAATAAGACATCAATAATTCGCAAACACGTGCTTTCGAGTAATGTGGTCCACGTGTGACTACACCCAAAGGCACAACGAATATACTAGGTGCCTCAACACGTTTATCAGGGAAGCTTTAAAAAAACGTGTGTGAAAAGCCCATGAAAAGATTTGGATTCTCAAAACCGCTAAGTTGTGGTTTTGAAGTTTGCATATGCTAACTTTCTCATATATGTCTATTTGTTAACACACTGGCTTTGAAACTGTATAGTAACAGGCTTTTACCGTTTTTTTTATAAAAGGAAAGTTGACGCGCGTGTTTCTCTCCAGGCAGGGTAACTTTGAATAGCGACAAAAACATTGCTTTCATTGTACTCTTGCCATAACACTTGGGGGATCAGTTATAACCCACAGGCCACATTTGTTGATTATTCGATTAATTCAAAATATGAAATGACTTTAAGACACCTGCCAAAATATAATTTGCAGGTTGGTCGATGGTCGACCTTCTTTATGTCGAGTCCATTTGGTGCCGATTAAAATAGACAATTTTGAACAACTTTCTGTTCCCAAGACCAGAAATACACAGCCGTTTTTTAGTACAATCGTTTCAATTTCTCGTTTCCCTTTTACACTTTGGTTTTGACCTCCAGATGAAACTTGACGCTTATTTGTTACTGATTAGGCAAACTGCAGTTAAAATTAAGAGCGTATAAATAATTTAGTAGTGTTTTTGACAGCGCGTCTTAAAAAAAAGTCAAGGTTACGCCCCTATCAGGTAAAAACATATTAACAATTTTCCTGCCTACGATATCTGTGCCTAGTTACTACATTACGCTAGATAATCACTAGGTACGTTTTTATTTGAACACGAATGTCTTAACACACTGGCAATTAATACTATTTGGGCTTTTCACAAAAATCAAGTTTTAGGAAAAAAACACATCTACAAGCGTAATGGAGGGGGAAGGGGGGGAGGGGGTAGGGTTGGAGTGTAGACTCCCACGCAAGTGTTTTTTATTGCTGGTCTTAACCGGGTTACGGCACTGAGAACTTGAGCAGCGTAGTGATAATTTTGCAACACAGCTCTTGCTACTGTCGTAAAAACTACAGGCAGAAAATTCCTGGGGTAAATTTATCTTAAACATAGAAAACTTGCCAACGTCGTTGAACAAACGCGCAATGTGAGCACATGGAGCGATCGTAGCAAAAAAGTTGCCATCTACGTCATGTCTTCTCGGGATACGAAAATCAAACGAACATTGCTCGAAAGTGGTCTCGGATTGTTGGCGAAAGAATACGAGAAAAACCCGAGTTACGGACACACACGTGTGCACGATAAGATGGTGCCTTGGGCTCTACGAGCACTAGGTACAAAAATGCAATCTCAACGCTATGAATCATCGCAACGGTCAAAAATTATATTATGATTTCATTGAACTAGTTTTTCTAAACATGTAGCGCCGGTTTGTTTGATTTTGTCGGCCATAGGGAGTTAAAGTTTACCAACGCGTCGTTGCAAAACATTCTGCTTCACGAAGCTTAATTCCACAGTAAAAGATTTCCTCAGTCACATCAATTTCTCAATGGTTTCTTTCTTACGGTCTTTATTGTTGCTGTTTCATTTATGCGTATTCCTTTCACAATTATCTGAGCTTGTATGGATGCTGGCAGAAGAAAAAAGCCTTCATGATTGGCATCAAAGCGCTTCCCATCCTTTGGTCCTCCGGCCAACGGCAATAAAAGTTTTAAACGCCAAAAACTCCAGATTTCGCCCAAATCGAAACTTAACGGGAACAATATATCATTGATCTGTAATCCTGAGAAGTTATAGTTAGTATTGAACTCGGCCAAGCGCGATGCAAACGGATTTTTCAAGGTTCTCTTACTCTCCTGCATCTTTTGATTTCGCGACATCCTGTCCGACAATCAAATTTTGGTGCATGCGCTGTAACGGAATACTGTTCCTTTAAAGTCCCTAATAATTACCTCAGATGACCGCTTTATTGAGATGTTCTAAAATTTCACATGCTAAACGAAACTAAAATCAAATTAGAATGTAATAATTGCACGGATCGGAAAAATGCATGTTTTTATTGCATATAAGTACAAAAAAACATCAAGTATAAACCAGCTGTTGCCGTTAACGCGAACAACTAGGCTAAAATTCATCACCTCACCTCCTCTAAAAAGCTCAAGAACTGCGAAAGAGTCCTAATTAAGGGAGAATGATTGGCATTGGCGTGAGGTTGATTGAGAGGAAGGAGGAAGTACAAGTTTTGGGTTGGTTGCACTGTAAGCTGTCATGTAAAATGGGACTAAACGTGCGATATATGCGTTATTGACCAAGTGTGAGGGAGGCCATAGATGGCTCCATCGTCCAGGTTCAGTGAAACCATGATATAACGAACCTCTATATAATGAAGTCCTCGGTATAACGAACGATTTTTCTTTATCCCAGTAACAGTAAAACATATGAAAAAGGGCCTCCATATAACGAAACCTCTTTATAGCGAACAGATTTTGCCAGTCTCTTGAGCCTTCGTTGTATCGAGGTTCCACTGTTCAAAGAAACGAAAAAAAAGTTAAGTAACAAGTCCAATATCCAGCTAACTTGACCGAACAATCTTGGTTAATAAAGGATTTATTACTTAGCCAAAACAGACCCAAAAAAGAGAACTTTTCTTTGATCAATCCAGAGATGGGGTCCTTTGCTAGCTTGTACAAAGACGTTGTTTTTTTTCTTTTCGTTCTTTCGAAAACATCGGCGAGCGCGCGAGGGCGAGCGCGAGAGCGGGCGTGAAGCGCGAGAACGAGCGCGGAGAGCGAGAAAGAAAAATGACGAGTCCTTTGCCCGCTCGGGTAGCCAATCAGAAAGCAGGATTCTCTTCATCTTGCCCTCTTAGCTTGTTGGTTCTCTCCTTTGCCCCGAGAGGGTTTTCTCCGGGTACTCCGGTTTTCTCCCCTCCTCAAAAACCAACAGTTCCAAATTCCAATTCGACCAGAAATCAGGTCAAAGAAGAACCACTAAGCTAATGTACTACCGCTAAATCGTTATTCATTTATTTATTTATATTTAGCTAAAAAAGTGTGGTTACTGAACGGGTCTCACCCATAAACAGATGGATATCTGGTCAACATAGCTTTTATTCGTTAAATACAGTGACCCTCCACAGGACATGTGACAGGATTTTAATGCTAAAGGTGAAAGCACGCTCACGACACGCTTTCACTTTAAAACAAAAGAATTTATTTTAACACGCTTTAGCACGCTTGCAATCTTGCCTCATTAGCAATTTCTTTTGTTTCAGAGGACACGCTTGAGACAATTAAGCGTGAGCAAGTCGAACAAAAGAGCATGCTAAAATTTTCAAACAAAAGCTCCGTGCGAAAAAGCACAACACGCTTTCAGTGTGCGCAAAAGCACGCAAGGCGTGCTATCTATAAGCTGAATAAATTTGCTCTACAAAAAGGAACCGTAAATGATTATGAAGAGCACCCTTTTTTGGAAAATATCGAGAAAGAAAAAGTTCTACCTCAGCGATCGCAGCGATAGTATCTGATTGAAAAAACGTTGTCGCTTGAAAAGTATGAACAGTGAACGGTGGGACCTACTGGATTTATGGGTAGAACTATATTAGCATTGCAAAATCAAAGTTCTTTCCAGAAATGTTTACTGACGAAGCTGTGCAAAGGTTATCTTAACTTTCCTTAATTTAAAACACATTTCAATTTTCTCAGAAACAGTGATCTTTCGGACTTAAGTCACTTTCTCGCCGATCGCAGCAATCGCAGCGATCAAATAGAAATCATCAAGTGCCAGGATCGCTAAGTTGTATTTATTTTTTAGCGATTGCAAGGATCGTATATCGTACGTAGCTAGTGATCAAATGAAAACCAGTCTGCTTTTCTAGATGTACCAAAATTCGAAAACGGTTTCAATGTTGCTTAATTGAACCGGCCGGCAATAACACAAAAAGGGAAACCGGTATTTAAACAATGTATGCAAACTGGACATGTGTTCTTCTTGAAATATTACATCGCGTATGCTACAGTCTTATTGTCCAAATTCCGTAATCATCCTGTTGTCTTTTTTGTGGTTGCCGTCTGTTTTACAACCATCTAAACAAACAAAAAATTTCGTCAAAGCGCTCGCGAATTTTTTGTTGAGTCAAACGAAATTTCGCTGTCATATCTTAGCTGATTTTATTTTAATGTGAACTTATTCTGTTATCCTACTCGTGACCATTTAAAGACGCTCATGACACTGATTGAAAGATATAAAACGACATTTTGACATCTTGTCGTTAGATTCTAATATAACCGGAGAGTTTAAGATATTTTCATTGCATAGGGGAGAGGGCAGTATTTAAAATCTGAAGCGTAAAAACTGTGTTCAACTTGGAATAAAACACTGCGCAGGACTACGTTTCCTTGTTTTGTACTTACTACTAAATATTCCGTAGTATAGTTAAATAGTTCTACATGTATTGCGTTGGCTTTGTTTCGTTTAAATTGTTCTTTATAAAAGAACTGATTACTTCTCAGATATAAACGAGTGCAATAACAACCCTTGTAAGAACGGAGCTACCTGTGAAAATCTTCAGGGAAGTTACCGCTGCAAATGTAAACCAGGATTTACCAACAAGAACTGTCAAACAGGTAATTTCTTTTTTACTTTATAAACAAACAATGGTGAGGTAACAGGCTGCTCTCGCGATATTTTACCAAAACACTTACGACAAGGTCATTTGCTAATATGGAATGAATTTAAAAAAGCCTAAAAAATTCCGGCCCTAAACTCCAGAGGTATAGTGCAACATAAAGAGAGCGTGCACTAGGAACAGACCTTGTGTATTGATCGAGCTCTACTTATGCACATGAACAAAGGGCGGATTCTGATGTCTCGCTCTGCGCGATTGCGTGCCAAGACCAGCGTCCCCACTAACGTCTGTTGTGCATTTTATCTAGAAGCGTTATATGAATGTTATGTGATAAAGCGCTCCCGGGCTCCGATAAAATTCAAAATGGCCGCCATCTTGGAGTTGACTGAAAGTTCAGATTTTGTTCACTTGGAGGGTTAACTAGTTATTTTTTGCGCTTGAGGTCGTAAATATGCTTATTAAAAAGGTTATTAAACAAAACTAAGTGTTTTATGCTAAGAATGACTTTATTCTTGCCGTCATAGATATAAATGAATGCAAAGGAAAACCCTTTAAAAACGGGGCCACGTGTGTGAATACATTTGGGAGTTACTGCTGTCGGTGTGTACCTGGGTATAATGGCCAACACTGCCATGCAGGTATTGTGGCTGCATTTATTTTCTTCATATAAGCGCATCCTTTCATCCTTTCATCCTTTTCTTGTGCGCTCACCGCCCCAAAGGAACTTGTTTAGACTTCAGGTAAATGAAAGGGTAGGAACAGCTCAGTGTCATTTCTAATTTTTAAAAGAGTATATAAAAGTATTTCAAAGATACGCGTCTTATGTCTGCCAAAATGCTTAGAAAACCTTCTGTTTATGGACAGTTACAGCAGTTAAAGGGGATGTAGTGTCATTACAGAAACGCGCCCATTGAAAAACGTCGCCCCTGAAAAGTGGGGTACCCATTAGGCTTTGCGAGCAAAAACGAAGTTTCAAAGACTACCGTCGTTTTCGGTCTCTTATGAACTTCATAGCGGTTAACTATTCTCACACTTTCAAGAGACAATGCAGAAACAATAGAAGTAGGTTGCCATTGTTTTAAGTGTTGGAATGTCTTTGTCAGTGCTTCAAGTTTATGCAAAGAGAAGCATTTTTCTTCCTCGTGCACTAACATAAAACCCTCGCAAATTCGGTAGTCTCGTGCGAATCGTTTTGATGGCAAAACAGTTAAAGCTAATCAGAAACCAAAGTATTTTTCACTTAAAAACTCATCTTCACGAAAATCACTCGATAAGATTGAATAAAAATGTTTGCAGCGTTTATAAATATTATTATCAGAAGCGATATTGTAGTTGTCTTCAAGAAACGGATTAGATCGCTGTTTAGGTTTGGCCGTTAAATATGTAGTTATAGCGTTCTTAAAGAAAGTATCGCTCTTAATTTTGCCTTATACTTTGCTAAAATCAATATCTTAAATGAAGAATGTAAGTGAGAGTGCTTTATCGTCGAATTTGCCCGTAAATTTTAAGGTTTATAATATTATCCAAAACCCGTGACAAAATGTAAACAAACTATGAACGCATCGGTTGCGCTCATATTTCATCGATCGATTCGAACACCAAGAAGTTTGTAAAAGGTTAAAATTCATTCTAAGTCAGTGCATTGAATTATTTACGGCAAAATCAACAACAATCATCGAGGATTTTTCAATTTTGAAGCATTTAACAGCAAAAAGTCACATGCTAATTCGGAGTAAATTTAGACAGTTTTTAAACAGACTGAGCTATTGTTAGTCGCGTAAAGTTCTATTCTTCATCGAAGAATAGGCAAATGTTGCGGATGTCTGAGCAGGAACAATAACCAGGAAAGGGATATACCCAGGGGATTTCTTGATTGACACTAAATTAACGTCATTTTTCACTTATTTGCATTTTCACGATCGACGTTTTTGAATGGGCGCGTTTCTGAAATGTTTTGTTAAAAATACTACTATCCTTTCCTAAATTTAGAAATTATGCCTTTCCTTTCCTTTGCGAAGGGGTATCATTCTTTCTAAAATGGTAAATTAAAGGGTAAGAGTTGGTCCTCGGAGTGGAGCTTATAACTCGTTGAGTGTTCCCAAACATTTCTCCGTGAAAGGATTCTATGAGAAAATTAAAAAATACGCCGGAATACAACCTTTAGAATTAATGTTGAAGATTTATGCCAAATGAACAAAGCAATACAAGACTAAAGAAACTAATGAAGATAGAGACTAAAAGACTGTATAAAGTGATGACAATATCAATGTTTTTTTTCGTATTTTTTATAGACATCGATGAATGCAAGACTAAGCCATGCATAAACGGAGGAAAATGCGAAAATCTTCCCGGAAGCTATCGCTGTAATTGCCGATCCGGATTTATGGGATATCATTGTCAAACAGGTGATGATATTGATTTTTTGTGCGTGTGTTTAACAAGAAACCCTTTTTATTGTTATTATGTTCATAATTAAAAATGTTCTTTACAACATTTTGGTATACACCGTATTCACAAATGGCGGACACGCGGGATAAAACTGGTGCCTAGTCATGAAAACGAGGCGTTGGAGGGTAAACAAAAATTGCAAATGAAGACTTTCAGTGAACTTGCAGAGTGTTTAGCACGGATTCCACCTAAAATAAGTTCGTATGGACGTCTTTTTGAATGCAATGATGTAAGACGTCTTCTGCTTTTAATGTTTAGTACTGATTTGCTGTTTGCAATCAAAAGGGACGCGTATATCTTCAAGGAAACAGGACGATTTTGTAGGTTGCCGAAGCCTCAGAAGCTCGACAAGTGGGCGATGGCTGGAGAAAAGCGGCAAACATGTTGGCCCAAACTTCACGCTGAAACCGAATACGAAAGCCAGCTCACTGCAATTCTGTAAAACCGAAGTAAAAACAGATATTGGTGGCAAGAAAAAAAGAAATAAGCGACGGATATATAGCCTACTTGTCAACGGAAGAGACCTCCGCCATTACACAAAACAGGTCAAGTCGACAGCGGGTGAAAGAGTCATTCACGAGACTCATTCATTCATGTCAGTGTCATTTTATACATATCTATGTATGTCTGTATTTACAACTTCCTTCGGATGATATTAATTCCGTCGCTTTGGAGTGAATTGTTAGAGGTACGTTGGGAGAGCTTAGCAAAGATTTTTTGATTTCTTTGTCATTGCGAAATAAAATGATAATTTTATCAAAACTAGAAGCTCTAGCGTGTGAATCTTATGGTTTGCTATTTGCCTGGTCTCCTTTAGGGCATTATCTCGGAGAGCTCTTGGTAAAAAAGTGGTATAAAGGTAACATTTTACTAGGTTAAACTTTTAAGGCAATATTTGTGTCAGGACTGAACACGGCAAGCTTCTGTTTCGAATCATTAAATTCAAGTCTGGATCCGTTTAAGAAGACCATCATTTTATTTATTTATGTATTCTTCACTTTTAAAATATTATGGAACATGAAGTTAAAACTCTTAACAACCCAACAGCTGAACCCAAGATAAGAAATAGGAAAATTACTCGCTGAAATGATATGTGGCCGGCTTACTCGGAGTCTGCCGAGTAACAAGTTGAAATTTTGAGCGTACTCCACTCGATCGCTCCTGCATTTATACTAAAAAAATAGTTCTAATTGATGTCCTTCATAGATAAAGACCAGAGAATAACGTCCTGGCAAACAAAAACCAAACATAACTTCATCGAAACCTCAGTCACCGCTTCTTTCCTGTCTTCCTTTTTTCCATCTCGACTTTGTTCAATGGCACACGTCTCTTGCGTTAACAAGTAGGCCATATATCCGTCGCTTATTTCTTTTTTTCTTGCCACCAAGATTTGCATTGTTTATATTTCTGTTTTACCGAATTGCAGTGAGCTGGCTTTCAAACTCGGTTTCAATGTGAAGTTTGGGCCGACATGTTTGCCGCTTTCTCCAGCCATCGCCCACTTGTCGAGCTTCTGATGCTTCGGAAACCTACAAAATCATGCTGTTTCCTTGAAGATATGCGCGTCCCTTTTGATTGCAAACAGCAAATCAGTACTAAACATTAAAAGCAGAAGACATCCCACGTGATTGTATTGAAAAAGAAGTCCGTACAAAGTTATTTTAGGTGGAATCCGTGCTAAACACTTTGCAAGTTCACTGAAAGTCTTCATTTGCAATTTTTGTTTATCCTCCAACGCCTCGCTTCCTAATTAGGCACCAGTTTTTTCCCGCGTGTCCGCCGTTTGTGAATACGGTGTATTTCATTCTTTAACAATATGCTTGTTCCATGACCAGAGATATGCTACTCGTAACATTTTGTATACAGACTCTCAGTTCTGTTATCCCAATAAGAAATTAGCAATTTAGATACTTTTATCCATTTTTTTAGTACCTTGTTATAGCAAAACCGTTCCTCTCCACCCTAGACCGACCCTGTCTGCTTGAAATTTGGTGAAACATTTGTTCCTCTAAATTTTCAGATATCGACGAGTGTTACAGTGCTTACAATCCTTGCAGAAACGGATGAACTTGCGTGAACTCTGTCGGAGGTTATAGTTGTCATTGTAAAGCTGGGTATTCTGGAATCAATTGCGTAATTGGTGAGAAACGTTACTCTCATTCTCGTCCCCAGAGCCGCTTGGCCCTCTTAACCGTCGGAGACTGAGCACGAGGGCCGAAGGGCTCTGGGGACACAGAATCCGGAAGTCCTAGAATTTAGGAGTTCCGGTCGTTCTGCGCAAGCTCGACAAATCATAATGGCGGCCTTAGCAGACATTAAATTCAAGGAATCCTTGTTAACAGCTTTACGTTGTCTAAATCTGGGGACATAAACACTTCGAAAAGAGCAGGAAAACGCGGTAAAAAACGTTGTTGTGAGAAAGAAAGACGTTTTAGTTGTTTTGCCTACAGGTTTTGGAAAATCTTTGATTTTTCAGATGTTACCATTTGTGTTTGACTCTTGGCTTTATACGAATGGTTCTTTCATTTTGGTTGTTTCACCATTAAACGCACTCATGAGAGATCAGATAATAAAGCTTGACAATTTGAATGTTAAAACGTTGATAATTCGTTGTGGTTATTGTTTCGAAACTAGCCAATCAAATTCTGTGTCCCCAGAGCCCTTCGGCTCTCGTGCTCAGTCTCCGACGGTTAAGAGGGCCAAGCGGCTCTGGGGACGAGAATGCGTTACTCTTTAATTGAAATTTGAACAAACCAAGACATCATTCTACAAGCAATTCGACGAAAAACTGCTTAAAATGTTCTCTCTCCTAACATTCGGCCTCATCGCCATAATGATAATGATAATCATAATCATCGTCATCATCATCATCTAGTCAGTAATCATTATTGGCTATTAAATATTCTTATCCTCAATAGATAAAAAACAAATTGTAAGTACAAGCTGTCCCGCTTCCACTTTCTAACTATCCTTTGTGAATTACATGTCTCTTTTTATTCGCCTACTCTACATAAATCATACTGAAGGAGGTTGCTCTGCACTTTTAGTTAGAACCTTGCTTCATATTTTCAGCTCATTAAAAAAATGATAATAATTAATGTTCTGTTTGAACATAATTGTGTTTATAGATTATAAAGACGTTAGCTGCTATAAAGATACTTCAAGCCGGGCAATTCCCACTCTCGAAGGCAATGATCCATTTTAGATGGTCAATACTCAAGCCGTAAAAACCCGATAGCTAAGTGTGCTTTAGCGGCTTGCAAGAAAGGATACGGAATGTTCGCAATTCAAGATAGAGGATGGTGTGCATCTAGTGCGACTGCTGGGAAAACGTACAAATATGGCAAGAGTAACGCATGCCGTCAGTGAGCGATATTTTAGGGTTCTTTTAAACCTTAAATAACTTTCAAAGGTAGCCAGAGTAAAAATTCAACAAAACTTCCATTTTAATTTTGCTTAATGTTGAAAAAACACAAATATCACCATATGCGAAAGAACTGTCAGAAAGGTTTCATTTGAATATAACACACAACAGGATCCACCGACTCAAAGGTTTGCATCAAGTATTAGTGAAATAGGATAATGCACAAGCACTGCTCTTCAGGTTTCAATGTCTTTATAAAAGTCACACGCTCATCAGAACCAGGCAAATACATGCATCTCTGTCAGTTTTAACTAGCCTATCAGTAATTCTTTCTGTAATCAAACACGGGTTCTTCTAGTCTGTAGGAATCACAAAATTCTGAGGCAAAAAGAGCCATAAGAATAACTATAAAATTTGCCCTGAAATACCCTGAAAGGTGATTCGTCTTTTGTTTAAATTTTATGATTTTTGAAAATTTGATTACTGAAATAGTTTAATTTTGTTGGTGCAGACGTTGTTGAAATTCTTTCCAGTACTAAAGTTGAAGCAAGCATTTTTTTTACATTGTGTACTCTCTTTACTCACAGGTTTACCATAGCCTTCGCACTGCAAGATGGAGTTAGCCACTTTGAAGAACAAATTCAACATAAGCCCAGCTGTATATTCAGGACAGACACTTATTGTCTAAAAATGAACTGCATGTAAAGAAATTCAATGAAAATGCATTTAACTAAAGAAACTATTATTTTGTTTGCGAATTTTAGAAAGGGATATTTCACTGCGTATGCCATTCTAGAAACCCCTGGAAAAGATAAAATCGGTAATAAATAATAAAAAAATAGCATGTTTTAGATTTTTCAAAGGCTTTCGATGCACCATACTCTAATATATAGATTTAGCCATAGCTAAAAGCGAAACTCCCATTTGTGCATTTTAAATTTACTTCATTACAATGGACTTTAAGCCATTACAAAGAAATCCACAAATAAAACTTTAAGGAATAACCATATGACTGAAAAAGTAAACTTGTGCCTGCGATCACTTGAAAGCTAAGAACTGGTCAGCGGAAAAATTAAAAAAGGCACATGACCTCGATGAGTTGGCAACTGAGCCCGCGATAAGGTCAGTGGATACTCTGTTTTGAAAGCTGTCAATTGATCATAATATGGAAGAATATGCCCTTCATACCTAGGATTAGAATTTTTGACTCCGTGACTAACACCTGCGCAAACCTTGAAATGAAAGATTATGTAAAATATCTTGGCTTAATGATTGATTCAAATCTTTCATGGAAATACCACATCGAATCTATCTGTCACAAAATCAGCAAGTCGATAGGAATTATAGCTAAAATTCGACATTATGTCCCGCGTCGTGTTTTACTTTCAGTCTACAACTCATTAATTGTCCCTTACTTGACTTATGGTATTTGTGGTTGGGGAAATTGTCCCTTGACATTTCAAAGAAAGATCGTAACTCTACAAAAACGGGCCTTACGTCTCATTTACTTCAGTAAGTCTAAGGAACACGCCGTACCCTTCTTTCTCAAATCAAATTGCCTTCCCCTGCCTAGCATATTTTTCAGAGATTGTAGCTATTTATTGTATGATATCAACAGACAGACAGCACCAGTTAGTATTCTCAATCAGTTCGTTAAAACAAGTCAGATTCATAACTACAGAACAAGATCTGTCTCTAGCGACTCGTTTTATGTTAAGTTCTCTAGAACCGATAAAATGTATGCCTTTTTCACGAGAATCGGTGCCCAAATTTGGAACTCTATTCCGTATTCGATTAAAATACTTAAACGTTCGTCCTTTCGTAAAAAATAAAGGAACTATTACCAAATTTTTTGCCGTCAGAAGATGATTATGTCGAAGTCTCCCGTCTTATTAAGTTATTTAATACTTTAGGTTAGCCTCTCTTCGTAATCGTTATGTACATGCCTTGTTTTATGGTAGTTTAAATTCTATTTACTGTATTGTAGTGTCTTCACTGTTATTTAGTCCATCTATATATAAATCTTGTTTTGTAAATTGTGTTCAGCTCCCCCCGCCTCGATTAGTTCATAAGCTATTTGCGGGTGGGAAAGTAATGTAATTAGTTATTTTCCAATTTTCAATAAAATTTGTTGTTGTTGTTAAAAAAATTTGTTGTTGTTGTTGTTTGTCTATTATCAACTTTTACACAAGTTACAGTCTCCCACACTAGCTAGAAAGTTTCACATTGGTTCCCTGTGCGGCAGTAGCGTAGCTCCACACGCGCGCGAAGCGCGCGCGTGGGCGGAGCCCTATAGCTAAGTCAATCTACCCATCTCAGAAAATTTGGTAATCACGTGACCGTACACCGACCGCCGATCGTCCGTCCGCACGACAACAAAAACCAATGTTTACTCTCACACTTTTAGCTGCTTTGGGAGCCCAAGAGAAAGCTAATTGCATATCAATGTTGTGATCAATTGACAGCTATCAAAATAGGTCATCCACTGACCAGTATCACCTGACCGTACCGCGGGCTCAAGCGTCGACCCATCGAGGTCGAGTATTTTTTGAAGTTATCCGCTGACAAATTACCAGTTTCAAATGATCGCAGGCTCAAGTTCATTTTTTCCAAGTATTCATTTCAAATATCTTGTGTTTATGTCACTATGGCCCCGCACTATTAGGATTTTGATTTCAAACTGACCTCGGAAGCGAAAATTCAGCCAGTTCTTTTAAAAGTACAGGCCCCGGTTGTTCAAAAGGTGAATGGCGCTATCCAGTGGATAAATATCTATCCACTGGATGGTGCAATCGGTTTCCCCAATACTTATCCGCTGGTTAGTGATTTATCCGATGAATAGCGCTATCCAACGTTTGAACAACCGGGGCCAGGCGGGGAAGACCTTATCTTACCATGGTCACGCGTTGGTCACGCTCTACGTCCAATTTTTATACCCTGACTGGTCAAAATTTGACAGGTGAGTTCATGCGGAAAAATTATGCAGCATCTTGAAAGTTGTTTACTTTGACAGCTGAAGCTGAAAGGCATTTAGGTCAACTTGTGATGTTTTTAACTGTCTTTTTCCTCTGGATGTACAAAATGAAATACAGCTGCTATCAAGAGTCTTCTGTTATTCGTGGCTGGTTTGTTTACTGGGTTTTTGGTTGAGAAATGCGTCGCTTGTCAAAACTTGGTTATTCGATTTCGGATGGCATCGTTTTCGTTTTTCACCTTGCTTAATGCCTAAGAGGGTTTAAAAGACTCAAGCAACTATGGCCTTCCTTGATAGCTTTCAGGAACTGAATCTCGAATGGTAAGCCTGAATAATTATTGTATTTGATGTTTGTTTTTGTTATATCTAATTTCATGAAGTCTTGCACAGTTCACGGTGACAGTTTATGCGGCAAGTTTATGCACGTTTGCAGGATTTCAGTCAATGATCTGACCTGGTATCCGGTTTGATATAAGCTTACAGAACTTTAAAAAGGCTTCAGATATATTTGCTCACCACAAATAGAAAGAAAACGTTCCGAAGAATATTTAGTTGAAAATTTGGCTGTAGAAAGAAAACTTTGAGCGATTTTCTTGCTTCGAGGAGTTCACCTTCGAAAACAGTAAACACCGCGCCGGGAAGCCGGCTTAAGCTTTACGCTTAAAGACTCAGGATTTTTAGAGACACTTTAAAACTTGTCTTCATGAATGAAAATTGTTGTCTCTGTAAATGTTTCACCGAATTATATTTATTTTTTTGATTGTTAGTAATCTCTCTTGCAATTTTAATCGCTTGTCCGTGCCGTTTGGTTTCATCGTCCATGAACATCATCTCCTGCAGGAGTACTCAAAAATGTCGCGCGTATCAAATGCTTTATATACACATCGTTATAACTGAAACCATAAATAACAAAAAAAAGATAATAATAAATTCGCGATTGTGTTGAAGTGTAACTCGATCTATTAAAGTTCATTTAAACACTCGACCACACTGACACACTATAGAGACGAGAACCAGCTGGCCGTATGGGTGATTTTGGAAAATTTTGAACGGTTTCGCTTAAAGCCCACGATTGATCGTCCTGAATATTGACTGAGTGCAATTTGTCTTGAAAAATTGTGAAATACCGCATTCTGTCCGAGGTCTGTATGATAAATAGTACTGTTTCACCTTAAATGTGATGTATAAAAATTATAAAAGGTTGGTTTCTTTCAACAGCCCCAGATTTGTTGGCAAGAATTTGTAAAGTAAACCTGTCGAACGGAAAAAAATTCGGCGTGATTTGTTTTCCAAGAATTTGTTTTCGAGGCCTAATCTACTGTGATCTTGAATGTGATCGAAGATGTTTGCTATTTTTTGGGTGTACATATAAGGTTATCAATTCGATGTAATGATGTTTCATTCTAAAATAACTTAGCCTTTCCCTCAAAAGTCATATGAATGTGCCCTTAAGTTGACTGATTTGTGGCTTAAAAGTTTATTGTTTGATTTAAATTATAAATTTATTGATTGGAGCTTCGCTTTTAGCCCTGGCTAAACCTATATATTAGTATAGGGCGCACCGGTTACTAAACTTTTTTGAGGGGGAATCTCATTAACTTGCAGGGGAACTTTAACGCCTATGACGTCATAGCCTTTTGTCTTTATCTCATGAATAAAATACACAGGAATCTCGTTAAGATAAGGTCGTGTGCTATTTTTAGTTGGTTTAGGTTTTCTAGTTACTTTAAGGTGATAATCGTCTTCGTTTTCGATCGGTTAGTTAGAAAATAAGAAACGTTTTCATTGGTTAATTCATAGTGTCTGATCGGAGTAAAGTAAAACTTGACTGTCACTTAAAATCACTGAGACGTAAGGTAATTATGCAACTCCTATTTCCTGCTGCTGTGATTGTCCTACAAGAATTTCAAGGCTGAAATTTGCGAAATTATAAGAATAAACCCGAAGGTGAGATTCATTGTAAAGGATAAAATTGTGTATGTTGAAAATCTGCAAATCGCGATAAAGATACATGCTTACGATATTATACATGTAGTGTACCATATACGGCACAAATGAAAGTGGCCAAAACCGCGAAGAGTATTAGTATTATTATTATTAGAAATTTGTACCGCGCAGTTTCTATGAAAATATTCAACCGCGCCTTACATAAGAAATTAATTATTATTACATGGAAAACAAAACCTAAATTTACAATGCTAAAATTCCTATTAGCCTTACCAAATAAGAAAGTTTTAAGTCTATT
Organism: Porites rus; assembly: GCA_964035705.1. Taxonomy (NCBI): domain Eukaryota; kingdom Metazoa; phylum Cnidaria; class Anthozoa; order Scleractinia; family Poritidae; genus Porites; species Porites rus. The sequence continues at coordinate 12,541,278 of OZ037995.1, forward strand.
TTTAAACAGATTTGTAAACAGATTTAGACTGGAAATAGACCGCATGGTGGATGGAAGAAAGTTCCAAAGTCTGGGGGCGGCACAACTATACGACGTATCCCCAAAGGTGATCTTAGTTCTGACTTTTGGTGATGCTGATAGAAGCTAATAAAACACCAGAGTCATGATTGCGCCTTAAATCGTACTTAGACGGCGGCAGGACGAATATTAACTGGCACAAATAATCAGGTGCCATATCGTACAAACCTTTAAATGTGAGGAGTAATATTTTGTATTCAATACGGTAGCAAACAGGTAACCAATTTAGCTCGCGAAGCGGAGGCGTGATATGGCACTGACGACTTTGGGGCGCAATATATTAAGAGAGCACTTGCATAGTGGAACACGCTGCAACTTAGTTAGCTTATATTTTGGCAAACCACACTATAGGCTATTACATTAGTCTACTCTACTAGTAACAAAGGCGTGAACTAGAGACTGACAGTGCTGCCAAATATGTCTGATATTATAGAGATAGTAAAATGCACTGCTGCATGTCTTGGTAATGTTTACATCTATATTCAAATGAGGGTCTAAATTCGCTCTCTTTTCAAATAATTCAAGAATATTTTCAGCCTAAAATCACCAGAAAAATAAGAATATTTAGCCTGGACCGGGAAACAGCATTCTCATATATAAAAAAGAGTGTATGGTGCACTTCCTTGAATATTCAAGGTCAAAGACTAATATGTTGGATTAGCCATCATCCGATTTTATCGCAATCTGCACGTTATTGAGTGACACAGACCAGGTGTTTGATTGCAGACTTTGTTACCAAGACAGTCAAGCCTTCTTTTAGCCCAATCATCTTTCTCCATAAGCTTCCTTCAGCACTCAAGGTCAAGACTGTTACTCAGCCGTCAGCAAAAAGGAAAACATTGCGTACACGAAAAATAACGTACAATTTTAGCTCCCTGCCATTTTATCCTTTCGTTATTCAGTATTACCTTAAAGCCTTTCAAATGTAAGCATACGCCCGAATGTTCGATTTAGTTGTTTCCTCCCTTAAAAATAATGTTAAGACAATTTTCTGCGAGTATAACTGTCGTGTCTGGGTCACAAGATACTGATGATTTTCTTGCTACTTCCTTCAGCACTGCCGGAAAAAGTTGTTTTCATAGAGCTGAAGCGCTAGTAATATAAGTGCCATCTCTGTTCTTTGCCTCTCAGTCTTTTGTAGCAGCAAGTTAACATCTTTCACGCATTTTTGCAGAATAAAACTATGGTAAGTTTGTTTTTAAGGTTTTCGGTAAAGGATACTAGAGGTAGTTATTAGAGCTTATTAGAACATGTCCACTTACAAAATGATATCTGCCTATTCTGTAAGTGAAAGTTTTTGGCGCTATTTATATATACTACTATTTTTTTTATACTGCTCGTATGAAGTAGCCGAGTTTATATACAGATCAAACAGAAATTGGATGAGATAGATCAAAAGCGGCAAGAGCTTAAATGATTGAAAACAACAAAACACAAGATGGGCTGCAATAACTGACAAATGGAAGACTAAAAATAAGACAATACTGTACAGATGACTCGGTCATTTTTAATTAGTCATCTTTTTTTTGTAGGGTACTTCTGCTCTTCAAGTTTTTGTTAGTGTTGTTTCCCTCTTGTATTTAGGAGTCCATGTAAAAGCAAAGGTAAGAAATGTCTGGCTCACACGTTAAACTTTCTATCTAGTTGACGTTCTACTTTTAATAAGATGTACCATCGCTTTTTTTAAAGAATAACCTGGCTAATAAATTGCATATATCATTGCAAATCTGCATGCAATCCTAAAAAATATCATCATTGTATGTGATTATCGCCAAATAGACAAATATTGAATTGACTAAGTCTGCAATCTGTATCGTTTGATAACACAGTCAGAATTGGTGTTTCCTTCACTTTAAGTTATTCCTCGAAGTATTAGGGAAGTGATTCTGTGTCTTAATTCGCAACTTTCTGTTACTGAACGTATTTTTTCATTAATACTATACGTATCTACAATAAACGAACAGCTACGGCGCCCGATATCATGAATCTGTTTCAATGTACCTCTTATTATTTGTTGTCGCAGCTGCCGGTAACGGTGCTCAAGTGGTGAATTCGTGCACATAAGCGAATAAGGAATTGAAAACTGCGCGCGTTGCTCTTTCGCGAGCTCATGCTCCCGTTCTTATTCCATGTGCATTTGTCTATAGGTTGAGCACTATGCTGTTCAATTTCTAAGTCAAGACACGTTAGTCAGGGAGGAGGTGGAGGTGGACATTGAAAATGGAACCGAAGTTTTTCGTGTACCTCAGCAAAAAGACATGGAGCCGATGGATGTGATGAATGACTTTTTTGCAGTAAGTGTTGAATCGGTTTTAAGGAGTCTCCTTTGCAACTTTTTATTCTTAAAATCCGTCTTCTTCTAAAAACAATGATCCATTAGTCTTTCCTCCACATGTCAATCCACCTAATTATTTTAAAAATCACTGGTGAGAGTTCCTTTAAGACCTATCAGTAGTGCAGGCGAGTTTCAAACACATCAACTTTCATCTTGTACCTATTGTATTTTTTTTTTATCATATCCTCACCAGGGACTGACAGTTTACCGTTTTCCTTCTACTCAAGTCTGTCACATTTTGAAGTTGGACTCTGATTTACCTTCGCCTCAGAAACTAAAAGTTGGCTTAGACCAAGTAAGTTTCATTCCTTTTGTTATAACAAAAAGGGGAGAAAAAATCAACAAAGTAAAACATGCTCAAGCAAACTAACAACCAAAGAAGCAAGCCACAACCTGGCGTAAGGTAGTAAGGTAGCATCTTAAATATCATCTTACCTGTCACATATAAAGCGATTTTCGTATGACCTTGAAAAATGGTTTCGGTAAGTGCTCGCTATTTGTTTTATCAGCAGATTTTCTCCGCCAAAGAAAACCCCGAGCGACTGTGCGATAATTACCTGGAGGTGGCGGGGGGAGCGGGGGGTGGGGGTGGGGCGGAATTGGAAAACTAGAGGGGGGGGGGGGAATAGGAGAAAATGACAACAAGAGAGAGGAGGGGTTGGATGTCAAATTTAATACATACGGGAGGGGCATTACTTTTTCATTCTTTTTTGCGAACTGGAAAAGTAGTGGAAGAGTTATTAGAGTTCAATATCACCATTATGTGAGGGGGGGGGGGTGAAATTAATTTTTGCTTAATGAGAGGGGGGTATGACTTAGTTTCGGGGCATATTTCACCCATTTCCCAACCCCCCCCCTTTCCCCCTCCAGGTAATTATTGCACAGTCCCTAATATGGAGAAGGCATTGTTCGATTGGCCAATCGTGTTGCAGTATGGCGTCAAAGCGAAGTATCGGTTGATTTCTAGAAAGTTCTCGGGCGTTTGTATCCGTTTGATAAACCAATCATATCGCTCTATTTCCGTTCCGTTGTTGTTTCTGTTTTGTTGGCGCATTTTCATTTCAAGGTTACACGAAAATCGCTCTATTACCCATGTACCCATCTAAAAATTCGTTTGAATCATTCTCAACTGAATGGATTGACCGGTGAAAGTGAATTGTTAGCACATGCGTGTTTAACAGTTTTCACTAATATACTGCTAATCGAACCGATTTTGAGTACACCTACCTTTCTTAGATTTTTCATCTGTTTGTCTATGACTAAAACTTGTAGGCAGCAAACCAACTACAGAAACCAGATGAGTCTGAAAAGGCCACGACCATGAAGCAGGAAACAACAGTTAGAGTGGTGGAGTTTGCAAGCCGTTTAGACTTACCGCAAAGGATTCTGGACTTTTGTGGCAGTTTTTTCAATTTACAACGTTGAAGTCACTTCACTTCACCTAAATGACCGATCCATTCAAGTTCCAGCAGGTATGTAAAGGAACGAGACGTGGATTACTTTAAGCGATCAAAAAACTGAGATAACTGAGCTTTTAATCCATGAACCTTTCAGTACAAACATGTCGATGTTTCTTAGTCCTTTCATGAAGGATTTTAAAATTGCGTTCTTCATTATACATGATACAGTCAGTGATGACCAAGTATGTATGAAATACAATCAAAATTCTGGTTTCGGAGTCCACCTCCCATGTAATACACTTTAGGAACCCGCTTCTCAGTCAAGTCATAATAGGTTTAAGACTCATTTATAAAAGTGTACAGACACCTTCAAACAGCGACCGCGAAGGTTAAACCTTTCGTAGATGCAGCGCTCTACCCTATTCTATCCAGCAATGACATCCACCTGTCTTAACGGCTAATAGCAATGCCAATCGGTTGTGCTGAAAATTTAATTTCCAGTTTTTGGAGATCAGACCTACTCTTGCGTGAGCAAATTCCAAATCAAGTTTCCTATAAATTTTGCTGGGTGTGTAAATTGTGCTAATGGGGAGGGGGTGGGGCATCTTTTGTTTGTTCCGACCGAGCAAGCCACGTTTTCACATTAACACATCCATGTTTTAATGAAGAAAATAGTTGTCAGACAAGGTCATAGAAACCTCGCCATGGCTCATATGAATGGGTTCTTAGTGAAACTCTTTTGTCAATTTTTTGTTATACAAGGTTCTAGACGTAAGAAGCGACAACTGTTTTTTCCACCAGCCTGCTCTACGTCAGACAAAAACACGGTGCAGTTGTGTTTGGATCTCTATGGGCCCGCGGGATACTATTGGCTGACAAAGAATATGAACCGCAATATTAACAATAATTATTACTACATTATAAAATGTGACAAAGACAACTTTGGACATAAGTGTAGTAATCATGTTCGAGTGTATAGGTACTATTGCTATACGTTTTACTGCTGATTTCAACTTTTATTGCTTATGACAACTTTCTAATTGAGCATTGTGTAAAGATGGAGTTTCAACATAGCATGCGTTTGTAACTGTTAGTACAGTTGATACTGCGATCAAATAGTGTTTTAAAAACATGTAAACGCCAGAAGTTAATGGCTGCATAAGGAATAATGACCATTTCACCAACTGTAACAGATATCGTGTTGCACTTAATTTTACTAAAACAAATAACCATTTCGCCCCGTGTGAGGAAATCTAAAGAGTGTTGAATTCCAGCCTTAATTTTTTTTGTCAGGGGAAAGTTGGATTCGGATTTCTTCCTTCAGCCCAGGATTTCAGGGATTCCACAAGCAAAAATTTTCCGGACTCCGACATCTGGATTCCCTTATAGGGGCCAACCATTTAAATTTTTTTTTTCCACAATTCTATTACAATTATCTTGATCTTGTGTGGTTGATAACTCGAATCTGAAGACTGATTTATGTGGTCATTTTAGCTCCATAATGATAATCCGGATTCCGGAATGCGGAAATTTTTTTCTTGAGGAATTCAGAATCTTGGTCAGTGGAATCCGGATTTCGGCTCTAGGAATCAAGGAATAATTCAGAGTACAATTGTAAAGACATGGCTAATACCGCAGAAAAATTATTTTCTTCCTAGTTGGGTTTGTCCAACATGGCGAGCCTTTAAAACGAGATTACATGCTTTCCGCTTTGTTAAATAGATAATAAGTACGTCAAGCAAATCAAATTACAGGATTTGCAATTTGATATGATTCTTATAAAATTTTACCAATACTGATTAGCTCTAACAATATCTGAAAGCCCATCAATCGACTCCTCATTCCGGACTGTTTATCTTGAGATAATAGAGAGCTTTGAATTTATGGACAAGAACGAGTAGGAGTACGAGATTTAACTTAAAAGTTTTTACACGTGTTCTAAAAAAAAGACACCCCGGAAAGCTTCATTTTACTTTTTTCACCAAAAAGTTTGTACGGCTATTTATATTGAGGGAGGTTAAATCGTCTCCTGATTGCAAAACGATTAAATTTCTTACACTTGATAGCTGAGATTGTTTCCACCACTACGACATTCTCGCTAAATCCCGTTGTAGGATGATGACTGGGCTATCACGTTTTCCCGCCAAAAAGACGCTGGTTCACACGTGAGCAATACTCAGTATTTAGAAAATCTCGTAATCGTACTCGTCCTCGTCTCAGAATCTAAAGCTCTCTATTTATTATAAGGTAGACATATAAGTTCTACAACTCCACAAAAAGGATGTGATGAGCCACCAGTGACCTCAATTTAGCGAAGTCCTCGGTATAACGATTGTCTTCAGCCCTGCCTAAGTTATAGTAAAACGTATGGAACAGAACCTCGGTTTAATGAAATCCTCTTTATAACGAACACAATCCAGAAGGGCAGTCGTAAATATATACCTCGATATAACGAATAAATGTCAACTTGTGATAAAAGATGAATACCAAACAGACCAGAAAGGGTAAGATTTGTGTGTACAGTAGTCTTAAGCAGTTTTGTTTGCCTATTTGTGAGTCTCTAGTGCCGTAGCTATATACAGCTCGGTCATGAGCAAAGAAGAACAAATGTTATTATTAGTTGTTCAGATCCGGGAATGCTTGGTCTTGTAAATTAATTATTAACAGTACCTCGATATAACGAACATAAAATGAAAATTCGTTAACTCGAGGTGTTGTAACAACCAAATTTCCCCAGTCCCTTGGCACTTCCTTAAATCGAGGTTTTACTGTATATATAACGACAAAAGCAAAAAAAAAAATTCAATTTAGTTATCCATCTCTAGTTAGTTATCTCTATTCTAGAACTAGACTTAACAACCAAGAAGCCTATAGTTTTATAAGTAATAAGTAATTAATGAGAACATGAACACTGTGATTCGCAGTAAGATCAATAAGAAACTTGGTCTTCTGAGACGGATTACCTCTTAGCGCTAGGTTGACCATTTTCAATAGCTTTGTTTACCACATTTTGATTATCGAGACATCATCTGGGGCGAACGAGGAAATTCGAAAGTTTGCATGTGCATCAGAATAAAGCTGCTCGATTATTTAACTGGTCCCCCCTCCCGCTACGCACATCTTCTAGTGATGCAACCTCGTCCTCAGGGCTTCTTCCTTTAAGGAAAAAACCCTGGGGACGAGGTTGCTAGTGATTCGCTACCCCACGCCATTTTTGTTTATTATCAGTTAAAAACCTTTTTTCTCATGCCTCTCAATTTAGTTTTAATCGTGGTTTTCATGGTTACAATACCGATGGCGATATAGGAACAATCTTAGGAGAACCGCACCCAAAAGAAGGTGGGGCCATTGGGCCAGTATCAAATGAGTGCATTTCTCTTGATCTGTCACTTAGGGAAGCCGCTTATTTATCCAGTTTTAAACGAAGTCTCTCGAAGGTGCCTTTTAAAATAAAGTACTTTTCAATAAGTAAACATTGTTTACCTGCTTGTGTGTTATTAAGTGTATGATTTTAGACTCTCATTTTTAGAACTTTTTCCATTTTTTAAAACTTTTATCATGTTAATTTTTTAAACTTTTAACTTGTAAATAATTATCAATTATTGAATTCGGCTTTCGTATCATCTGAAGAATTATGGAGATCGAGGAGGGCAGAGGCCGAGGACCGAGACCAAGGCCGTAGGCACGTTATTAAGTGCACGTTAATCGGCACGTTTAGGAGATAAAGGCTCCGCAAATATTCTCCAAATAGCACATGTCGTCCTTCCAATTGTCTTCTTGCTGTTCTTTCTGTTTTTAGCCAATAGTTCGCCTTACTATTTCTTTCTGGTGAAACGAGTAAAATGTTATCCCCAGGTTCTCCCTCTTCCAAAATAACACAACCTCGTCCGCAAGTCTTCTCGGTTAACGGTTCAATAACCTGCAATCCTGCCGCACTTTTGACGTCATCAGTTCAATATGGCAAAATTTATTCACATTTGGTCAACAGTATACGATGAACTATGCGTGTGATTTTAGCCAATCAGAAACGGGAAGATATTTAGAATGAATAATAATAATTATAATTTTTATTAGTGATTTTAGTCTAAGAGGACCCTCCTGTAAATCACTGGTTTAAGTGAAGCAGGCATCCTCAATAGAGATAAAGATTATCATGGTTGCTTGATGATTGCTGCCGATGGAGCATGAAACTCTGAGTAGCAATTGGATGTCTTGGACAAAAAAAAAACGGCTTTCCGACTACATTATTATATGCATGTATATATGTATATGCTGTTGCCCAGGGAGCTCTGTGCTGCTGCCATATGCTGCTGAAAGCAACCATCTATAAATTGTTGCTTCAATTTAACCTTAGTAATTAGAGGAGACTGGTTCATTTTGAAAGCCGACAAACCTCAAAGATGAAAACAACGGTGTGGCAGTTTATTTCGGGAAGTCCCCTGACCGTGAACAATCCTTTGTTTTCTTTCATTGTGACTGAATAAATTAAAATGCGATGTTTCTATTGGTCAGGAAGTTCCAAAAGATAGCAATGCTATTGAACGCTTGGCACGGATGAGGTCCAAAGAAGCTAAAAAAACATATAACAAAGGAGTCTGTCGGGTTTCATGACCATTCTACTTTATTATTATAAGCTGTGATTTAACAGACCTATTAAAACTTTATCTTCTTCGTGCAGATTTTGCATAACTTTGTTTGCATTTATACCGCGGACAAATAAAACAATTCCTTTTTTCCAGGCAATTTTAAAATTTTGATCACTTTGGGCATTTGACTCGTAATCCTTTTATTTTCAGTTCTTTGGCGCTAAAAAACTAATCACAGTTAGCTCAGAACAAGTCTTTATGTTTCCTAGAAACTGAAGCCTAAGGACAAGCATGTTTGTTTTCTAGAATAATTCAAATAGTTTAAAACCGTACTAACATAAAAAGAACTCAACCCTCAGTTTTTACTTCGTTGTGTTTTACAATGGGCCTTAAACCTAATCTTGGTCTCGCCTGTTGAATACTAGATGTAACGAGATGTAACGCTCGACCGTTCATCCTGGTTTCAATAATGCCCGTTACCAATTAACAATTAGTCACCGAAGGCGACGTGGTTATCGGCCAAATAGTCACCAAGATGAAGTCGAGGCCCGGGGAGGGTACTCCCATTCATTACCTACGGGTATGTGCCGCCCAACGGGGTCGTGATTTTGAAGCTCCTGTTTTAGAACGGGGTATCCATTTCAGAGGCATTTTCTAGAACGGGGTATAATATTTAGAACACACGAAAGCTCCAGTTTTGTAAGCAGCCAGTTGAGATTATTCAAGGACAGATTGCTTTTTAAAATACGGTTCAATGTGTTAACAAGCAAACTGTTGTACTCTTGTCGCACCCTGTGTTTTAGCGTGCAGGGCGGGCGTATTTTGGCGCGAGCCCATTTCTAGAACGGGGTATCAGTTTTAGGGCGAATTCTTGAAAGGGGTATAAAAAATTGGCCCATTTCTAGAACGGGGTATCATTTAAGGGGAATTTTTTTTAGAACGGGGTGCCAATTTGGAATCCCGGGCGGCACATACCCACCCAAAAAATACCCAAGTGCAACCCCCCCCCCCCCCCCCCGGGAGTCGAGGTGACTATTCGCCGATGTCCATGTCGGCTGAGGCGACTAATTGTTTTAGTATAATTACATTGATGATTATTCGAGAAAATAAAATTATTGATCAATTTCCGACTCCGAAACACCAACAAATCTGGCTGCAATTTTGAAAACTGCCAGCCTTCAAAAATATAATCACCGCGCGGTGATTATAGAGGGATTAAGCGAAGCTCCTAGCCAACCATAGCGCTCTATTTTCGATAATCATCGATCTATTTATATAGGAAAACTATTTTATGTAGGAAAACTATTTTTTGATTAGATTATAAATGAAACTAATTTGTAGTGTATCCTGAGTAGGCACTGTTGGTATTAACCTTAACTCCACTAACTATAGTTATCATGACAATTAACCGTTCTGTTTGGTTCTTTAAAAAATGGTTCTCAGTGTCAGAAACAGCATAATGTTTTATGCAACAATTACTTTGCATTCGCCAACAAACCCAGAAAGAATGGCTATGTTTCCATTCTTGGTCACTGCAATCTTTGGAGGAACACATTCTCTCTGCTCTTTTCCACTTAGCTGTTCTGCACCTTGGAAAATGCTGCGCTCACAGTCGCGATGCTCATTGAATATTGATACCTTCACACGAAATTCGGGTTGCAGGTTAGAGATGACAACATGATTACTGTCAGAATCAAACGCAACTGCTTCAGCAAGAGCATCGTCTGCATAGTCGAAGTCAAGTTCTTTCTGGTGGTTTCCCTCCGCATCGAACACAGTCACGCGACCATTTCTGTTTAATACAAGACAATGTCCACCATGAGTGACAGTAATGTCCTTTGGTTCCTCTAGAATGTCTTGTCCGAAAATCTTGTCCGATTTTCCATTACTAGTATTGTACTTTTGAACTGCAAAACGTTTAGTATCCTTTTCCTCTCCTAACACAAGAAGCTCACTTCTCTGATTTATAACCATTGAACTGTGAACACCCTCTTTTAATGGAAACTTGTTCAACAGTTGACCATCCTTGTCGAACAAGAATACTTTGAAGTGAAATTTGTCTATCATTATCAGTACAAATATATTGTCTTCATGGTCAGTTGCCACTCCACAGATATCTTCATCAGCTAGATAACTGGGAAGAGCGAAAAATGACTGCACACATTCTCCACTTTTATCGAACACCTTAATAAAGCGATCGCCATTGTCCGCTACAATGATTTGTCCCTGATTGTTGCTCGTGATGTCTCTTGGTGAAATAAGCTTTGTTTTTTCAGTTCCAATTAACCGCACAACGGAAAATTCGGTTACGCTTAGCAATAAAGTTTCTTTCTTCTTTTGATGGTGCAACCTTGAAAGCGCTTCAGCCACTCGTACATCTCTCAGTGGATCAATTCGATGGACAACTTTGCCGCCGTCCTTGGCAATGATTGGAGGAAAATCCCAGGCAACTTTGTTCTTGAAAGCAAGTTGGAAAACATCGAAAACCATGCGATTTAAGTGACAGACACCCGCAAAGATTCGAATATTTTCTTCAAGGTTAAATGGGGATTTTTTCCCTGTACTTGTTATCGCTAAGCGAAATATATCCTGAACATCTGACAGCGAATTTAACTCTCTAAGAAATGATCTGCATGAGAGCAATGCAATTGAGGGATCTTCCATATTTTCCAGTATTTTTGCCATGATACGGATAGACATACCCTGAATACGTTCAGAAGTGCTTAGTTCTCCATTGCTGAAAGCCTCTGCTGCCTTGTACGCGGCATCTCCGAAAGGCTTTTTCGCCTTTTCAAATATACTCCTCTCTCTTTCATTTAAGTCGGTCAATTTGAGACGCTCATAATTATTAGTTACAGCATGCAAGAAATCTGTATTTGTGTTGAGCGTTGACTGGGCACCAATGCATTCAGCTTCTGCTGCTTCTTCCGCAATGAGCTCTTTTCCAGTTGGTCTTTTAATGTTGTTTAATACTTCGTTTAAAATTTCCAGGCCTTCCTTGTAAAAGGATATGCTTGAACGCAGGTCTTTTCGTGCTTGGCTGTCAAGTTTTAAATGGATCAACTCCACTTCAGTCAATATTAGCTCACGACACTGTTTTTCGTCTAGCAGTTTACTATCTTGGAGTTTTTTCAGTATCTCTTGTTTCTTTATCTTCCAGACTAAATATGCAGCAGATTTAAAGGCAAACGATGCAAAAGACACCAGCTCCATGCTTTTCTGTTTAAACCTTCAAGTTCAATTTAGTATCCAGGTTATTTAGTACTGTAAAAGGAAGTTTTAAGCGGATCTCTAGAGGCCAAATGGATCGAAATCTGCCCGCCTGAGTGAAACTGAAATGTCATTGGGAGTTACAGTCCCTCGTTTGTGAGTTAGAATGTTTACCAAAGAATGATTCATCTTCGACGCTTGCATGTGAACAGAGCGTGATTGAAAACAAAATCATCTTCCAAATAGCAACCAAAGCAACTTTTAAGCCAATCAGAGAAGCCGGTAATTAAAATACATATGGATTGAATATTTATACAACGGAATCATACTGAGTGCTCGTTTCGGATCTGTGCCCAAAAAGAAGGATTGTGTTGATTGTTGACCTAGTAGGCCGTGATAGAATGATGTTTATACTTGTAGATAAGATGTTATGGTCCAAGGTCTGCTGTATGACTTTCCCTTTCTGTAAGGAAAAGGTAAGCATTAATTCTAGATGGTAACGGCTAATTAAAAATAAATTTCCGTCTGAAGGGTTCATTAAAGCGGTTAAGGACGTATAGCCCTCTGCTTCAAAATCTGCGTATAGGATAGTTTTTAATTAGCGTCTTCTGCCCTGTGGGCAAAATAACTTTGGCATGAGTATACATTCTGTAGTTCCGCTTCATGACTTTGAATAAAACTGCCGCTTATTACTTATGAAAATCTGACCATTTGTTGATACTGTTGCTATAAATAAATGGTTCCATGAATGAGACGATATTTCTTTGTCCGGCATAGCAACTTTGTGTATTCATTAGTGAGGGCACATATTAAATGCTCAGAGGAAAATGTTTACTCGTTCCAAACTCACAGAAAATATCAAAAATAGGTTTTCTGCTTGCATTTTTTCCATTTAAGCTCTTCTTACTCTGCAGACAGAGTCATCGGATCGTGGTTAGGGACTAACTCTGCCCGGATTATAATTGAACAATCGCTAAGTAATTGCAAACTCTTGCGAATACTGTCTGATTGGTTGATATCGTTGCTATACTGATGAATGAATGAGTCAATGCACTGTCTTGAATGAAGCGATGGGTGTGTATTACGGCACGTATACAATTCAGTCAAGGACGCAGATCTCTGAAGTTTTGGAACTCAACTGAGCCGGTATAATGGATCCGTGTTCAGCCTTATTTGATTTTTCAGTCGCATTGCTTGTGGATAAAGACTCGGTGGAAAGTAGGCAGTTGAAAGAAAGCGATATTCGGCAGAAAATCGACTATGTTAAATTACAGTTGAACGGACTTGCGAGATCATATCTATTATCAAGCATCACCCATTACAGCGAAGGAGTGCTCCATCTTTTCAAATTGAAAAGCAGCTTCAATAAAGACGAAATGGAAAATGCTGCCTATGCAAGGTCATTAACAAATCCCATGACTAACGTAAGTCAGACTTTGAAAGACTTGAGATTGTCTAATCTAGACGAGGCAGAGACAAGAGCATTGAAGGCTGCAAAGAAAGCTTTCGAAAATGCCCGTAAAAAGGCTATCGATGCGTTTAACAATGAGACTCTTCCCATTTTTGATCGCATCAAAGCAATGGCTATTCGTGTTGCGGCGACAATGCTGGCGAATATAGATCATCCCGAAGATGCCTTAATCGTGTGTTTAAAGTGCCTTGAAGAGCTTCATAATGTTAAGGAAATACAAGACAACTTTAGTCTAGAAATACACACAGAAAGAATGTGGCATGGTTTTTACAAGGACTATCGTAGAAAGATGATCTCATCTGTCTGTCGAATAAATCATTTTGTTCGCAGTGCTGCAGCAGTTATTGCAAAGGAAGGGGAGTTGTTGACTTGGCCACAGATTGAAATAGAAGGCGGGAAAGTGGACCCCTTGCATGACCACCGACTTGCTGAAGGTTTGAGACAACAAAAGATGCCGCATTATGAAATAACTCCATCAGCTCTAGGCGAAGAAGGTGAAAGCATGAAGGCAAAAATACCACAAGCCATCGTCGTGAATTCACAGGATCACTGTATTGTTGCAGAGAAGTGGGATAACAGCGTTAACGTATTTGAAATAAGCCCAGACCGCCTTCTACGTCAAATTTCGATTGGCGAGGAAAGCAGCATTGTGGATGTTGCTGTTGGTGACCAAGACGATGTGTATGTGTTGCTCGAACTCAACGCGAAAACTGAACGTGCACGCTTCAAGATTTCTGTATTTGATGAAGAAGGCAACAAAAAGAAGGATTTTTTCTTGAGGGATAAAACAGAAGACGTTTTAAGAATGGCAATGAACAATAACAAGATCTTTGTATTAACAAAGGTTTTTGAGATCCCTGGGAGCGCAGTGGATGTTTATGATTCTGATGGACAATTTACCGGTTTAAGGTTTGGAGAAGAAACATTGAACTGTCCTCAAGACATCTGCTGTACAAACGACGGCCTAGTTGTTGTTTTGGATAAAGATGATCAATGCGTGATGTCAGCTCAGATGTTTAATACAATAAACGGACAGCACATTGACAATGATCTCCTGGAGTCAGTAGAGCAAGAAGAAAAAACCATAAAAAAGTTAAGATCTTCCATAGCGTGCCATCAAGTGAGCAATGATGTTGTTATAGCTTTTCCTAGCGAAACAGACCAAGAACCAGTACGTATTCTTAAGTACGACATGAGCGATGGCATGCTACTGCCCAGGGTGGATCTTCCAATGACAGGGCAGGTCTCCACTCGCGGGGTTGCAGTTACTACACAAGGACGTGTTGCCATAGGTTTACTCGACAAAGTCGAAGGAGATAGTAAGGTACTCATCGTATAATCTTGAATAGATGTCAGAACGTTGAATAAAATAAAGACGGTTTTGAAGTTAATTGTCAGCCGTCAATATATCGTTATGTTATAAAAATGTTTTTGCTGCTGAAATTGACCTTTTAGGTAATTATAAACTAGTAACGATTATTTTGGCGTTCATTACAAGTAATTGCAAGGACATATGGTAAATCTGAATCGAGATCGAGATTAGTTAAGTTTGTAGAGCCAGCTGGATGAAACGCTTTGTGTCTGTGTGGGGCTGACATACAGTCTGAAAGTATTTCGTACATTTTCTTAGTGGCATGAAGGACCATTGTAAACAGTTTCCGAGTATATGCAATTTTTTTTTTAAAATCAGCTTAGATCGAGACAAATATATCAAAGCCTACCATTATTCATGTGCGATTTTTTTTTTTTGTATAGACTCAGTATTTTATTTTCATACATATGGTGTATAGGTCCATTCGTAATTCCTTTAAAGAAATACGAAGGACCAATTGTGGATCAGACACTATTGTAACTATGCAAGGTGAATTTACTTAGGCTGGGCTCTAGCTTCTTAGGAGCAAACGACTGAAACGATTAGTGCCGAAAGAGTTTGTCTTACGTGAAAACGATGTTTAAGTTGCAGGATTTGTACCGTAAAAATTTCTGAGCTTCAATGTTGATAGCCCGGGGAGTACTCCCTATGATGGCCTATACGGGGAAGCTCCTCCCGAAAGAGGTACCTTTTTCAGGCTTCAGGTATATGAAAGGGTAGGGATTTCACTAGTTGAAGTGTACAAAAGGGTACAAAAAATCTGTCATTTGGGTTTGTGAAAGGGCCCAAAACAGCTAACAGATGATAATAAATTCGAGAAAACGTTCTATTTTTGTGATTGATTCCTATTTAAAAGACAGTGCGTTTATAGTTGTAGAAGGGGATGCAAAGTTCTAAACAAGGTATGTGAAAGGGGTACCGGCCATTTGTCAATAGAAGGTATACGAAAGGGGTACCTTATTCGTGCAAAATGGTATATAAATCAATTAAAAGAGTAAAGGGTTGGACCTCGGAGCAGAGCCTCCCCGTACCAACATTCGTTGCAAGCTTTCCAACTTATTATTAGCCGGAGTAGTTACAAATTTTATTAGATCCGTATCTCGGTTGCATGAAGGATTCGTTTCAATAAATCTAATTAACTTTGAAAACTTTAATTTTTTTCATCGTGTAACTTTCAACTATAATAACTTTGTACCCTTCATTGACATATACCTTTTTTTTCTCAGACGACTAATTGTAAGATCCCATTAGGTCTTTACATTTTGTGACTTAAAAAATGATAACAGCTTTTGTCAATATAGGTAATAGCAGGAGCCATAATCGGGGTAGACCTTGAGGATAACCTCTTTGACAATAACTCTGAATATGACGACTGTGAATGTAATTCTGATCATGTTAAGGTGGCTCGATACAGTTTTTCAGGGTCAATACCTCCCAAGTTTGAGCATAAACTACGTCGCCATAAACAAAGTTTTGGAAAAATTGCCACCACGGTTGTATTAGATGAAGATGAAAATTTGTTTTTATCAGGGTTGCAACGGCATCGGAGTTGTCATAGCAACGAAATGACGCTATTCCCTATTTTACTTGCAGCGGTATATCTCGGCACTGGGAACTGTTCTTCGAAAATCATTCACGGGAGCTTTTTCGTCCAATAGCAGCTTCGATGTTCGTGAAGTTTAAGCGAAATCTGTAAGAGCGTTATCGAAATATTTTGGGATAGAGATTTTGTGGTTAGAAATACGGTAAAAAATGGACGATCTTGGTGTTCGGCTGTTATCTGTAGAAAACGAAGCGCTTTTGACATGCAATTTCACCTCATAGTAGTTTCAATCTTTTTAAAAACGTGTGTGAAAGATCAAGGAGATAGCTCCAGCCGATTGCTAGAAAGAAGGGTTCGATTAGTATGTATCGAGGCGCTCTTGTTAGCGGTTTTTTGAACAGTTTGGTCTACTTTAACAAATTAGCGAATAATTTTTAACCCGCTCGATAGATTGTTTAAAAAATTTAAGATTCTTGAGATTAACCTTCCTTTTATATAACCGTTTTAGTTTCAAGATTATTGATATATTGTAAGGCAGTAAAATAAGGGCTACAATTCGCTAATATTTTGGCAGAAAGTTTGTGTTTACAAGTGTGAGCCTCTCATTATTCAGGGTATTGTGTCCAAGTTTCATATTTTCGTGCACAACAATAGCTAGCATTTTTGCATATTTCAAATGCATTGTTAGTTACTGCTGTTCACGTGAAAATGAAACTTCGAGACAATGCCTTGAATAATTAGAGGCTTTCACTTGTAATGACGAAACTTCCGATAAAAAAGTAACGAATTGTAGCCCTTATTTTACTGCCTTACAATATATCAATAATCTTGAAACTAAAACGGTTATATAAAAGGAAGGTTAATCTCAAGAATCTTAAATTTTTAAAACAATCTATCGAGCGGTTTAAAAATTATTCACTAATTTGTTAAAGTAGACCAAAATGTTTACAAAACCGCTAACAAGAGCGCTTCGATACATACTAATCACACCCTTCTTTCTAGCAATCGGCTGGAGCTATCTCCCATGATCTTTCACACACGCTTTTAAAAAGATTGAAACTACTATGAGGTGAGATTTCATGTCGAAAGCGCTTCATTTTCTACAGATAACGGCCAAAAAACAATATTGTCCATTTTTTACTGTGTTTCTAACAATAAAAACTTTATCCCAAAATATCTCGATAACGCTCTTACAGATTTCGCTTAAACTTCACGAACATCGAAGCTGCTATTGGAGGAAAAAGCTCCCGTGAATGATTTTCGAAGAACAGTTCCCAGTGCCGAGATAAACTGCTGCAAGTAAAATAGGGAATAGCGTCATTTCGTTGCTATGACAACTCCGATGCCGTTTCAACCCCGATCAGAACAAAGTTTCATCTTTATCTAATACAGCTGTGGTGGCAGTTTTTCCAAAACTTTGTTTTTGGCGACGTAGTTTATGCTCAAACTTGGGAGGTATTGACCCTGAAAAACTGTATCGAGCCACCTTAATCACCGTGGTGAGAGTGTTTTTGACAAATCCAGTTACGAAGAGATGTTGGACATGTTGTGCGAGAAATATCCCGTTAAAAAAAACTTGTCGGGAAAAAGGGGGCGGAAAGTTAACAAGAATAATAAATTATTATATCTAATGTTCCTCAAATAAAACTTTGAATTCTTAATAAATACAGCTTCACCAGGTTAAATAAACAGCGTAGATTTTCACGGGAAAATATATTAAACATATTACTTTCCTTATCTTTGGCAGCGTGGAGCAATGATCAAGCAGGCGATCTCTTGTGCAGCAGTGGTCCAGGCTCGACTCTCTGCTTAATTTTTTTTCTTCTTTGTTTTACAATTTTTTTGTCTTGTTTTGTTTTGATCATTTTTTCCCGTTATTCTTAATGTTGGCCCATTACAGCCTCGCGAGGTATTTCTGGTAATGTTTATAACGTTGGCATTTTTCTACTACGCATGGATTTCATTGTATATCAAGATGTTAATCACTTGGCCTGAAGTTAAGAGAGCTTTCAAATAAAGTCACAAGACGATCGCTTATCTCCCAAAATTCCACAAGAGAGCCGTGCAAATTAACGGGTTCCCGCGCGAGTTTGTGACGTTGAGAGTGGCGCAGTTTGTTCTAAAGATAGCACATTCGTCTATTTCGATGGAACCGCGTGGGCCCCGCGCTTTCGGTCTCCTACCCCAATTATGGCTACTGGTAATAGCTAAGTGTTTTGTCCACAAAGTTGACTTATTCTCCTAGAAGTATTACCTCCTGACTCTTTCAGTAACGCTTTCACTAAATAATCAAATGTAGGAAACTTCAAAATGTAGAAGAAAGATGTTTTATTGAGTCCCACAGTAGGAAAGTGTATGATTTTAATTATGTCCATTTTAGAAACGTCGTGTTTCCTTTTACTGTGTATAACAATATGAGTTTTGGAAAAAATGTTTGTAGTTCTCCTGGCCTTGTTATTTAAGTATTTTTTAAAAGAAACTTTACAAAATGTACTCTTCGTTTTTGTGAGCTACCCTGATCTAATTTTCATATCAGTGAAGATGATGTTATGGTATGGCAATCATAGAACCCTTGAAAAGAGAGAATAAAGCAATTTGCTTCCGGTTTAGGTAGACAAGCCTGTGCTCTACGAGGAATTGAGGCCCAGCATAAAATTTCTGTTAAAAAAACTCGACGAAGAGAAAAAGTAAGCGCAGAGGCGCCAGGGGCCACCGGGCGCTGCAAGAGCAGTGTCGTAGGGTGTTCTCCTCGGTGTGCATCTCCATTGCCTGATTTCAGACTGAGGGAGGCCCCCAAAGGACTCAGCAATTACCGGAAACGCGTTTCAATTGACTCTTCCACTGTTTTTCAAATTTTAACTGTGACCTTTAGCGAAAAATGTGGAAGAATATAATGCCCTTCAACCTGATTGGCAAATCAACAATAGCATTTTGAACAAGCCAATCATGCCGCTTACTCAAATCCTGCTACACAGGTGGGGGCCCAAAACAAGCACTTCGATGCTGTTTCGCAGACGAACTTAACCAGAGTTAAATTAGTTCTGTCTGAGGCGCAGGCTGCAAACCTTAACCAGAGTTAAATTAGTTCTGTCTGAGGCGCAGGCTACAAAATGGTCTATAAACTGACGTCTTCACTGGATATTTGGATATTCATTCTGTAAGCCTACCGGATTGGCCCAATGTTCCATATCTACTGGTCGAGTTTGATGAAGAAAGAACAGCCAACAAAGTAAGGTTATTCTAAATTAATCAAAAACTCCATGCTTTGATGACATCTCCTTGAGAAATGTTTTGGCCCAGGCATGAAAGGTCGTCCTCCCACGACTGTTTATCAGTGCGTGCTTGTTGTTTTCATAGAATCGTGTTATGGGTGGTCAATTAAGCTTTCCGAAAGACTGCAATGTCATAAGAGCTTATATTACGACTTCAGAAGGAGCAACAAGATTACACGTTCCCTCATTTATGTCAGTTGAGCTTTCAAAATAATAGCCACAGACTAGCCAATTTGTATTATAGTGCATGACATGCTAATAAGATAGGGAGGGAAGGGCGGGAAATAATTGTACCAGGAATGAAGCAAAGCAGATAATCTTTTGCCTGCTCGAGGAAAGGAATGAATAAACACGAGGCTTGTGTTCAATGCCCTAGGACTTGATTGACTGTAGTAAAAACCACCCTGGTTGGCTAAAACCTGCAGATTGCACTATAGACGCACGTGAACGGAAGTGAACTTGGCTTGTGAAATCCCACCCTATTTTACTACATGTCACGCAACACACAAATAATTCTCATGATTATCTCATTCACTACAATTTATGGAGACATAAATTGGTCTTATTTACGGGCTCCCAATTTGAGGCTTTTCATATTGCACATTTTGTTAAGCTAGTTTGTTGTCCTATGCTGCATGTTTATGTTGTGGGTGCTTTTTTTTTTTTTGCTTCACACCCAAACTGGAAGGTGATTTGCTTTTTCACAAAAATAAGGTATAAATTTTCACCCTTTTTCACGAAACCAGTCGGAGAAATAAAGGAAAGGAATTCTGTTCACAGTGGGTGAGTGCCGCCAGCGTTGCTTTTTGCTCCTTAGTTTTTCAAGTTTTGAATTTAGAAATAAAATAAATAATAAAAAAAAAAACTAAAAATAGCAACGCGAGACGCATTTAAGAAAGCAGTCAAAAATAGGGTACAATACCATGGGGAAAATTGTGTATCCGTGGTGTAGTTAACGTGCAAATCTGTCACCGAACCACCATGGTGCAGCAATGGCTAAAATCAGTCTCCCATCACCAATCTGGATTTATCCTTTAGAATCGCCTCCTGGTCCCATTCTTTTTATCAGAAAGTGGTTTTGTGACGGGTTTATGGATGATTGAGACCATTGGCCGTAGACCTTACTTGATCCATCTTACTTGATGTGGTCTCAAAAGTTAATGACCTAAGGCAGGCTTGACCTTCGTTCATGTAATCTACTTTTTATTGCTATTGCATCAAGGCTTAATGCCAAGTCTGATAGTTTTGTTTCATGGCATCGAGCACCTGGTACCACAGCTGTTGATGCTTTCAGAATTACTTGGGCTAATTTTAATTGTTACGCTTTTCCTCAGTTTTAGTCAGCTGTCTCGAGTTTTGGCCAAAGACAAAGGAAACCAAAACGTGTACTTAGCCGTCTTCGCCATCTCTGTACGGTTTTATCTGCACTCACTAGCAAGAAAGGCACTGATGTTAGAAAGACTCCTTCTACTCACCGCGCCGCCTTCTTAACGTCTGTTGGCTGGGATCTCAATGACGGAATAAAAACAAAATAGCGCTGTCACTTACTTAGGCAGCAGAATGAAGTGAAATGCCCATTTAACTTAGTAGATGTCATGGATGGAGTCTTTCCTTCAAAAAAACCTTTTTCAAATAATGAATATCTGATTTTGGATGCAAACTTGAGTCGATGTAGATTTTCTTGCCGTTAGCAATTCCAAACTAACCAAAACAACTTTTCCAATGGCTTATGAAGCCAAAAAAGGACGTCTTACCTTCTCGTTTTATGTGATAAGATGGTTCACGCAAACATTTGTAAAAGTTAATCAAAAAATGAAAAATGAAAGGGTGTTGGAATCTTATATAATCTTTTTTACGACTAGTTATCATCTTCGGCCGGACTTACTCTTCTCCGAAGCCACCCTTCTTGTATGAAGGATGTTTTCAATTTTGTTATCACCGATGCAATCGATAGTCAGTTCTGTTAAAGCTCTTTAGAAAGCGAAACTCCGGTGGTGAACAGGTTTCCAAAACGTTAGTTTGCTTAATTATTGATTCTTAATTATTGACTTAAACCTACTCTATCATGTCAAAAGAGGGCCAAAAAGGAGACTCTACTTACCGCGCGTGGTATTCTTTCCAGAGAACACCATTTTTAAAGGCATCATTTTTTGATACTTTCAAACTGCGGCATGCTATAATTCGTCGCTAGTACTCTCTAGGTTCTAAAGAATAATACAATGAATGGTAAAAACTTAAGAATAATTTGATGAATGGTAAAAGAGGGTCAAAAAGGTGACTCTATGTACCGCGCCCAACGAAAAGCCTTTCCCATTAATAAGAAAAGGAGTTTAGGAAATTGATCTTTCACAGTTTAGCCTATAAAACTGCTAAATTTTTACCACTAGTTATCATCTTCGACCAGTGGCATTCTTCTCCGAATTGAAGCAAACCGTCTTGGTGTATTAAGGGTTTTTAATTTTTTTTTTCATCCATGCAATCAACAGTCTTTCTGTTAAAGATTACCGAAAGCTAAACTCTGTTGGTGAATAGGTTACTTCCCAAAATGTTAGTTTTCTTAATGAGTGACTTCAAAATACTCGGTCGTTCTTTTAAGAGAACACCATTTTTAAAGGCATCATTTTTTGATACTTTCAAACTGCGACATGCTATAATTCGTCTCTAGTACTCTCTAGGCTGGGTCCAGCTTTAGTCAAAGCGGCGTACAATATTGCTTGTCCACAACTTAACGGAAACACTTTGATTTCCCTTTGCTGTGCTATTGATTTTGGAAAGAGTGTGGACCCTTTTACAACGGTTTTGAGCGGATACCAAGCTCACGCATGTACAAGATAACTCTTACGTTATAGCAACAAATAAGCTAAAAAACAAAGTTCTAAAGAATAATATAATGAATGGTAAAAGCTTAACAATAATATAATGAATGGTAATGGAGGGTCAAAAAGGAGACTCTACTTACCACGCGCAACGAAAAGCCTACCATCAATAAAAAGGGAGTGTAGCAAGTTGGTCTTTCACGGTTTAGCCTAAGAATTTGCTACATTTGAATGTGAGTAAGGTCCTTTCTAGTCGAAATATGGTTTTTAGGAAAATTTAGAAGATACTTTAGAAAGGAGCTCAAACGCTTGACTCGTTGTCAGAGGAAGCATAACGGTCAAGAGACTATTTTTTTCTATCACTAATAATCATCTTCGGGCTTTTTTCTTTTCTGAAGTTATCTTTCCTGGTGTATGAAGGTTTTATTTAAATTTATTTCAAGCATACTGAAAGAAAAACACCGGTGGTGATTAGGCATCGAAATCGTCCCTTTTGCTTTTCATCGGTAGATGTCTTTTTGTAGTTTCTTATTCTGGAAAGAATGTCGACACTCCCACGTCACCGTTATATACGGCTAAAAAATTACACGCACCAAAGCAAGTTCAAGAATAGTTGACCTTGTAACAACAAAATTAATAAACTAAAACACGGATTGCCTTACACAGAATAATTCAACGAATGGTAAACGAGGATCATAAACGATGTTCTACTAACCACGTCCATGGAAAAGTCTTTCCCGTTATAAGTAACAAATTTAAATGGGTTATTTTGATTCAAAGACTTTGCTAAGAATTCATTAAACGTAAAAAAAGAGGAAAGCTACTCGAAATTCGGTTTTTTAGAAAACGGAGAAGTCTTTGTAAGGAGCTCAGACGTTTGACTCGTTGAATCAGTTTGACTAGAAAAACAGCATTCAAGTGACTGGTCTTTTCTTCTTGTTATCATCTTCGGCTGGTCGTCCGAAGCGACCCATTTTGGTGTCATGAAGGTTTTTTTTCTAATCTTTTCTTATCCATGCAAACGTTAGTCTTTTTAGTTAAATCTTGCTGGAAGCTACAATCCGGTGGTTTTGGGTTTCCAAAACGTTAGTTCTTAATCATTACCTTTAAAATACTCGGTCATTGCGAAGAAAGAAATTTCCTTTCAAGAGAACACCGTCTATAGAATTCGTGAACTTTTGATGCTTTTAAACTGCCACATTCTTTTCGATGTCTCGGCAGTGGCGGACCCAGTTTAAAATAACATTTTCTGCTCTTCGAGCCTCATTCTGGTCTAAAAATAATGGCCCGGACCCCTCCCCTTGATCCGCCACTGTACTCTCTAGGTTGGGTCCCGCGGCATACAATATCACTTGTCGTAAAACTTAAGATTTTAATTTCCTTTTATGCTGTGCTATTGATGTTGGAGAGAGTGTGAACCTTTTTATGTCACGGTTTTGAGTACATGGTCACGCATGTACAAGATGATTCTTAATTTATAACAACAAATTAACTAATTATGAAGTTTTAAAGAATAACAATGAATGGCAAAAAAGGGTCAATAACGAGATTCTAGACAACACGCGCAATGAAAACAATTTCCAATAAAAAAAGGAGTTTAGGAAATGTGTGTTACAAGGTTACTGAGCCCAAGAACTCGCAACATTTCAATGTGAATAAAATCAATAGTGATTGAAAAATGGTTTTTATTAAAATTGAGAAGAAAGCTTTGTAACGAGCTCAAATGTTTGACTAGTTGTTGTAAGAGGAAGCACAACGTTCAACAGACTATTCATTTCTACCACCAATTATCATCCTCGGGCCTTCGTATTCTTTTCTGAAGCCACCCTTCTTGGTGTATGAAGGTTTTATTTAAATTTATTTTTAGCTTACAGAACACTAAACACCGGTGGTGAATAGGCTCCCACGTCATGGTTGTATGGGGATAAAAAGAACATACATGCACCAAAGCAACAAATAAGCTGAAATATGAACTTTTAAAGAATAATAATTACAATGAATAGTAAAAGAGTCAAAAACGAGATTCTACAGACTACACATAACGAAAAGCCTTTCTCAATATTATGAGAGAGGTTAATGATAATGATTGTCAATGAAGTTTTATCTAAAATCTCCTGCTCTTTAAAAAATAGAATCTAGTCGAAAAATGGTTGTTTTGAAAATGGAGAAGACGCCTCCGTAACAAGCTTGGGCGCGCGAGTAGTTGTTGTCTAAGGAGAAACGACGTTCAAAAGTTTTTTTTTAATACAAATGAATACACCATTTTTTAGAAAAAAAAACGATTGATATTTATTTTTCTTAATGATCTTCTTTCATTAATCACTTTTCGTCTTCCTGCAACAAAAAGAACAACAAATCCGTTATCAATTTCTCTGCTGTATGATATAGTTAAAGAGGAGTTTTAGTGATCGAAGTATTTAAGTACAAGTGGAGCCTCGATTTAACATACAATAAAGGGACTGGGGAAATATGTTAGTTAAATGAAGAGTTTGCTATATCAAACACCTCTATATAACGAATGCTTGGGAAATGTTATATCGTTAGGCGGAGATGAGGTTATAAGGTGTGTATGACTGTGTACATAAACACTTGGATAGTTTGCCAGACACGAGTTCACAGATCTTTGATCTCTTTCTCTATCTCTTTGGCACGTTCTAGCCATTTCTAATACTTTATCCCTTGAAGGACATCTGTGAGCAATTATTGTTCAAACCTTTTAATTTCTAAGGCTTAATTTCACGCAAATAAAATGAACTGTTTGTAAAACTTTAACTTCTCATAATTAAATCTTTTCTAATGTTTTAAAATAAACTATTCTCAAAACAGAGAATGCTGCACAACTTTAAACCATTAAATGCCACATTAATTGTTCCCGGTTCATTCAGTAGTCATTTTTAAAAGTCAGTAAAGGATGGTTTACTGTAAAAATTAATGTTTTTGGAAGCTGCAGAAGCACTGCAAGACTAGAGGTGTTTGGAAATGGAAACACCGCGATGGTGCTCAGTGGCTTTTAAGAAGTAATTATCGTAATTTCATGGGCAACATATTACTACTTAAAACTGGATAAAATTAAAGCGTTAATATTTTCAAATCAACATGAAATTCCAAAATTGCTATTGATAAGTATAAGGTTTCCACACTATCTAGGTGCAGAGATTAGCCCGCGTCCAGGTTTAACGAAAACACAGTTAAAGATGTCAAAGATGCTCCCAAAAAAGAAATGAAGACAATCATAAGATCTTTCAAAAATTGAGAAGGATCCTTAAATAACGTACTTTTTGTCGAAAAATCGCGAAATTTAGAAAGGGTACAGAAATTATTAGAACCCTGACAAAACTGGTAGGAGTAAAATTATTTCCTAATTTCTCTCCGGGTCATTTGATCACACAGGTCATTTGATCACACATACATAGCAGTCCTAATTGTATCATCTAGAGAATTATCTTTGAAGTACAAGACTAAACTAACTGCCCGTTTCCCTTGCTCATGATGTATGTGCTCTTCGGCTTACTGGTTGGGGAATATCCTGAACCTTGTTGCGTGATTTGCACCGAACTATCTTCTTAAACTCCCTCTCAAACATAGGATTTACCCCTGCATAAATGAAAGGGTTAACGGTGTCGTACAACGCCAAGTAAAAAGAGCAAATCAATTCCAGTTTCCGTGGCACTTTCTCCACTAGTACTATACGTAGCCGAGTTAAAATAGAAATGGTCCACAGAGGGGTAAAACATAGTACAACAGCGAACATTGCTAAAAACAAGGACTTCCTGATTCGTATCTCACGCGAGCTGATTCTTGTAGTCACGGGTGGGTGTGTTTGATTAACATCGGCGACGCCCCTTTTGTGTTCTGCAATCTTTTTCATCAACTTTCTGTAGCTGAACAGGGTGATAACTAGCGGTACATTAAAAAAGAAAGCAACCATAATCGCGAAACGAATCACTCTGCCTAACCGGCTCAAATGTGAATTGAGACAAACTGCATAGCCTGGTGTGAATTGGACTTCTTGTGGGCCAATCAGGCGACTAATAACCACATACACCCCCATAAACAGCTACACAGTCACGACCAAAACGCGAGACTTTTTCTCTGAAAAGAACCGTTTATACTGTTGATTTGTCTTGCATATTTTTACATATCTGTTTAATGCTTTCAAGCCCATAATTACCGGTGAAATATACGTCACATATGTAACTATGAACGCGTTTATCTTGCACAGTGCTTCCCCGAACGGCCATCGTCCAGAGATCAGAACTCCCGTTGACATTGGTAAGGCCAAACTAGCAGAAAGCAAATCTACGGCAGCTAAGGCTGGGATGTAAATGTTGGTTGTTGTGTGGAGCCTTGTATTCCTGTACACCGCTATACAGGTTAAAATATTTCCTAGTAGTGACAATATGTTAAGCAGTAGCATCAATCCAGCCTCCACAGAGATCAAAAGCAAACCTCGAGAGCTTAGCTCCTCTGCCATCTTCTCTTCACCAATAATGTTGACCATGATGGTACAGTTGTTGTAGTGTGCGTCTGATGTCCTTAATAAGACATCAATAATTCGCAAACACGTGGTCCACGTGTGACTACACCCTAAGGCACAGCGAATATACTAGGTGCCTCAAACACGTTTATCGGGGAAGATTAAAAAAACGTGTGTGAAAAGCTCATGAAAAGATTTGGATTCTCAAAACCGCTAAGCAGTGGTTTTGAAGTTTGCATATGCTAGCTTTCTCATATATGTCAATTTGTTAACACATTGGCTTTGAAACTGTATAGTAACAGGCTTTTATCATTTTTATAAAAGAAAAGTTGACGCGCGTGTTTCTCTCCAGGCAGGGTAACTTTGAATAGGGACAAAAACATTGCTTTCATTGTACTCTTGCCATAACACTTGGGGGATCAGTTATGACCCACAGGCCACATTTATTGATTGTTCGATTAATTCAAAATATGAAATGACTTTAAGACACCTGCCAAAATATAATTTGCAGGTTGGTCGATGATCGACCTTCTTTATGTCGAGTCCATTTGGCGCCGATTAAAATAGACAATTTTGAACAACTTTCTGTTCCCAAGAGCAGAAATACACAGCCGTTTTTTAGTACAATCATCGTTTCAATTTCTCGTTTCCCTTTTACGCTATGGTTTTGACCTCCAAATGAACCTTGACGCTTGTTTGTTACTGATTAGGCAAACTGCAGTTAAGATTAAGAGCGTATCAATAATTTAGTAGTGTTTTTGACAGCGCGTCTTAAAAAAAGCCAAGGTTATGCCCCTATCAGGTAAAAACTGATATTAAGAATTTTCCTGCCTACGATATCTGTACCTAGTTACTATATTACGCTAGATAATAATCACTAGGTAAGTTTTTATTTGAGCTCGAATGTGTTAACACACTGGCAATTAATACTATTTAGGCTTTTCACAAAAATCAAGTTTTAGAATTTCAACAAAGGCAAAAACACATCTATAAGCGTAATGGAGGGGGTGGGGTTGGAGTGTAGACTCCCATCCAAGTGTTTTATCGCTGGTCTTAACCGGGTTATGGCGTTCAGAACTTGAGCAGCGTAGTGATAATTTTGCAACACAGCTCTTGCTACTTTCGCAAAAACTACAGCTAGAAAATTCCTGGGCTTTTGAATGGTTGTTATAACGACAGCGACCAAAGCTCACACTCATAACAAACAGTAACGCTGCATTTTTTTGCGTTGAAAAAGGACGACTTAAAACAGTTCTATAGTCTCAGCTGTTTCAGTTACCAAAAAGGTGCGCACCTGAAGTATTAGGGAATTTTAAAAGATCCAACGACGGACGGCAACGAGAGAACGTCTCTTTAAAAGTGAATTTGCGTTGTTTCAGTCTTTATAGCGATTATTCCTACCCACTTACTTTGTCTAATGTAGGCGAACCCTCCTGAAGCTGAATTTCAAGGGACCATATCCAGGCCAGAAAGAGAAATAAATTTCGTCGTTGCATGTTTACGTCCTCCATAAAACGCTAAATAAGGCCAGGGCATTTTCACGTCATAGTCGTGCTAAAACATTAAAGAAATGTACTGAAAAAGTGTGATGCAGATGCGAAGTTGTTGTTTTGGTTATCAAACCTATTGTTTTTTATTGACGTTCTCGTTGCCGTCCGCGTCGTTGGATCTTAAAGGGACGGTGTTTCGATTATGCGCACGCGCGAGCGTCATCTGGTCTTTCCTTCAAAAGACAATAGAACTGTCATATTGACTAGACAAGATTTCCTTCCAGACCGCACCGCCGACGGAGATTTGTTGTTTACATTCTCCAGTAATATTTTAGACTTTCGAAGAAGTCTTTCGTCTTATTTAAAATTTGGCTCGCGGCACGAAGACTCATCGCGATTTTATCGCTAGCAGGGCCGCCTCACGAACCGAAAATCTCGTTCCGCTCGCTTTAAAAACAGCTTTGCTAATGTGAAACTCGTGTCAGAGGTCAATTGTTCCAAGTCCAGTAATATTTACCTGATTTGCTCGGGTTCTAGCCTCAGACGTTTGAAAAGATATAAATCAAAATGCAATCTCAACGCTATGAATCATCGCAACGGTTAGTCAAAAATTATATTATGATTTCATTGCACTAGGTTTTCTAAACATGTAGCGCCTGTTTGTTTGATTTTGTCGGCCATAGAGAGTTAAAGTTTACTAACGCGTCGTTGCAAAACATTCTGCTTCACGAAGCTTAATTCCACAGTACAAGATCTCCTCAGTCACATCAATGTCTCAATGGTTTCTTTCTTACAGTCTTTATTGTTGCTGTTTCATTTCTGCGAATTCCTTTCACAATTATCTGAGCTTGTATGGAAGCTGGCAGAAGAAAAAAGTCTTCAATCGGCATCAAAGCGGTTCCCATCCTTTGGTCCTCCGGCCAACGGCAATAAAAGTTTTAAACGCTAAAAAATTCCGATTTCGCCCAAATCGAAACTTAACAGGAACAATATATCATTGATCTTTAATCCTGGGAAGTTTTAGTGTAGTATTGAACTCGGCCAAGCGCGATGCAAACGGATTTTTCAAGGTTCTCTCACTCTCCTCACATCTTTTGATTTCGCGACATAGTGTCCGACAATCAAATTTTGGTGCATGCGCAGTAACGGGATACTGTTCCTGTAAAGTCCCTAATAATTACCTCAGATGACCGCTTTATAGAGATGTTCTAAAATTTCACATGCTAAACGAAACTAAAATCAAACTAGAATGTAATAATTGCACGGATCGGAAAAATGCATGTTTGTATTGAATATAACAAAAAAAAAAAAACAGCAAGTATAAACCAGCAGTTGCCTTTAACGCGAACAACTAGGCTAAAATTCATCACCTCACCTCCTCTAAAAAGCTCAAGAACTGCGAAAGAGTCCTAATTAAGGGAGAATGATTGGCATTGGCTTGAGGTTGATTGAGAGGAAGGAGGAAGTACAAGTTTTGGGTTGGTTGCACTGTAAGCTGTCATGTAAAATGGGACTAAACGTGCGATATATGCGTTATTGACCAAGTGTGAGGGAGGCCATAGATGGCTCCATTGTTTAGGTTCAGTGAAACCATGATATAACGAACCTCTATATAATGAAGTCCTCGGTATAACGAACGATTTTCTTTACCCCAGTAACAGTAAAACATATGAAAAAGGATCTCCATATAACGAAACCTCTTTATAGCGAACAGATTTTCCCAGTTCCTTGAGCCTTCGTTGCATCGAGGTTCCACTGTTCATAAAAACGAAAAAAAGGAACAAGTCCAATATCCAGCTAACTTGACCGAACAATCTTGGTTAATAAAGGATTTATTACTTAGCCAAAACAGACCCAAAAAAGAGAACTTTTCATTGACCAATCCAGAGCGGGCAAGATGGGGTCCTTTGCTAGCCTGTACAAATAAGTTGTTGTTTTTTTTCTTTTCGTTCTTTTCGAAAACATCGGCGAGCGCGGGAGAGCGAGTGTGAAGCGCGAGAACGAGCGCGGAGAGCGAGAAAGAAAAATAACTAGTCCTTTGCCCGCTCGGGTAGCCAATCAGAAAGTAGGATTCGCTTCATCTTGCCCTCTTAGCTTGTTGGTTCTCTCCTTTGCCCCGAGAGGGTTTTCTGCGGGTACTCCGGTGTTCTCCCCTCCTCAAAAACCAGCAGTTCCAAATTCCAATTCGACCAGAAATCAGGTAGACGAAGAACCACTAAGCTAATGTACTACTGTTAAATCTTTATTCATTTATTTATTTATATTTAGCTAAAAAAGTGTGGTTGCTGAACGGGTCTCACCCATATACATATATTTATTCGTTAAATACATAATGTTTACAGTATATTTGTGACCTATTCAGTTAATGAAAGAGGACATGCTTCATTTACAGCCATCTTCAGTCACAAATGTCCTGGTGTCAAAACATCGCACTCTTCACAAAGCCAGCTGGGAAAAATAAACCGTGACCTCGAGTGACCGCGTTATGATGTCGCCAGCTTTCTCAAGAATTCTTGAGATTTACTCTGTTCCCGAGAATTCTTGGGAATCATTTCGCACGGGTTGCTTAATAGAGGTGATCGCTCAAAAGAGATCAAATTTACAGCAAGTATGGGAAGCAAATGTTGGGGATTCGACAAGTGATCACTTAATGGAGATTATCGGTGTAGTTCCTTCAGCGCTCAAAATCCGGAAAGATAGTGTTCGGTGAAGAGTATACTCGACTACGGTTTCTATTGTTTCCTCCGGCCTAGTTTGTTTGTGTTTGTTAAAATACTTCCTTCAGCATAGGTCGAATTTTTCAACCAACTGATTTAGAAGACAAGAAACTCTCGTCTGTCAGACGTAAGAGTTTTAAAGTACCTTCAAAAGTCTTTGACAGATCCTTCCGTCCGCTCGAGGTTAAGATTAATTCACTGCCCCTCAGCAAAAGCGGATACAAAAAAAAACATTGTACTCAAATTGCCAGTGATACGTTCCACTTGAACGTTAATTGGGTGTCAATAGAGTACTATATATCTGTAGATGCAGCCGAAAATTTCTCTGTTTCGTAGCCCGGTTATTTGAGGTACGAAAGGAGAAACTGACCGAGGACGCGCTTGCGCACGAGGGCAGTGTGAACTGAAAAGGAGATGAGCCAAAGTTTAAGATCCCTGCGCAAAAATTGTTCGCTGAAGCTTGAAATTGGCGAAAAGGGCCAAGACTTTTACACTGTCCTTAGCAAATCGGACACAAAAATAAAATGAATCAAAATCCTTGAAGCGTTAAAAGGACACGGTCAGCTAAGGGACCGCGCTGACCTGGACACTACTTTCGCCGAGTTTGAAAAGCGTTTACCTCAACCCGAAATCAAACGTACGCGTCGGATACATCTAGAAATCCGCTTCAATCTTGCCTAGTGTTTCATTCGATCCTCGATCTTTTACAGAAAACCTCTTTTTGAGCAAACGTTAACTCATCTTATGATATTATTTTATCATATTTGGTTAAAAACAGCGGATGCAAAGAAACATGAACAGAAGAGATGAGAGACGCGTAGGCGCCGGGCGGGAGAAATCGCCTTTATTTGCTAAATAACAAAAGAAATGAATCAATAACATTGGCGAGCAAATAATCGTTATAAATATTTGGAAAATCGATGGAAAAGGCTACATATGTTTTGAAAATCAAACTTCCTTCGACAATGATTTATGCAGACTCCGTGTCATTTCTCACCTCGATGTCACTGGCTTTCCCTGGACAAATCCAACGGTGAATTCTCTATAGCATATAAGAAAAAATTAGTGCTCTGCTATGACTTAGGGTCTATAATCACGATTTCGGCTTGTAACTGGTTCAACTCCACAAGGTTTGTTTAGATATTCCGGATGCGCCTCTCACTATCTGTTTCACGCGCGTGTCTTGTGATACTCAAATCAGTCAAACCAGCTAAGAAATGGTATGAAATGCGCATGTGCATCAGCTTACTGTGTCCCTTTAAACCTGCTTGCTGATTGGGTAATGCAGTAACGTGGAAGATAAGTGGCGATGCGGGTCCCCGGGGGGATACTCCTGGGAATTCGTGGTGGCAATGTGCCGCCCGGCTCTCCATGATCCTGACCTTAATCATTTCAGACCAAAAGAGGCACAATTTTTTACAACCGTTTTCAGATCTGGCCTTTAAAATTCATACCCGTTTTCTGACTTGGCCTGTGTCATCATTACTTAGATTAGAACGCCGACAAAAGGTTTCTTAAAATCCAGTCCATTGCTCTGGCTCTTCCGCCCATCTACGCCCACAAGTATTGACTGACGGCGGTGATGTCAAAAGGACCAATCAAAACAGGAACCATTACTAAAAAAATTGTCACCTTTCTGGCTACCAGAAACACCGATAACAACACAGGAAATAACTTCGAGGGTAAAATCAGCTTCGATAATTTATGGCTCAGTAGGGCAAATTAAACATTTCTTGTGGTTTCTTTTTATTTCTGGAACATTTGGAAATAAACGAAAGGCTTCTCGAACAGCATCGTCAAAAGAACATGAATGCGTGACGGATATTTTTTTCCAGACAAACATGCCAGAACAACGCGTCATCAATCAACCAATTGGAACGCAAGGTTCATACAGTGAACGTGGGAAAAGCCAGAACAATGGACTGGCAACAGGCCCTTTTTTTTTCTCCTCCCTTCGTCTCGCACTTCGCGCAAAATACCGCGTTCGCCTCGCTTGGCTACTATGGCGCGGTCATTCGTGTAACCACTCTAGGCGCGGCTATTATGATTACTGTTGTTCTTGGTCCTGAGATATATATGCTCGAATCCCTGAATGGGTAAACACTGATGAAACTCGGGGTTGGGAGTACTCATTAAAGAATCGTAGTGGGAGGCTCCGCCCCGAGGTCCAACCCCTTATCCTTTTATATACCATTTTTGACAGAAAAGTTACCCCTTTCATACACCTTTTATATTGACAAATGGTACCCCTTTCACATACCAAGTTTCGAACATTGCATCTCAGTTAACTGCTGTCTCTAAAACATGAATAAATCACAAAAGCAGAGCGTTTCCTCGACTTTTTCACAGCCATAAGATGCATCTGTTAGCCCCTTTGGGATTTAATTAATTGTAAAAACGGTGGACGAAGATCTTGCTAGTTATAAACGTTGGATCTCTAGAAAAGAGATCAAATCAGCCAAAATTTAAAGAACCAAAAACGAGAAGTCCAAAGACTACTGCAAAGGCAATTCAGAACAATGGCCCTCTTGGGCCCTTTAGGGCCTTTTTGTGTACAGACCGAATTGACCATATACCTCAACTGGCGAAATCCCTACCCTGTCAAATACTTGAGGCCTAAAAAAGGAGCCCTATTCAGGGGGAGCCTCCCGAAGGCTGTTATAGGAAGTACCCACCTCCCGGGGATAAAACTCAGTTATTATACTTGTTATAGCTAAAATAAAGATTTTGTAAAACCAGTTAAGCAAATATTATGAACCTTCAGTTAGTTTCAAAAATAGCTTTTATTGTTTTAGTTCGTATTAATTGGAATTATATAAAGGTGGCACGTAAGAAATGTTACACAAGGACAGGTTTAGCAGCTTAAATAATGCGGAGACCAACAAAGGATTGGGTATTCGCTTAAGGTTAAGGGAGGATCGTCTGATTTTAAAAATGAATTATATACTAAAAAAATGATTGTACGTTAAAAAAATCTAAGAGACTTAGTAAAATTGTCATGATTGACCTTTCAAATACAAAAGAAAACTTATTTATTTACGTTCATCTTTTCGCAAACACTGACTTTGACTTTTATTTGGCAAAACGACCAAAAGTTTAAAGGACGGACCATTAGAAAAGTCATGAGAAGCGTAAAATGGGGTTGAGAGGCCTAGACGACTCTTTAGCGCGTATTTTAGCCTTTTTCATGGTTTGGCTCTCAGGAGTATGCCTTTGTGCGACCACCCTCTTTTGTTCGATACGAGGGGCGTATTCCTGTAAATTTCGCTGAGTAATGGTTGTTCTTCTGTTAAATGCCAGTTTCTCATGAGAATTTGCTTTAGGTTAGGCACTGATGGTTGGTATTGTGTGACAAAAGGTAAGATTCGTAGGTTTCTCTTTTGTTCTGGTGGCACAGTTTGGTACAATTTGTTTGCATAGGAAGTTACATGACCGTTTACAAATGCACAGTAAACTACTGTTGTGAAATTGAATAAAATATTCTGCATGTAGCAATTCCATTATTTACATGTATTCTGTAGTTGATTACCTTTAGATATTGCTGCAGTAAAATGTACAATAGGAGCCACTTAGTGGGTCAGGGGATGTTAGGTAATCCAAGAAACGACACAGAAAATAAGATTTAATTTTAGTGAGTTTAGTTGTTTACTTCATATTTGCTAATAAATGAAAGTAACCTGTTGTCTTTGAGCGATCTTTTTCTTTTCTTTCATTTTATTACAGTGCTTAGTGCTTATTTACATAGTGCTTCACTTCTATAATCTCTCTAATTGTGTCAATAACAAAATGCTTGTATCTGATTGGTTCTTAACAGCCCGTATTTATAGCTTAATTTTAGTATTGTAACTCCAAAACTGTCCGATTTGACCTGTCTGATTATCAGCAGCTTGTAA
The DNA here is from genome assembly GCA_964035705.1 of Porites rus. Taxonomy (NCBI): domain Eukaryota; kingdom Metazoa; phylum Cnidaria; class Anthozoa; order Scleractinia; family Poritidae; genus Porites; species Porites rus. The sequence goes on from OZ037995.1 coordinate 12,575,938, forward strand.
TCGGACAGGTCAAACTGGACAGTTAAAGAACCAAATGAAAATCAAGTAGCAACTGCCACTAGCCAATGAAATTTAACTACATAGCACATGATAACCAATCAAAATCAATAAAAAATAGTGACCAGCTAAGCTATCCAGTTTCAACTGGAAAAGAAAAATTGATGAAACTAACTGGTCCAATGACCTTTATTTATATTAATAAATATTCCAAGACCGAGATTCTGGTATTTTGTTACTGACACAATTAATTGGTAATAGGATTTTGTGTCGTACAATTCAGGGGTAATCAGGCTCGTAATTTCCAATCGGCCTCGCGTTACGCGCTCGGCCGATTTGAAATTTCTCGTCTAATTAATCCCTGAATTGTACTCCACTCAGTCCTATTACCATTACTACTACCTCACCACAATAAAAATCAAAGAGGAGGTTGCACAATTGTCCCAACATCAAGTGGATGACCATCATACATGTTGGCACAATCATGCCGAAATCCGTTGAGAATTTTTCAGACGTTATATTATTAGATGCTTTACTAAACAAAATCGTGGACGTTTAACTAAGCGAAGCTGTTGAAGAGGAACCAGTCTTAAATCACCATTATCAAACCTAACTGACACCGAGAATTCACCCATTTTTGAGGTAGCAGTATTCTTCACGATACCAGTTCGGTACCACTCCGGCATTGCAGGTTTGTGAACAGCTATAACTGATGTATTGACTGATATTTCCCTCTTTTCTGGCTCCTTATCTATTATAAGCACTGGATCAGTCCGTTTGTACACTTGTTTGAATCCGTTATTGTATTCCAAGATGAACTCAATATGAGTGTCATTTATCCCAGATATGAAAGCCCTGTAGTAATTATTTGAGCGATCTCTTTGCGACCACAGTCCCCAAAACTTTGAACCAACCAGGATGCAATCTTAAGAAAAACAGAACAGACGTAAATTACTTTCCGAATGAAGAAAACATGACAGTAATAGAATGGCGTGCTTCTTTATACCATACATTACTGGGACTTAGAGTTTCCTCAAATAAGATTGAACAAAAGACCTAAATAATTGTAGTTCACTTTGAAAATACGTTTAGATAACATACCTTAAGGGTCACAGTTACTTTGAGGCCAAATTTAACCAAGACAGCAACTCAGTAAGTAGCAAACTACCAACTATGCAGTTTGGCCGGTAGCTGTTGCTTGTGCACAGCTCGCCATATCATACTACAGAGAAAGCCATAAAGTTTGACCTCAAGGATAAGGGTCTTATTGTCGATAATAGAACCCGTTGTTTAATTGGAAACATGTGAAATGAACCATGCATCCCAATAAGTGTGTGTATTTTTTAATGGTAGTTTGTGCTAAAATTTGGGAGGTATTGCCCCTGAAAAACCCTATCGAGCCCCTTTAAATCATTTGTTATCAGTACACTATGATAATGTCATTACCAGGAGTGGGACGACATCCGTATATTTCTGTTCTTAAGAAAACCGCCTTCGAGGTGCCAACATCCGGGAATATTTGTAAAGTTCTGGTAACAAACGGCTCTTTGAAATGGTACCTTACAACAGTGAAAGCGTCTTTGTTCCCCTTTATGATCTTTAAGAAAGAGAAAAAAAAAGTGAAAAGAAGACTGAAACAAATTAGCAATCACCTTCCCCTGCAAAATACCACGTTACAACCAGTCAGAGAAAGAACTTGCAATTCTTTACTGGAAAGATCCCGCCTTGTTATCACTGGTAAACATATTGTACAACTAATGGATAGTTCTTCAAACACAATAATGTACTTCACCCAAACAGGTGCTTTAATCTGCCTTGTTTCATTAGTAATTACTTATAATTCAACTTGTTCAAGGTTCAATGCCTAAATATTGCTTGTTTGCACGTGAAGTCACGGCAGCCACGTTGGTGGTGTGTTAGGGTTAATAACAAAATCATTTCGTTCCTCTGGGAACTAAACCTTATTTTCATGTAAATTCTTCAATAAAAAATTCTATTGTGTTGACCACCAACACACCACCAACATAGCCGCCTTATCACGTGGTTGCAAGCCAAGAATAGTATTTGATTATACCTAACCTTTTCTATACCAGACTCTGTATAAGGAACTGGCCTTTCTGCACCAACGAAAAAGCGAAGTCTGTATTGCTTCATCCATTCAGTGTTCACGTTCGCTCCTCCCTGAGTAGCTATAGCAGTGATTTTGAACCTATAAGTTTTACTGAGGTCGATCTGGAAAAACGCTTCTACCGATGTACCCCATGGGAAGCGTCTAGGAATTTGGCTTTGGCTGACGTAACGAAAGTCGGCCGTCTTTAAGTTCTCCGTATGAAGTAACATTCGACAATCTAAAATGAAAACTAAATTTTACTCTACTCTCGTCGTAACACATGGATGCGTAACTATTAGATAGCGTTACAGCCGGCTAACGCGTCATCTTAATCACAAGCGGTGTAGAGTATCTGCGATGCAGGCGTAGAATTTTTAAAGGGTCACGAGGTATAGTTGTTTTTGGTCAATTCTGTCATAACTAAATTACATTAAGGTGCCCTTACCCATTCAAAAAATGCCTGTGTGTGAGTATGAAGAAGATATAAAATAAAACTCATCATAGCCTGTTCAGTCCAGGTTCCAAGATAGTCGGGAAAGCCTAGCTAGAAAAATTGCGCAAAACCGCAGAGAGCTGGGAAGGGACGGGTAAGTGGGGTATGTGAGGATCTTTTTTAATAAATCATTCCGGTATACCAGCTTTTGGTATACCCTATGATTGGCCAATTTTGACAGTTGGCGTCAAACAGGTTATTAGGGACTTACAATTAGAAGATCCAACGACGCGAAGGAGACGAGAGCGTTGCTTAAAAGGGATTTCCTTCTTTCAGTCTTTATCACAATTATTCCTACTTGCTTACTTTGTCAAATAAAGGTGAAACTGCTGAAGATGAATTACAAGGGACCATATCAAAGTTCCAAAAAAAAAAAAAACACCCTTGCTGAGGCATTTTCACTTCCTCCTTGTGAAAAAACGGCAAGGAAATGTACAAAAAAAATTGTGATACACGTGCAAAATTGTTGTCTTGCTTATGAAACCTATCGTTATCAGACATTCTCGTTGCCTTCGCGTCGTTGCATCTTAAATACCCTTTAAGATCCAACGACGCAACCGCCGGACGAGAACGTCAAAGACAATAAAGCACCAATACGCATACACACAAAAACAAACAAACAAAGAAACAACAGGTTTAATAAAAAAAAAAGCAACAACAACAGCAACAACTTAGCAGGTGCATCACGCTTTTTGTTTCATTTCTTTGCCCTTTTTACACGACTTTGATGGGAAAATGCCTAACTTTGCGTTTTATGGATAACGAAAACAAGCAACGACGAGATAATTAATTCTCTAACTTCAGAGGGAGGAGGTTATTTACGAGAAGTATCATATGAAGTATTCAAACTTTAGCTCACTCTATAAATCCATGTAGGTTGTTTTATATTTAGACTGCAAAACAGTCCGTATTTTTTGCGTATTCAGGTATGCGCAAGCAGTCAAACAAAAGGTCTGGAACCAGGCTGAGTTTTGTCTCTCGCCTGAGAGGGCGTGTGAGGCTAGCGCGCTTCGCGCGCGTAAGACTTTTATGCCACGCTTTACCGATTTCTTTACTGATTTTAAGAAAAAAACCGACTGTTTTGCAGTCTATTTTATATTTTACATGTTTTCAAGCATGTTGCATCACTTGGTATCTGACACTTCAATAAGCTTTGAACTAAGCTTTTTCATGATTCGCTGTTGCATCTCATTGACCTTTGGTCGTCGAACACCGATTGATGAATAACCACAATTCGTGCCGTTATGACCGTTCATTTCACGTTGTGAGTTGTCTCGCATTATCTAATAATATTAATAATAATAATAATAATTTTATTTATATAGCGCTAAAATCCAATAATTGTCCAAAGCGCTACCTAATTGGAACCACTAAATATTCTTTACATGAAGAACGCAATGACCTAGAGTATGTTTTAAAATTCAAAAGGTCAGAAATATAAGAAGGTGCAAGGCCATGAAGGGCCTTGTATACCAACAAAAGGACTTTAAAAGTTTTTCTAAACTCAACTGGTAACCAATGAAGATTAATTAAAATAGGAGTTCTGCCTGAGAATACAGTTCTGCCTGAGAATACAGCCGTCTCTCCTCAGTCGCTCCTCATCATTTGCAATTCAAAGCTACCTGTATCTAATCAATTCTGAATAAAATAGTTGACTTCAATAACAGTCTAGTTTACTGTGTTGTTCAATTCAGTTTCAACGTTCATGTTCCGCCGTGATTCCTTCTGTTGATACTGGAACTATTAAATAGGAATTTCTTATTCACGTATAGAAAGAAAGCGGTTCTCAACATCAATCGCACCTTTCGGCAAACGCACATGTTCGCCCGCACTTCGTAACCGTTGGTTATTGCTAGTACTATCTTTGTGTTGACACTTACCCAAGCACATTGTCCTATTGACCGCCTCCTGGAAACCTTTTGGACATTTACAGGTCTTGTTGTCTTGAGACATTTGGCATTCATTTGGACACTTACAATAGTAACTTTCAGGACTACTGACACACATATGGCTGCAGTTGTTTTTAACATTCTCATTGCGATGTGGAGGCCGAAGCACTGGCGTTGTCGATGCCGAAGCACTGGTCGACACAGTGGCTGACACAATAGCAGAGGTGGAGGCCGAGACACTTAGCGACACACTGGTCGATGTGGAAGCCGAAGTACTTGTTGACACACTGGCTGATAGGCTAGCAGAGGTGGAGGCCGAGACACTTGGCGACACACTGGGCGATGTGGAGGCCGAAGTACTTGTTGACACACTGGCTGACATGCTAGCAGAGGTGGGGGCCGAGACACTTGGCGACACACTGGACGATGTGGAGGCCGGTGCACTGGTCGACACACTGGCTGACACGCTAGCAGAGGTGGAGGCCGAGACACTTGGCGACACAATGAGCGATGTGGAAGCCGAAGTACTTGTTGACACACTGGCTGACAGGCTAGCAGAGGTGGAGGCCGAGACACTTGGCGACACACTGGAAGATGTGGAGGCCGAAGCACTGGTCGACACACTGGCTGACACGCTAGCAGAGGTGGAGGCCGAGGCACTTGGCGACACACTGGGCGATGTGGAGGCCGAAGCACTGGTGGAGAAATTGGCTGACAAGCTAGCAGAAGTAGAAACCGAGACACTTGGCGACACACTGGGCGATGTCGAGGCCGAAGTACTTTTTGATACACTGGCTGACACGCTAGCAGGGGTGGAGGCCGAGACACTTGACGACACACTCGGCGACGTGGAGGCCGAAGCACTGGTCGACACACTAGCTGAGACGATAGCAGAGGTGGAGGCCGAGACACTTGGCGACACACTGGATGATGTGGAGGCCGAAGCACTGGTTGACACTGTGGCTGACACGCTAGGAGAGGTTGAGGCCCAAACACGTGGGGACACATTGGGCGATGTGGAGGCCGAAGCACTGTTCGAAACACTAGCTGACATGGTAGCAGATGTGGAGGACAAGACTAGCAACAACAGCAATAATAAATAAACTATGAACCGGGTTAAAAAACTACGAAATGGTTATCTGCTTACAAAATAAAAGTATATTATTCAAAGCTATACCTTAGCTTTTGCCAAATTTTTTCGAACGTTCTGGTATTATTCTTAACTCTGGCAAAACACCAATGAATTGCTGTAATAAGTTTTTTTAGGTCTAATTAAGCAAAGTACGAAACTACGGGGGGGAATTAGATGCTACTTACCCAAGCACATTGTCCCGTTGACCGACTCCTGGAAACCTTTTGGACATTTACAAGTCTTGTTGTTTTGTGACATTTGGAATCCATTTAGACAATTACAATAGTAACTTCCTGGACTATTGATACACAAATGGCTGCAGTTGTTTTTAACATTCTCATTGCATTCATCGATATCTGGGAGACACCAAAGTGAAATATGAATTGTTATACTGAGGATCAATATTTCAGATGTTACTTCACAGGAGTATACAAGGATTATTCTACGTCTTACAATTTTCGACGATTCCAAAAAAAAAAAATAATATGGCAGAAATCAAAATCTTTTCACTTTGTTGACAGTTTATACTTGAAAAAATATAATAACAACAACAACCATAATAATTAATAAACCATGAACAGGCAAAAAAATACAAAATGGTTATTTTCTTACAAAATAAAACTATAGAAATACAAAGCTACCACTTAACTTATGCCAAAAGTTTTCAAACGTTTTGGAATCATTCTTAATTCTGGTGAAATACCACTTAACTGCTATTAATAATAAGTTTTTTGAGGTCTAATAAACCTAAAATACGAAACCACAGTGGAAAATTAGATACTACTTACCCAGACAAATGGTCCTGTTATTCGACTCTTGGAAACCTTTTGGACATTTACAAGTCTTGTTGTCTTGTGACATTTGGAATCCATTTGGACACTTACAATGGTAACTTCCTGGACTATTGACACAAAAATGGCTGCAGTTGCCTTTAACATCGGGATGGCATTCATTTACATCTGTAAAAAAAAAGAGAAAGAAAGAAAGTGGTAATAAGTCCTTCACATTAACTGTTCTACTTCTACAGCTTCTTCTACTGCTCAATACTGTTACTGCAACTATTGAAACATCTATGGCTGCAGCTGCCTTTAAATTCCTGGTTGCATTCATCAATATCTATGAGAGACCAATTGAAATATTGCTGCAGACTAGGCTTTGCATATTTTATTTGTGATGCGAGTGTAAGCGGGAAGGCGCGGAAAAACTAACGCCTGCTTACAAACCATTGTCTGTTCCATTCCATGATCAAAACGGAAAACTAGTTATACCTACACCGGAGGAAGAGGGAAAGTAAAAAACTGTCAAATTCACATCGAGACCATAATGCACCTTGCTTATCCCCCAAAACTTTGCATAACCAATGTGTTTGATTTCTCTTGGGACGACTGAAATACCCAGGAGGGGGGGTGGGGGGAGGGGGGAGGGGGGAGTTAAACAAGGTGCATTATGGTCGCGGTGAAAATGGTAAACTGCCAACGGAACAACATGGCACAAATTGATGTTTACGTTTTATCTCAAGAAATTTCGAAATTCTTTTATTCTCTAGTTTAAGACTTGCTGGAAGACATCAGGTCGAACAATCTGTGAGGAGGTTTATAGGTTTAAATGACATCATACTTCTATCGCGCCACAGTTATGGACTAGCATAGCGGCATAGTTCATAATGTTGATATGATCTTGTAAATTAAAGTACATATTGTGGGCAGAGATGACCAAGTAATCTAGCCTATCCACCGACGTTTTAATCCTTTTTTTTCAACAATTCGACAGCGCGCAAGTGCGGACGGGAAGCGAAAACGAGAAAATAGAGGCTCTGTGAACAGGCTACACGTGATCATTTCCCCGCCATTTTTCACGTTTGCCGTTTTATTTTCAAGATTAAAAGGTTGGTTTTCACGTTCAGAAAAGACAGGAGAAAAAAAGACAGGACAAGGCATGACATTTATTATCATAATATTGCCTGTACAATTTCTTTCTTGATGTCGAATGCACTAGGCAAATAATTAAACTACTCAAATAAATAAATTACTAGTTTACTTTTCATGTTGCACGTGAACGAATTGATAAGGGAGAGTTAAACGCCATCTCAGATTGCAAAAAACCGACTGTTTGTGAACACTTCTAAGATGACGTTCACCTTAGCTGGACGGTATGGAGAGTTATGTCTTCAAGGTATACGCAAAGCTTAAAAGCACAAGCCGCTTTGATTACAGACGGAAAACGGCAAACGTGAAGCAAAACGTGGTGCTTATTCTCTATAATGCCACAACAAAATAGCAAGGAAAGAGAAGGTTGCGTAAGTGTGCCAACAGTATTACCCGGGTAACGCTCATGCATGTTGGCACATCTATGCAATCTGCTGTGTGTTTTAGTATTCGTTACAAACCTTGTATTACATGCTTTACTTGACAAAATCGTGGTCGTTTAACTAAGCGAAGCTGTCGTATAGGAACCAGTCTTAAATCACCATTATCAAACCTAACTGACACGAGGAATTCACCCATTTCTGAAGTAGCTGTATTCATCACGGTACCGGTTCGGTACCACTCTTTCATTTTAGGATCGTGAACAGCTATAACTGATGCATTGACTGATATTTCCCTCTTCTCTGGCTCCTTATCTATTATAAGTACTTGATCAGTCCGTTTGTACACTTGTTTGAATCCGTTATTGTATTCCAAGATGAACTCAATTTGAGTGTCATTTATTCCATAGACGAAAGCCCTGTAGTAATTATTTGAGCGATCTCTTTGCGACCACAGTCCCCAAAACATTGAACCAACCAGGATACAATCTTAAGAAAAACAGAACAGTGGTAAGTTACTTTTCAAATGAAGGAAACATCAAAGCTATAAAGTTGAATGGAGGGCTACTTTAAACTATAGGTTTACGTGACTTACAAATTCCTCGCATAAGATTCAATGAAAGGCCTAATTTACACAGTAGTTTACTTTTAAAACTATTTAACAGGTTATACACACACATAACGTACGTAGTGTCACAACAGGCCATTATACAGTTATGGATGGAAGCAAGGCTGGAGTTGACTATGTTTTGCACAAACCTTCTGCTTTATTATGCAAATCACGTTTTTCTTATGCTTAAACCAGTATTTTTCAAGAGCAATTTCCATAACAAAACAAAGGTTTGTATCAAAACAAGGTCATCCTCAGCCTCACACATTCACTCAAAGGCTAGGGTACTAAGTCTACAACTGTAAAATAATGGTCTATTGATTAATAAATTCCCAAATATAATTTACTTTGAACAGAACGAAAACACGACACTAAAATTATAATCTCAATACAAAGGTCACGAGATCCTCGCTCATATTTTCATTCGTTGTCTGGTATAGTTATACTTTTGTTGTAGCTGGGAAGTTACTGATTTGCTGTGATAGTGACACAAATCCAAATATTCTATGTTGAAAATGCCGGGACAGTGAGTGGTCATGGGCAACATCTATACTATGATCGAGACTAAATACATGCCCCTTCCATAAAGTAGTATATATTCTGGTATCAATTTAACTTGCATCATTTACTTTAGCATGGCTCTCACCACGACTACAATAAAGTTTGGAAATCAGAGCAACCTACAGATTAGTCAGTTTTCAGCTGCTAGCAAAATACCGGCTAATCCGTCGGACGCGCGCACAATGTCAAACTTTGTTTCGTGGGAAGAGTCACTTGTCGTGAACTTTTCGAAACAATGTATAACAAAACAATTTAGATTCGGTTTTTGTAATATCCGGAATAATCAAGATCCACTTAAGTTATATCAGCCTCGGCCACACGCACCACCTCCTCCTTAATTCCTTGATTATTACGGATATCGGACGAACCTCATCCACTAATTGTTTATCAAATCATTCCTCTATCAGTACAATGAGATAATGCCATTACCAAGAGTAGGACGACATCCATATACTTCTGTTCTCAAGTAAACCGGCTGCGAGATGTCAACATCCGGGAAAATTTGTAAAGTTTTGGTAACAAACGGTTCTTTAAACTGGTACCTTACTACAGAGCGAGCGTCTTCTTTCCCCTTTATGATCTAAAAAAAAAAAAGGAAAGAAAAAAAGAACAACGAGAAAAGTTACCTAAAGAGAACAGGTTACTACACGGTCGAAACAAACAACCCTCTCAGAAACAACCACAACTACAACAACAACAAAACAATTCTTTACTGTGGAAAGAATCTAAAGTTATATAATAACATTAAATTGATTGTACAGCTACTGATTTTCTCTTTTGCTCTTAAAAAGTGTACTTCACTTACGCTTGTCCTAATCTGCCTTGTTTCATTTCAGTAACAATTAAAGGTTTAAAGAATAAAATGTTACACGTAAAATAATATATATTCTAGGATGGGGCTAGGAGATATATATCACCCCCTGTAAATTGATATCTAACAGGACAATTGCACGATGACGTCATTTTACTGCAACTATCAGAATCCTTCATTTTTTGTTTTCTTCGGCAAATTAACACTATTGTTCTTTAATTCTCGGCGTGATTGACAAATTGAAATAAGAAAGCAAAAACGAAATGAATTCTGGTAGTTGAAGTCAAAATGAACATGGCCTATATTTGCATGAATTTGATGTTCCTATTAGTTTGGTAAAAGATATCAAATGAACATTGCCTTGTATTGTCCCGCCCTGTATTGCTGGCCAAACCTCCTATAGTAAGTTAAGGATAAAAAGTCTTCATCTCACAGGCAAATAATTTCAGCAGCTGCTTCTCATGTGCATTAACTCGGTTTTGAAAGTCTACAGGTATGATATCATTATATCTAACCTTTTGTATCCCATGTTCTCTATAATGAACTTGCTTTGCACCAACGAAAAAGCGAAGTCCATATCGCTTCACCCAGTTGTTCAAGTTCGCGCCTCCCTGAGTAGCTATAGCCGTAATTTTGAACCTATAGGTTTCACTGAGGTCGATCTGGAAAAACCTCTTTACTGATGTACCCCATGGGAAGCGTTCACGAAGCTGGCTTTGGTTAACGTAACGGAAGTCGGCCGACGTTGAGTTCTCCATATGAAGTAACATTCCACAATCTGAAATTATAACTAAAATTTCATTTTTCTCTCGTCATAACACGTGAATGAGGAATTCTTAGTTAGCGTTGCAGTAGGCTTATGCGTCGTCTAAACATCAAGCGGTTTAGAGTGTCTGCGACGCGGGCTATAATATAGTAACCACTTTGAAAACCATATGTTGTAGTTACTATAAATGGAGGTTATCCCCATCTCACCTGAGATTGGAGGGGGGGGGGGGGGGGAGAGGTTGTGAACAATCATTAACCTGCGACGACCTTTAACTTCAAGACCATGTGGCTGCCGTAAAAATATGAAAATGTATGAAATCATGTGACGTGACATGCATTTTCTAGTGTGTCCATCATTTCACCAATATTCTAAACAACGGCTGCTTCACCTTTTTTTACCCGCCCGCCTGACGTGAAGTTATTTTTTTCGGAATATGATGGTGAGATGCTATTTTTCAGTTTCACTAAAATTTTTCTTAAGAGACAAACACGCTACCGTTATGTGTTTGTTGAAGTCAATGTTACTTAGTAGATGAGAGCTTATAGATATCAAGATGGCTATACCTGAAACTGTGTAGCAAATACTAGTTTTCTACTACTCTAACAAGCGACGGTTGATTGAAAATTCGACTAATGATTTCTTTTTTATTTCAGAGAATGACAACAGCTGTGGAGGCCGAGCGAGCGAACGCGTAAGTGATAAATTTATTTGTATTAAAGAAGGACAAACGTTATGGCGTTTATCTTTAATAAAGAGGAAAGAAATTTTACATGGAAAACAGCTAAATAGGTGTTTCCGTGGTGGAAAAGCACAGCGAACGAGTGCAAACGAGTGACATGTCTCTTACTTGATTCGAACAACTGATCCGCGAACATCTCGTGAGACTGAACAAATTCCTCAAAGCCTGAAGGCGAGTGTATTTTTTTTTGTCTGTCTGAAAGCTGTTGGTCTTTGAGAACCAAAATTTCAGTGAACACATTATAAATAAACACGTAAGTTTCGTCGTGGTTCTTAAGTTCCCTAATATTACGATAAGGACGACGAAGACGGTGGAATCAGTTCAACTAAACGGCGTCGTCGTAAGTGTCGTCGTGGTTCTTAAGTTCCTTAATATTACGATAGGGACGACGAAGACGGTGGAATCAGTTCAACTAACCGGCGTCTTCGTAAGTGTCGTCATGGTTCTTAAGTTCCCTAATATTACGATAAAGACGACAAAGACGGTGGAATCAGTTCAACTAAACGGCGTCGTCGTGAGCTTCGTCGTGGTTCTTAAGTTCCCTAATATTACGATAAGGACGACTAAGACGGTGGGATCAGTTCAACTAAAAGGCCGCATAAAAATCGTTGGCTGTTTTCCTCCTTCTTACCTGCCACTGCATTTGTGTTATTACTTACCCAAACACATTGTCCTGTCATTTGATTCCTGGAAACCTTTTGGACATTTACAAGTCTTGTTGTCTTGAGACATTTGGAATCCATTTGGACACTTACAATAGTAACTTCCTGGACTGTTGATACACATATGGCTGCAGTTGTTTTTAACATTCTCATTGCATTCATCGATATCTGTAAAAGACCAAATTGAAATATGACTTGTCATATTGACGGTCAATATTTCAGGCCCCAGTTGTTCAAAAGGTGGATAGCGCTATCCAGCGGATAAAACACTATCAATTGGATAGCGCAATTGGTTTCCCTAATACTTATCCACTGGATAGTAACAACCGGGGCCTGATGTTACTTCACAGCAGTATACCAAGATTATTCTATGTCTTACATTTTGACGACTCCGAAAAAAAAAAATAACCATGACAGAAATCAAAATCTTTTCACTTAATTGACAGTTTATAATTAAAAACTATATAATAATAAAAACAACAACAATAACAATTAATAAACTATGAACAGGTAGAAAAAAAAACCAAAATGGTTATTTGCTTACACAATAAAACTATAGAATTCAAAGCTACCACTTAGCTTACAGATGTATGCCAAATTTTTTCAAAAGTTTTGAAATTATTCTTAATTCTGGTAAAATACCTTAATTCTGGTAAAACAGAAAACTACATGGGAAAATCAGATGCTACTTACCTAAGCACATTGTCCTGTTATTCGACTCCTGGAAACCTTTTGGACATTTACAGGTCTTATTGTCTTGTCTCATTTGGAATCCATTTGGACACTTACAATAGTAACTTCCTGGACTATTGACACATGTATGGCTGCAGTTGTTTTTAACATTCTCATTGCATTCATCGATATCTATAACAGACCAAATTGAAATATGACTTGCCAATTTGAATTTCAGTAGTTACTTCACATCAGTATACCAGGAATATATTAAGTCTTGTAATTTTCGACGGTTTGAAATAAAAACTATGACAGAAATCAAAATCTTTTCACTTTATGGTCAGTTTATACTTGAACAAAGAATAATAGCAGCAACAATAACAATTAATAAACCAGGAACCGGGTTAAAAAAGTACGAAATGGTTAGAACTATATATATATTTAAAGCTATCACTTACCTTATGCCATTTTTTTTCGAACGTTTTGGTATCATTTTTAACTCTGGCAAAACACCACTTAATTGCTATAATAAGTTTTTTACGTCTAATAAACCAAAGTACGAAACTACAGGGGAGAATTAGATGCTACTTACCCAAGCACATCGTCCTGTTTGCCGACTCCTGGAAACCTTTTGGACATTTACAAGTCTTGTTATCTTGAGACATTTGGAATCCATTTGGACACTTACAATAGTAACTTCCTGGACTGTTGATACACAAATGGCTGCAGTTGCCTTTAACATCGGTATGGCATTCATTTACATCTGTGAAAAAAAAAAAGAAAGAAAGTGGTAATAAGTCCTTCACATTAACTGTTCTACATCTACAGCTGCTTCTACTGCTCAGTACTGTTACTGCAACTGTTTGTACTGGTGCCGCTTCAAATATAAACCTCAAACAAACGTCTCTCCCTCCCCCCCCCCAACACCCCCCCCCCAAAAAAAAAAGCAGCACGGAGCACGGCCCAGTTAAGGGGGTCATTAGTAGATTCAATTTTTTTGGCGTGATAACGTAAGAGAGAATGTATGGGAGCTGCTAAAAATGGGGCTGATTAAAGGTTACTACTAGCACTACCACCACCCCTATGACTACTATAACCACCACCCACACCACTACTATTACTCTTAAAACTACCAATACCACTTGCACCACCACTACCACTAACACTGCCATCACCACTAACAATACCCTTACCACTAGCACTAATCTTTATAAAATTACCACTAACACCACCACCACTACCACTACCACTATCACTGCCATTACCACAACGACCACCACTACCACTGCCATCACCATTAACAATACCCTTCCCACTGCCACTACCCCTTATAAAACTACCAATAAAACTACCACCACCACCACTAACACTACCACCACTACCACTACCACAAAAAACCACCACTTACACCACCACCAATACCACTATCACTAACACTACCACTAGGACCACCAATACCACAAAACCACCACTAACACCTCCACCACTGCCACTACCACTACCACTACCGCTATCACTACCACTACCACTACCAATTCCAAAAAAAAACACTACTTACACTACCACCACTACCACCATCAATACCACAAAAACCACCACTAACACCACTACTACCACTATTACTACCACTTCAACTACCACAACCACTACCACTACCACTACCACTATCATTACCACTTCCACTACCATTTCCACTACGTTACCACTACCACTGTCACTATCAATGCCACTACTACTATCACGCTTCTTGTGCTCCTAGTACCAACTCTTCTACAAGAAACGTGACGAAACTATAACGACAACGATACAAAAAGAAATCAGAAAAAGAAACAGGTTTGATAAGCAAAACTAAAAACTCTGCTTATCTACCACGCTTTTCGTTTAAGTTTCTTTGCCTTTGACTGCACAACATAGACATAAAATATTAAAATTTACGTTTTCACTGAGAATGTGAACGGCAAGGCGAAGAACTGTGCTGCATCAACCTAAGCTCTAACGAGTTGATAACTACTTTTCATCTCGCGAGGGTTTTAGAGGACGAGAATTCAGCTTATGAAGGATGTTTTTATTAGCATCTCCGTTGTCAGGTCGTAAAATACCTTCTGTTATGATAAGAACAACGAAGACGGTGAGATCAGTTCAACTAAAAGGAATCATTACCTGCCACTCTCTTTGTGTGGGTACTTACCCAAGCACCTTTTCCTGTTTGCCGACTCCTGGAAACCTTTTGAACATTTACAAGTCTTGTTGTCTTGTGACATTTGGAATCCATTTGGACACTTACAATGGTAATTTCCTGGACTATTGACACATAAATGGCTGCAATTGCCTTTAAATTCCTGATTGCATTCATCAATATCTGCGAGAGACCAAATTGAAATATGACTTGTCGCTGTCAATATTTCAGATGTTCCTTCGAAGAATTATACCAGGATTATTCTGCGTCTAGTAATTTTCGACGACTGGGGGAGCAAGGGTGGCGCAGTGGTGAGAGCACTCGCCTCCCACCGTTGTGGCCCGGGTTCGAATCCTGGCGTCGACGCCATATGTGGGTTGAGTTTCTTGTTGGTTCTCTCCCTTGCTCCGAGAGGTTTTTCTCCGGGTACTCCGGTTTTCCCGTCTCCTTAAAAACCAACACTTTCAAATTCCAATTCGATCTGGAACGCACGGACACGTTTCAGCGAGTTCTTATGAACTTCTTAGTGATCCGTGGGTAAACAAATTACAATTTTTTACAATTTTTACAATAAAAAACTATGACAGAAATCACTTTATTGTCAGTTTATACTTGAGTCAGCTGACAAAAACAACAATAATAAATAAACAATGAGCAAGATAAAAAAGGGGAAATGGTTAATATTTGCTTACAATTTAAGACTATAGATATTTAAAGCTATCACTTAGATTAAGTCAAAAATTTACGAAATGTTTCGGCTCAGCACTTTATTGCTATGATAGGCTTTTTTCAGGCCCAATAAACCAAAAGTACGAAACTACAGGGCAAAACTGAATGCTACTCACCCAAGCACATTGTCCTGTTTGCAGACTCCTGGAAACCTTTTGGACATTTACAAGTCTTGTTGTCTTGTGACATTTGGAATCCATTTGGACACTTACAATAGTAACTTCCTGGACTATTGACACATGCATGGCTGCAGCTGCCTTTAACATCGGAATGGCATTCATTTACATCTGTGAAAGAAATAAAAGTGATAATAAATCGTTCACATTCAATGTTCTTCTACTACTACAGCTGCTTCTAATTCTCAGTACTGTTACTGCAACTGTTTGTACTGGTGCTGCCTCCAATATCACCTCAATCATAATCTGAGGCCAGACTCTACTTTGGTTTCGTTTTAGCCTGAAAGCCTGATATAAGCCTTCTATGAAACGTCTTCCCCCCAAATATTCTCGAGCCGCTTGGCAACAACAGCTTAACAGCCAATGAAATGGTTGCAAGAGCACGGCCTAGTTGGGTTTTTATCAGGTTCAATTTGAGCGTGATAGCTTTAGAGAGAATGTATGGGAGCTGCTGAAAATGGGACTGATCACAAGTTACTACTAGCACTAGCACTAGCACTAGATCTAGCACTACCGCTACCACCACCCTTACTACCAATATTGCTCTTAAAACTACCATTTTTGCTACCACCACCAATGCCATTCCCTATACCACTTCTGCTATAACCACAACCCTCTACAAAACTGCCATGACAATACCACCATGCACCACCACTAACACTACAACCACCATCAACACTACCACTACCACTACCATTACCACTACATCTACCACTACCATTTCCACTAGTACGCGTACATCCACGACCCCAAGTTGTCACAACCATTACCACTACAGTACACAAGTGGAAACCCAGTAATACGGACACCAATGGGACATACCATGTGTCCGTATTAACCGGGTTTTCAGAAATAAAACGCCTCGAACACATGTTTTATAGATATAAAGACAAAAGTAGACATTTTCACGAAAAGATTTTTATTTTTCAACTTTTACTGTAACAAGTTCATCCTTAAAACAACCCTACGATCTTTTATCACAGTATCGGACTATACTTTCGTTGTAAGTCAGTGTTCTTCAACTTATCAGACCTCCACGACAATGGAATTCGTGACTTTACTTTACATATATTGACGGTTTTATTTTCCGACTCAGCCAGATGGACTGAATACTAGACAGAACCTTTTAAAGGTCATTTGCTGTTTCAGATAGGTTATCACTGGTAACATATTCATTCATAGAAAAAGCGCAGTTGAACAGTGTCCGTAAAACGGGGTTGACTATATATGAGAGTTTGTGACTCGGACACCGAAAAGTGTCCGTTGTCCCTATTAACTGGTGTCCGTATTAAGCGGGATAATTTAGGGAAACCATGTGAGCTTTTCGACTGAAGAAAAGAAACTGTTCGTGGCGTTTGTAGAGCGGGGTTCCAACGTACAACTACCATCGTCACCAACACAACCACCTGACTTCCACTCAATCTACCACTACCACCACTACAACTTCCACCACCATTACTACACCACTACTATTACCACAACCACTACCATCAACACTTCCACTTTCACTACCAAGCTTCTGCTGTTAATACCATCTCTGCCTCTTAAGATAAAAAGAAGGTTTAGGGATTAAGACAAATTAGGATATGCACAATCAGTAATCTTGGTGTTTTAAGCAATCTGACCGGTTCGCTATCTCGGACTATTCAACAATATTTTACCTTCGAGCGAGTGGATAATGTGTGAGCTCGGTATTTTTCGAGTAAATAGAACAAAGAATACTAAAGAAAAACGCGGCCTTACCTACATTAACTCAGCCGCAGTGTCAGCATCATGCAGAGAACGACACAAGAAATCTTTTTCACTAACCTGGCGAGTTCACTAACTTGGCAAAGCTCTACTTTTCAATTTAAACTTTTAACGGCCCATTTAAGCTATTACGTTTTTTTTTGCCAAACTGCGAATTGGCATGTTTGAATTTTTTTTTTTTCGATCTTCACGAGCAGACTCAGTTGTTCTTATCTAGCAAAGAAGTTTTATTAATTAATGCTGACTCAAAAGGCATCTATAAAGAAATTAGAGACGGAGAAATTGTTCAACCAACTGCGCAAAAGAAAGATGTTGAATTTTTTGAAAATGATGATTTAAACTGGAAAGACATTTACAGCTTACCCTACCAGGTTGCCCTTGACTCTAAGTCACGTGAATTTCAATATAAATTGTTACACAGATATCTGGCCACCAATGATTTTTTAAACAAAATTGGTATTTCTTCATAACCACGATGTTCTCTGTGCGATGGGGCGGATGAATCCCTTGAACACCTGTTTGTCTCTTGCCTGATTACTCAGAGTTTTTGGGCAGAAGTTATTAAAATTAATGGTGTGGGGGTGGTTATTAACCATCTCTCTGCTAAAGATATATTATTTGGGATAAAGATACATAAAGACAATTTATTTATTAGTCATATTTTGCTAGTTGGTAAGCAGTATATATATAATTGCAGATGCACGAAAACAAACCCTTGTTTACGGGTTTTCTTGCCAAGACTCAATAACTTTTATCAATTAGAAACTATCATTGCCGAATCGAAGAATAAAATGTCTTTTCATTTATGGAAATGGCAAGCACTCTTGACAGCTGGTACACAATTACCGACAATTACTTGTTAAGGTTTAGTAGCTTGATACTGTCGTTGTGTGTCGTGTGTGCTGTGCGTGCGTGTGTGAGTTACTTGTGTATCATTTTTTCAAAAATTGTAATGTCGGTAATGTATTTAAAAATTAATTTTATTATTGTAAGGCAAGAAATTGAAATAAACAGTGATTACATTACAAAAAAAATGTTTGAAAATTCTGCAAAGATCTAACTTTTGCGCATGTACTGTATTAAACTGAAGCTACATAAATATTTTTCACGCCTGATTTGATCCGTCAATCAAATCGTACTTTTGAACGTTTTCCTTTCTGATTTTGTTGAGATCACTTCGTATGTATATACTAAAAGCAATTATTCTTTTCAATCTCGGTGAATAGTGGCTTTAAGAATATTTACCTCGATTTCAAAGAATAATTGCCAACGAGCAAGCCGAGCGAAGACGGTCGGCTTGCGAGGCGGCCAGCTTAATGCCACGCGAAGTATTGGTGTAGGCAGAAAAATTCTCGATTGTGATAGTGTGAAAAGTGCAATGGAAGTGTAATGTAAGGTGTAGATTCCCTGGGGATTTTGGTAGCGTTAGATTTCACGAGTAGTTTCTCGTGACTTTTAATGGCCTTTGTTGTAAACAAACCTTTCGGACATTGTTCTCTGCCAAACTACTGTATTTGTGCGAACTACAACTCGCTATTTCAAGTTCGCGCTAACCTATAAATGTTATTTCCCTTTCGCTATTTGAAACTCGACAAGTTTAAGGTTCAAAAATGTCTCAGCAAAAGAATAAGAGCGATTTTAAGGCCAAGAGCATGGCAGAAATGTAGGAACGAGGAGAGCTTGTAGTGGAAATTCTCGCCTCAGCAGCTGAAATGGTTTGATAAACATTGGAACTAAAACTGGTGATGTAGGCAAATTCTTTTTCTTTCGTTGGCACTAGGCAAAGCTACAACTAGTTGTTAAATATATCATCACCATCTATCACGCTTTCTCTGCCTTCACTTTACAAGAAATGATGGGATTTTAAGAACGTGAAAGGCGACGCTATAAATTTTACTGAATTCAACTGAGTCTTAACGAGTTAATATAATCTCGCAAACATTTTGAAACACGAAAACTCAAGTTTTTTAGCGATGTTTTAGTTGCATCTCCGTTGTCAAAGTATTAAGTCCTTACTATCATGACCAGGACAACGAAAACGCCGATATCAGTTCAACTAAAGAGCTGGAGGAACATTTACTGCCACTGTCTTTGTGTTGGTACTTACCCAGGCAACTGGTCCTGTTTGCCGACTCCTGGAAACCTTTTGGACATTTACAAGTCTTCTTGTCTTGTGACAGTTGGAATCCAATTGTACAGTTACAATAGTAACTTCCTGGACTATTGACACATGTATGGCTGCAGTTGTTTTTAACTTTCTGAATACATTCATCAATATCTGTCAGAGGGCAAATTAATACAAGGTTATGTCTTTCTAACGGAATATGACTTCTCAATGTCAATTCTAACAATAGCATCAAGTACGCCAGGATCATTCTGTGTCTAATAATTTTCTACGACTTGAACAAAAAAATGCATGTATTATTTTGACGGAATAAAAAAGTTAACGAAACAATGAACGGTCGTCCAATGAAAGGTCGTCCTATTGTACAACTGAAAACCTGTTCGGCATTTGCAATGATAACTTCCAAAGGTATTTTCACATTCGTGGCTACATCCACCTTTATTGTGTTGTTTACATTCATTTAGGTCTGCGTAGAGAATATATAATAGAAATAGTCACTAACTTGAGGAAATGAGTGTTAAACACCAAAAAAGAGAAGAGGAAAAGAAAACGTAACAAAAGTAAGCAAGCAAAACAACAACAACAACAACAACAACAACAAAACAAAGCAAAACAAAAATACAAGAGAGCCTGAAACAAAACTTCTACAAAACGTCTAACCTCCCAAATATTCTCGTTCGGAATGGCAACAACAACTTAACAGCCAATCAAATGGTCCCAGGAGTAAGGCCGAGTTGAGGGGGCTTCAGGCTCAGTTTTAGCCTGAAAGCTTAAGAGAGAATGTATGCATATATGACAGCTGCTGAAAATCGCGCTGATCGCCGGTTACTACTAGCACTATCACCAGCCTCTACCACTACCAATGCCATCACATCTACTTCCCTAACCACTACCTCTACAGTACCCTTTATAAAATTACCAGTAACACGAACACTACCACCACTACCAATACCACTACCACGTGCACGTCCATGACCACAACCATTATCACCACGGTGGAACCCAAGAAATAGGGACACGAATGAGCTATATCCTTCACCGGGCTTTCAGAAACAAAAAAAACCCCAAGGACTGAGGTTTTAACGATATAAAGACAAAAGTACAAATTTTCATCAGACTCTGTGACAAGTTCATCCTAAGAACAACTCTACGATATTTTATCATGGTATCGGACAATACTTTCCTTATAAGTCAATGTTCTTGAACTTTAAAGACACGACAATGGAATCTGTGTTTTAGTTTGCGACTCAGCCAGGTGATCTTAATATTCGACAGAACCATTTAAAAGGTCATTTGCTGTTTCAGTTACGTTTTTACTGGTAAGATATTCAGTCATAGACAGTAAGCAGATATGAAAAGTGTCCGTAAAGCGGGGTTGACGATATATGGGAGTTTGTTACTCGGGACACCAAATAGTGTCTGTCGTCCGTATTAACTGGTGTCTGTATTAAGCGGGTTAGTTTTAGGGAAACTATATGAGTTTTTCGACTATTAACGAAACTGTCCGTTATATGTGGGTGTCCGTATTAAGTGGGTGTCTGTAAAGGGGGGTCGCACTGGACCACTACCATTATCTCCACCACCACCGCCATAACCACTCCAACCACCTGACTCCCACTCAAACTACCACTACCACCACTACAACTCCCACCATCATTACTACTAACCACTACTATTACCACAACCCTTACCATCAACACTTCTACTTATACTACCACTACCAAGCTGCTGCTAATACCACCTCTGTCTCTTATGAGTCTATGACACCAACGAAACGTTTAGGGAAAAAACAAAATATCTGCTCATCTATCACGCTTCTCTTGAAAACTTTCTCTGCTTTCACTTCACAACAAATGATTGGATTTTAAGTTTTTATTGTGAGCGTGAACGGCAACGCGATAAAATTTACTGAATTCACCTGAGTTTCAAGAGTAAATATCATCTCCCAAATATTTTGAAACAGGAGGAGAGAGTTTTCCAGTGATGCTTTTAGTGATGTCCTCGCGGTCAAAGTGCTATGTCACTATTATAATGACCATGACGACAAAAACGTCGATATCAGTTCAACTAAAGAGCTGGATGAACATTTAATGCTGTTGTCCTCTGTTTTTACCTGCCACTGTCTTTGTTTTGGAACTTACCCAAGCACATTGTCCCGTTGGCCGACTCCTTGAAACCTTTTGGACAGTTACAAGTCTTGTTGTCTTGAGACATTTGGAATCCATTTGGACACTTACAATAGTAACCTCCTGGGCTATTGACACATGCATGGCTGCAATTGCCTTTAAATTTCTGAATACATTCATCAAGATCTGTGAGAGGCCAAATTAATACAAAGTTATCATGTATTACCAAACGTAATATGACTTGTAAATGCCAATTTGAAAAAAAAATTGCACACATTATTTTATAATTGAAACTTCAAGGGAAAATAAAATGCTACTCACCCAAGCACATTGTCCTGTTTGCCGACTCCTGGAATCCTTTCGGGCATTTACAAGTCTTGTTGTCTTGTAAAAGTTGCAATCCATTTGGACACTTACAATAGTAACCTCCTTGAGTATTTACACATTCATGGCTGCAGTCGCTTTTAAATTTCTGGTGGCATTCATTTACATCTGTGTGAGAAATCAAATTGGCACTGATGATGCACTGCTCTCAAATAAGCAAGGCTTGTTCTTTCTTTGTAGAGAAGGAAGAATAAGAACCTCGAACTTATATAGTACTATATATATATCCAAAATTTTCTCAGTCATAGCCAGCTAGCGTTGACCAAAATTTGAAAGATGTTTGCTTTTTTCTTATACAATAAACGCCAACAGTAAACTAGTACACTGAAAAAGGAACGCCCAGATGTCAAACAAATTAGAGGCACTGTGCCTCGGTTGTTTTAGAGTGCAGAATTGGGAAAATGGTGGGAGAATTCACACGATAAGCTTAAACAAAATAGTCGGAAATATTAACTCTCAACTAAAGCAAAAATGCACAAAAATTTCTACTGGACGGATGAGCCTACTACAATATGAAGATTATCTGCCCTCACATGACGAAAACTGCGAGAGTCTGGCAAATATTTTGAAGATGGGGAATTTTACATATAGGTCATTCTATGTCTTGGGCTTGTACACTTGCATTAGTTTAATAGATTGAATGAATAAAACAATAATTGAATTCGGCTTTCGTTTTATCTGAAGAATTATGATATGCAAGGATAATCAGTCCTATCAAAGAGAATGTCGAGGATTATTAAGGTAGTAGTGATCAATTTGTATAGGTAATAGTATGATTTGTAGTGATAATTGATATAAATACCACTAGTGATATTTCAAAATTGTTATACGTAATTTCACGAGCCGTTAGGCGAGTGAAATTTGAGACAATTTTGAAATATCACGAGTGGTGTTTATGCCAAATATCACGTACAAATCATGCTATTATTTGTTTATACTACTACCCACAAAAAGTTTGTAATTTTCACATGTAGGTATTTCAAATTAAGCTGAAATACCACTGCTCTAAGCCAATCAAATTGCAGTAATTTCTCATGTAGTAGTATAACAGGGAGAATCTGTTAGGGCTACTAATTATAAATGAGTTGTGCCTGATGTCAAGTTACTACTTCCACTACCACTATCCTTACGATTACTACATATTTAAGTTCCTCTAAGATTACTTTAATATCAGTTAACATTTGCTATTTTATCATAGTTGCAAAAAATGTTACCCTTGCAGGTCGTCCTATCGTACAACTGAAAACCTGTTCGGCATTTGCAACGATAACTTCCATAGGTATTTTCACAGTCGTGGCTACATCCACCTTTATTGTGTTGTTTACATTCATTTACGTCTGCGTAGAGAATATATAACAGAAACAGTCACTATTTAAGGAAATGAGTGTTCAAACACCAAAAAAAGAAAAAAGAAGAAGAAAAAGAAACAAAAGAAAGCAAGCAGTTAACAACAAGAACAACAACGAGAACGACAACGACAACAAAAAAGTAGGAAACACCATTAAATTTCTTATGATGCATGATGGTCAAGCAATAATCAGTAAGTGTTGTTAATGTACTTGTTATCCTTTAAGTGTCCAACATGAATAAGCAGATGCATCTTTAAGAATCCCAACCTTTCCGTTGCTTACCAACGCAGAATTTTCTGTAGAACGATGCTGGTACGAATCCTGTTTTGCATTTACAAGAAAAGCTCCCTGGGGTGTTTACGCATTCGTGATGACAGCCACCGTTCTCACGTTCACATTCATTGATATCTGAATTGGGTACAAACAATGATTATGGTTAAAAAAAGATTTGATAAATGTTTGCTTTGGCTGTAGTGCTGTGCTGACATGCACATTTATATTATATACTTCCGCTACTACCACAGCAACCACCTCTACGCCACTTAACTCTGTAAAATGAAGGACTCCTAAAACTTATTGGAAAAATTAAACTTGACAGTTTGAATGACCGTCTTGGGGTCTTAACGCCATGACTCTCAAGGCACAAAAGGCTTCAATGGCATTTTACATTCTTTGCCTAAATCACAGTACATAGGGAACATATCGACGGAGTGAGAGCTTGAGTAAAGAGATATTATAACTCGCCAACCACGGACAAATGTCTCCAAATGTCAAACTGTTGATTTTACAAAATTATACTAAAAGCTAAGGAAAACATTCACCATATTGACAGTTTTTAAGAAAGCATGACGACTACCTGGCGTTTCGATACTTTCGTCATTTTCATGTACAGCTAAGTTGTAATATTTAATGTTATTCTATTTAATTTTATTTATTCTTGAAAAAAATTATCAACAACAACAATAATAATAACAACAACAACAACAACAACAATAATAATAATAATAATAATAATAATAATAATAAACATTATAATTATAATACTGTGCCGACATATGTTTCGTTAGAGATAACGCAGTTTTCAGAACAGCCCAGGCTCGTTATACGTGTTCATGTTCATGGAAAGTATATGATTTCATTTCCTTGCTTACCAATGCAGCTCCTTCTACTTCTGTCGTACCATGGAATTTTGAATCCTGTTTTGCATTTACAGGAATAGCTTCCCGGGGTATTCACGCATTCGTGTTGACAGCCACCGTTCTTATTTTCACATTCATTGATATCTGTATAGGGTGTAAACGAGTATTATGATTAAAAAAGATTTGATAAATGTTTGCTGGCTGTGGTAATGGCATAAATATATAAAGAAATGTCTAGTATTTTTAATGCAGCTAATGCTACTGCTTCTGCTACTCCCGCTACTACCACTGTAACCACCTCTACCACCACCAAACTCTGTAAACCGATGGACTCTTAAAACTTATTGGAATAATTCAACTTGACAGTTTGAATGGTATTTTGTATTCTTTGCTATTTAAGATATGTAATACTAGTGTTCATATCAATGGAGTAAGAGCTTAAGAGCGAATGTCTGTAAAAATCGAGCAACCGGCGGCCACGGTCAAAAATTAAACTTCGCTCATATCTTGCCCATACATACTTTTTACTAAGTAACTAAACGTGGTGTAGTTTGTTTTTCAAAAGGTCGCTTGGATTTGGAGAAAATCGACAAAATCAATTTTCTTGGTCGGCGACTTGAAAACAACCAAAATTTGAGGCAAAATGAGGCGGTCTCAAAACTTCGCTCGCACGCTAAAAGGAAGAAAGCGTGGTAAAATATTCCCCGATAAATCAATTTATAAAGAGTTTTAGCCCTAGTATGGCGGTTAATTCTTATCTTAACGATAATGTGGAAGGTAAACAATTTTATTTTAGTTTTGGTTCTTTTTCAACTCAACGAAGTTTAAATTTAGACCTAAAGTCGCGATTTAATTTTTAGGCATGTGCTACACCTCGGTTTTTCCTGAAACTCAATCTATAAGTTAGTTCAACATTGTACTAAAACATATGTAAGAACTGGCTTGGGTAATTTAATTTGCGCTTCAGACGAACCTTCTGAAGTTGAACAAATTTTGAGTGAAATATGAAACATTTGCATAATTCACCAACGCCTTGCTGTTGCCGAAAGGGATCATTGGCATTTCTTGAGAAGAAATATGATGTACTTCTATAGTACAATAATTAATTTGCTAACATGTAATAGACATTAACTTACCTTTATAGTTTGGGGCACTTGTTTTACTTTTTCTCTTCTCGAGCTCCAAAATTCTGCTGGCGCTAAGGCATTTTGTAATTTGACCTCTAACGAGAGGTCATTGGAGATGGGCCAGGATATTAAAATGTGACTAGAACCGAATGAGCGTTATGATCTAAATTCTTAAGGTGGTTGAACAAAATATTTCACGAGAAAAATATGTTTTTAAGACATTTTCGGCGATTTGAAAGATGTTGTTACCATTTAATAGAATCAGTTACAACATACAGGGAGGAAGTGTGAGACGACAAGGAGTGGTGTTGCGTGACAACGAACACCATCCTTCGGACTTAAGAATGAGCAGGAAACAAAATCGTTTATACATTTCTTTGATGTTTCCAAAGTTATTTGTTCAATTATACAACAACTGAAAGGTTGCATAGTCTGGCTGCCAACAGTACTTGAATTAAAAGTGTAAAGTGGTGGTCAGTTTTTCGGACACCTGCGCGTGTGATAAAAGCATGGACTATTAAGGAATTTGGAAAACATCAAAATCATACACCCTGCCAGTGCACGCGAACGCTGAGTAAGTTTTAAACTTTGCAAAACCTCGATAAATGATCTCGGAAGCGTTTTTCGTTTTGAGTGGAGAATCACAATAAAAAAATCATGTTATTTCATATGTATATTTTGTGGTTTATTTTTTACTTGGGTACTACCGAGTAAGACTCCGATGGAAAGACCGTTGAGGAGATAGAAGAATCCGTCGAAAGGGTTACGCTGTAACCCTTGTTAAAGGATGTTAGGTAAGCAATTCGCTCTAAACCCTGTCTCCCCCTTTTCAAATGCTTGCACAGGCTAATTAGCATTAAAAAAACTTACATTGGCACACGCAACTAAAAAATTGCCATTGCAATGGGGGAATGCTATCGAGGCAGGGCGGCCTTGTGGAGTGGTAGATGACGTAGCTCTATTTTCAAGTCTACAAACCTCTCCTTGAGTGTGAAGACTTAAGGCATGAGTTTCAGTTTCTAGTATCGAATATATACAATGATAGAAACCTGGGGTCTAGAACGCTGACCTCGTCTCTCATTCCTCTACCAAAGGATACGTCAAAGTATATCAGACAATTTCCTCCTTACAGCATGCTCGGCTACTCAAACAAGCTTTAAAATCTTCTTTCGTGCTGTGATACCGCAGATAGAGTAAGTTAGAAAGCTGGAATCAAACGTGTTTGCCAATGGGTGAGGCCCTGACGTCTTCAAATTCACGTTAAAAGGACACTGAGTAGGCAAAAGCATTAAGTTTACTTTTCCAGTAAATTCCGTCTTGCGGCTTTTGACAACGGACCAGGGGCTTGTTTGTCCAAAGTCCCTATAACTTTTCGGGCCCGAAATCAAATATTCAAACCGAAATAAAAGGAATAAGAGGAGCGCGGGTCCTGGCTAGCAAAATACTTCATTTTTTCATTAACTAATAGTTTTATCATGTTAGATGCAAAACTATTGAAATTTCTAACTTGCATGTAAACAACAACAGCTTTTGGGGCTCGTTAATTATCGGGACTTTCGAGAATTGAACGGGCCCCGAAGCGGATGCAGCCTCAATATCCGTTTCATTGAAGACTGCCAGAGAAAGTTATGGTCGGAGACTTTCTTTTCAAGAGTTCTGATCATGAATTTCTGACGAGCCACCAAGTTTCAGTCTCAAGACCGGTACCAAAGCGCACACTCAGAAAATAGCAAATGACCTGGAGTAAAACTGAAAAAAAAAACTATGTGGGTAAAGAAAGTAGTGGTAGCGTTGGGCGATAGCTGACAGGGGCACCCAACGATAGTTTCCTCCTAAATACATTGCAAAAACCCTTTTAGGCTATCGAAATCACTAAGTTCTTTGCGGCGCCATATAATTATAACAACTGTTCGGTCATCCACAGGGCAACTTAAGTAGTCTTTTCGATCGAAATTACAAGGGCTTCAATATTATTTTTTTCGAGAAGTTTGAAATTTTTTCTGATTCCTTCTCTATTACAATTTCGTACCCGAAAGTTTTAATTCCCTTTATATGGAGAAAACCTGTCTCGTGTAGGAGAGTCACCCACCTAGCCGAGAGAAAAAAAAAAACATTGACCCCAGCCGGCCTTCGCGCATGCTGTAATTGTCTCGCCTCGGCTATGCGAGCCCTTTACCGATACGGATCGGATTTGATCTACACGGTCGGACCGAAATATCTCCTTCCATTTGACAAAATTATTTTCACCAGGACCAATGATCTGTATCCTGCTTACAAGCACGATAACCAAACTCGCGGTGGCTTTGGTTTGGTCTCTGCAACTGGAATGTACCTTCCACTGGGCACGTGGTTTTTCCGAAATTTCAAACAGGAATTTTTCTTCAATGGAAAGCGCGTAAAGTGCCTCGGAGAAACGTTGGCCCGGCTAGGAGGCTGACCCTACCATTACAAAAGGGTGACTGGACAAAGTGGATCACCCTTCTAACCGAGCCCACTTTTTGTAATTTAAACGGTTCGCCATGTTTTCAGTAAGTAAATATGTGAAACGTTACCTCTTTCATGGGAAGCTCGGATAGGCGGGTGACCCTTCTGCTCGAGACACATTTTCTTCATATAAGCGGGGCCTAAATTTTAGTTCTTTACATTGATTCCCATAGTCCAGCTGACGCACATTTTTTTTTTGTTTTTTTGTTCTACAATGTGGAAAACTGAAATTAAAAAAAATACAGTGGAACCCCGCCTTGCGACCACTCCGTTTATACGACCACCTCTTGCCTCAGCTCACCTCCCATAGTCTTTCCACCCAGACGTTTTTTTGTTCTACAATGTGGAAAACTGAAATTAAAAAAAATACAGTGGAACCCCGTTGATGCGACCAGCGTTGGACCATAAAATCCTGGTCGTGATACCGAGGTGGTCGCATTAAAGAGGTCTTCAAAATAATAAAATGACTCGGAGATTTTCACGTCTGGGTGGAAAGACTATGGGAGGTGAGCTGAGGCAAGAGGTGGTCGTATAAACGGAGTGGTCGCAAGGCGGGGTTCCTCTGTATATAAACAGACTGAAACATGAGTTTGACGATCGAATAACCATATTCAGATTAGAAAAAAATATAAACTGAAAGATAATTGCAGAATGTTTACGAAAACTGTTATCCAAAAAAATGGAACTTGCATATATGCGAGAGGAAAGACAGCCGCCTGATAGGTAATAACGCGGTGAAATAGCTAGAGATTGAAGCCTGAAGTCAATCAAAGGCACATACAAGGCAACGGGGGAAAGTTGACGTGAAAAACGATATTTTTGGACTTATTTAGTATTGTATGGAAGCACACTTTAAGAAAACTTAGGAAAAAAAGAAAAAAAAGCATGATTTGTTTTGTTAGTAGCATAATATGCTACTTATGGCAAGAACATTAAAAAGAGGCGTCGCTCAAATGGTTAGATTGGGAAGCCTGTGAATACTGTCACGCAACACTTTTGACCAGACTTTTATGACCAAAGGTGTATCGGCAGCCCGAAAGTTTCACCATCAAAATTGCTGTTTTTGTGAGACCTAGAATTTTTAAATGGCAGTGGAGGTAAAAGTGTGACTGTGACTGCGGAAAAGAAAGGCCATTTTCTGTTTGAGGTTATTTTCACGCACCCCGTTTCCTCGAGTTTTTGGATCTTCGGTTGATTAGCATGGGACAAGGAGCAATGCCAGTTGACAAGAACGGGAAAACGCTTTTGAGGTAACAAAAATTATCGTTTCAGTACAAATGCCTTTAATACAAGTGCGATTGTGAGTTAAGTTTCTTTTGGAGAGCCCATCCATCGTGACTTGTCGAGCAACAACCAACCGACTTTCTTGAAAAGTCTCATATTTCAAGCAAAATTTATTCAACTTCAGAAGGTTCTTGTGAAGTACAAATTTAATTACCCAGGCCAGTTCTTACATATGTTTTAGCGCATTGTTTGAATAACAAATGACTTGAGTTTCAGGTAAAATCAAGGTGTAGCACATGCCTAAAATACAAAACGCAACTTTAAGCCTAAATTTAAATTTCGTTTAGTCGAAAAAGAACCCAAACTAAAATAACATTGTTTATCTTCCAGATTATCGTTAAGATAAGCATTCATCACCAAACCAGAAGTAGAACCCTTTATAAATTGATTTATCGGGAAATATTTTACCTCCCTTTCTTCCTGTGTGCGTGCGAGCGAAGTTTTGAGACCGCCTCATTTTGCCTCAAATTTTGGTTGTTTTCAAGTCGCCGACCACGAAAATTGATTTTATCGATTTTCTCCAAATCCAAGCGGCCTTTTGAAAAACAAACTACACCACGTTTAGTTACTTACTTATGCCTATCTATGGACAAGATATGAGCGAAAATGATTTTTTGCCTGTGGCCGCGAAATTTCGATTTTGCTCGATTTTTACAGACATTTGCTCTTAAGGTCTTAGAGCAAAGAGATATTACGCTGATTTAGCAACAGAACGGAAACGTCATTTGACGACAGGAAAGCGCGCGGAAACGATTAAACTCGACTTCCGGTGCCCAATTTGCCGCTCAGCAACTGGTCAAGCCAGTTATTTGATTTGTGCGCGCCGTGGTCAACGGACGTTCTGTTGCTAAATCAGCCTATTACAACACGCCAACCACAGACACTAGCTATATCAAACGGTTAATTTTGAAAAATTACACTAAAAAGAAAAACATTTATGATCAGTAATTAAAAACGTTTTTGAAAAACGAACTAATCGATTGGTGATTAAGAAAGCATACCGTATTTTCGCAAGTTTGTTCTGGCCTGCTGTTTCTAGAGAAAAGTTTTTGGCCATTTTTCTTGACAATCGTGTATGTTGCCTTTACAACGTAAGTTTATCGTACTACAAATAAACGTCCGACGAGTTTATTCGAGAAAATACGGTATGAAGTATAAGGATTACCCAACATTTTGATACTTTGATCATTTTCACTGTAAAGCTTATAATGATATGATAATTATAATATTGTGTCGACATGTATTTCGTTTGAGATAACGCAGTTTTCAAAATAGCTCAGGCGCGTTATACGTGTGTCTGTTTATGGAAAGTATAAATGATTTCATTTCCTTGCTTACCAATGCATCTCCTTCCACTTCTGTCGTACGACGGTATTTTGAATCCTGTTTTGCATTTACAAAAATAGCTTCCTCGGGTATTCACGCATTGCTGACTGGGATGACAGCCACCATTGCGACGCTTGCACTCATCGATATCTGTATTAAGTCCAATGACGATTAACTTAAATCATCAGTTTCAGGGAAAAAGCTAAACCGCCTAATATTATTGAAAAGTTATGGAGTAACTATCATTTTAACAGCGACCATCTGAAACAAATATTTAAGCTGCCACACTCTATCCTTGTCGAGTAGTATGTTAAAGCCTTCCAGTACAAAGTCATTGACTCAATTCTTTACACAAATACAAAGTTGTATAAAATAGGTTTTAGAACAAATGATTTATGTACTTTCTGTGACAATCAGCCGGAATCATTAACCCATTTGGTCTATCACTGCTCACGTTCTTAACAGTTTTGGATTGAATTCGAATTATATTAGTGCTTTATTACGAATCAACGAATTCGTCTCTGTTTAGAAAATGTGCTCTTTGGAATTTTGACGGAAAATGCTTGGCAAAGAAAATGGATACTGACGCCTTATTTAAGTTAACTGTCTTAGCTCATTATTATTTCATTGCCCTGTTGTACTTTTTTCTAATTTCTTTTACAAAAATATAACGAATAATTTTGCTTTACTCTGTTAATGCCTATTGTTAAAATGCTTTTTGGTAGTATTGTAAATGTAATTATCTAATGTGATTATCAATAAATAAATAAATAAATATATATATATATATATATATATATATATATATAAACAGAATTAGTGCAAAAATAAGATTTAAAAAAACAACAACAATAACAACAACAAATTTAAACTTAAATCTATCCAGAAACCGTAATCTTAAGATACAGCTTTAACTTAAGCACTTACCCAAGCATTTGTACTTTTTGTTCCTTTGAAATCCTCTCTCGCATGCTGCATTGCAGACAAAAAAGAATAACAAGCCATAATTTTTTATTAAGCTAAGGTTTTACATCATAACGTGATCAATTTGTTCAGTGATGGCTCTTGGTATTATACATGTATTTACATAGAAAGCAATTTGAAATTCACTGTAATGAAATTCAGAAAATTTTGAGTTTCAAAATAATTGTCATTCTCAGGCGAAAGCAACCACAGCGCAAAGGAGGTGTGCTAATTTCATTTTAAAGTTGTAAGAGACCTATCGAATTTTAATTATGTAGATAGGTCTTTTGATATATTCAGCTGTATTATGGAGAGGAGCGTAAATGATAGGAACAAACAATGAACAAAAACGCTACCCCCTTCAATTGGTAGAATAAAAAGTCCTTATAAAAATTTAAAGAGAAAAAGTATAGAAAAGAAACTCATGTGTTTTGTTTGCGGTTTTGTTTTACGCTTTTTAAAACTTTTATTCTACTCAAAACAGCATTGTTTTGCTTTGCGGGAGACCAATTACATAAATTCACAACCATTTTTTTACGATTATCAATTTTAAATGCATTTCTAGCGATTCTAGAAGCTCAAATTTTCACAATTTTCCAGGGGAGCGTGCCCCTGGATCTCCTAGAAACCTCGCGCCTTCAGCGCTTGGGATATCGCGCCCCCAATCTAAAATTTACTCTGCGGTCCCTGAAAAAGTCTTGCTACATTACCTCGTATAACAATATCCGAACGTTGGTGATACCCAAAGTACCTATTGTGTTGTAGAATAACCCATGGATTGTTCCCTTCCTTTCGAACAGCTATCTGGTTCAAGAAAGAAAATATATACTCAGAATGTCATGCCAGGCCCCATCTTCAATTGGACATGGATGATTCAGATACTTTCGCGACGCGAGGACGAGGACGTGAAAAAAGAGCACGTTTTTTAATAGTCTTTGTAATAATAATAATAATAATAATAATAATAATAATAATAATAATAATAATGGAATTTATATAGCGCTTATACATCGCTGTTCTAAGCGCTTTACAATGTAAAAAAGGACACAAGAATATCATTAATCACAAGCTTACATATAACCCTACTATACATATTGGGAAATTTATAGCATACACATCTTAAAAAGGAAAGAAAACAAAAACAAATATGATGAAACTAAATGTCATATACCTTTTTAAAAAGAGACATTTTCAACTTAGATTTAAGGTGGAGATTAAAGATTTTGTAAGGTGGGTCTTTAAATCTTACTTCCTCTAAAAGCAACAGGAAGCTTAATTGTGCTATCGAAGATTCTCTAGAGAAAAACGAAAACTAGAGAAGGCCTGTGGTAACAGAATAGAAACGCAAGGATTACTTGGAAGTAAAGTCTTTCACAATTGCAAATATTTTTGTCAAAAGATGGATCTAATCCCCTTGAAAACTCAGATTAAAACGTTGTACAATATTGCGCCCATGTCATCAGTTATCAAAAGGCTGAGAGAAAAAGCAATGAAGAAAAGGCAAGAAAAGACTAACATGAAAATTAAGAAATTCTGGTCCAGGGTGGATTAGAGTAATTCACAGTTTGTAACTCGACTAATGGCTTATAATAGCTGGCATCGCTGTAAAGCGCAGTTTACCAAAACGCATTCCTTAATGACTCTGTAAACGTTAATCTAAATCACCTGAAAACGGCAAAATAAGGGTGTTTTGAATGGTGTACAAGCAAACTTTTGCTTCTATACATTCTATATTCGGTCTATTATTTCACAAGTGATTTTTGTCTTTATTGTCTTTTGACATCGTTGGCTTCCTTGTTGTATGTTTCTCCTAATTTTAAAAGGACGTGCCCTGATACTGACCTCACTTAAATAGTACCACTGCCAGTCGTCTTCTCCTCGAATGATTTTAACTCCTGCCAAATTACCAACATTCCTAGCCCGCATGTAGTATAACCGCGATCTTCAATAGAAATAAATAAATAAATAATAAAATAAGATTAAAACAGTAGTAAATGATTTCCTGCCAAAATTAAAATTATGTAGCATAATTTCTGCTGACAGTACGACTTTTACAAAAATTCTCAAAGTTTTCGGTTGGACGTTACATTCCACCCAGTGTATTTGATGGCAAATTAAGTTCAATGGAACCTATAGGAGCGATTTCACTCACGCGGCTAGCAGCTATGGACGTTTCCATTAGAAACTGAAATGCTGCGAGAAAAGCTTCGACAGGGAATAAAATTGCATTTCATATGGTTTGAATCAGTTTTGGTTCGTTTCGAATATAACTGATTCCGATTTTTTATATTTGGCATCAATAGAGTCAAATAGAGCAACATGGTGATCGACGAAATCTAAACTTTGAACTAACATATCAAGTGAAACCTTTTAGCTTTTAATGGTAAAAAAGGAAAATTTTCCAGCCGCTTTTTGTCATAACCATTACCCATTGGCCGTAAAAAAGCACAATATCAGCCACGAACCGTAAATGCAATGCCTCTACCCCATTGAGTCACTCTTTGCTGAGGGAAAAACATCCATCTTTCTGCTAGGGATTGGTAGTCAAATTTGATATACGTTACACCTGGCATGCATAGTCACTCTTACCTTCCACCTCCCCCACGAGGTATTAGCCTTTCTTCACCTGTCTCACCATCTTCGCCTACAAACTTAATCTCTGCGTCATTTCTTAGGGGGTGAGAGTATTCAGACCTACGCCTAAAGCCAGTGGTAATTTCCACCATGTAACCTGTAAAATCATACGTTTATAGTAAGATAGACAAGGACACATCGAAGTCCAGCTAATGACTTGTAATTTTCCTTTTTTCCCAAGATTTTTTAAAAACATTGTGTTATCTAAAATTTAGTAGAACTGACAACATAAAAGAGCATGTGTTTTTACGAGTGTTTACGACGCGGAAAAATGAAAATGGCTGCTAGGGGCGAGATTCCTGGGAACAAAGAGAATAACTTTGAAAGAGGGAGACAATTTATAAAATGCACATACTAGTAGAGAGGAGAAGTCGTTACATCACGTTGCCATGGTAGCAAAACTATTGTATGACAGCAAACCGAAAATTCACTTGAAAAGAGATTTCGCACCGTTTCAAACTTCATCGATCTTATTCAATTTCATTTAATTTGTCAAAAGTTGGCGAAATTTTCTGGGTTGAATCCGAAAGGACCGTATCTAAGTTTAGACAAAAAGAAAACGAAAATGTTTGTGTTGTGTCTACCAACTCCATGAAGTGGACGCGTGAAACTAGGAAGTTAAAGTAAAGTAAAACTTTATTTACACAGGGTAGCCCATTCAGCTGTAAGGCTGGTCTCCATAGGGGCCCTGTATCTTAAAAAAATTAAATTACATCAAGAATTTTCATGGACTATTACATTTAAAAAGCCTAATACAAATACAATACTAGAATTTAAGAACTACATTAAAAAGCCTGGAAATACAATGCATAATCACATTTAAAACCTAAAATAGTAATAAAATATCAAAGTTATGATAAAAAGAAATGTCTTGCTCGGCGGCAGAACGTTTAAATGTTTTCACTCTTCACAATGTTTAAAGGGAGTTTGTTAAAAATTTTTGCCCCAGTAAAAAGAAAGGTCCTTTTCCCAAAATTTTGTTTAACGTTTGGTAGGGATAGCCTCATACTTTGCCTTGTGGAATAATTGTGAATGTTCGATAATCTAGTAAAATATAATGAAAAGTAACTAGGAACTAATGAGTGAAGACAGAGAAAAACGAGTTTAGCCTTGTGGTAAGAGCGTATGCTGGAAAGAGTCGGCCAGTGCAGCTGCTCTATTGCTTCAGATGAGCGAGAGCAACGTGTGATTATCCGTGCAGATCTATTCTGTAGGCGCTGTAGTCGATCTATATCTTTCTGTAGAAGGTTACTCCAGGCAATGTCACAGTAATCAAATAATGGAAGAATTAAAGCGTTGTGAACAAGTGTTGCTGCCTCTTTTGTGACGAAACTTTTAACACGGCCCAGGATACTAACTCTTGACGCCGCCTTTTTACACACATAGTCCGCCTGAGCCTTCCAAGTCATAAAGTTGTCGAACACCACGCCTAGGTATTTGAAAGTAGTTTCGCAAGATATGGTCTTTCCGAGAAGATTAAGATTTAAAATGTAATCTCGCTCTTTATGCCTTTGAGATGTAAATAATACACACTTAGTTTTTGAAACATTGAGAACGAGATTATTGTCTTCTAGCCATTCAGACAAACACTGAAGATCTTGGTTGATGTAAAAAATTAAATTGTGAACAGTTGGACCAGCAAGATATAAAACTGTGTCGTCAGCGTACATATTTACAGAACAATGTTTGACACAACGTGGTAGATCACTTATGTAGACAATGAATAACAGGGGGCCGAGGATGGACCCCTGCGGCACTCCAGAAGTTATGGCAAGCTCTTCAGATGTCTAAGAATCAATGTGCACGAACTGCTTTCTTCCTGTGAAGTAGTTCTTAAACCATGGAAGGCTTTCATCGCATACACCGTAGTACTCTAATTTGCTAAGCAAAATGTCAACTGTGTCGAAAACCTTTGCCAAGTCAATAAACACAGAACCAGTGACTAAGCCCTTATCCATATCCATGAGAATCTAATAACCGTAGCTGTACCTCCAAACCTAGAAACTTGGGAATATCAGGAAAGAGGACAGTACAACACAAACCAATCGTGACAAAGAAACTTTTTAAACCCCGCCATTCCTCAGACATCCAGGGAAGAAAGCGTCGAGGTATCTATCCCAGGCTGTCCGACCATCAACATCGCGTACGTTAAACCTAGAATCAGTTGAAAGATTGAAACAAAATATACAAAAATTAAGCCCTGCTGTTCCACCTCCGAAAATGATCCCTGATGCGGATAGTGTAATGTTACTTCACACAATAATTGGAGAAGTTGCGTATGTTTGTGATACAAATCTGATTGTTTGTGGTACATTAAAACTATACAGGCCATCTCTGAGCCTGGGTTTAACTAACTCACATATGATATACCCAAGCGCCCTAAGGTAAATAGCATCATCCTCGGAATTTGGACTCGCATACAACTGAAGGTCGTGAACCAAAAATGGGAGCATTCTGTGCCCCTTAGAAACTTCCAAAGTCGGCAACGGCATCAGCAGATTTTCTGGCGTTCTTTCTACACTTCTTTAGGTGTTCTAATGTATCAGTCGGAAAGAACGTGGAAAGGACGGTAAAATCATCACCAAATGCTGAATCAACGGTGGGAAAGTTCTTGAGGTGGTTTGCTGCATCTCTCGCGGTTTCCCCTTTTTTTTCTCCATGTTAGTTATTTTAAATTTGCGGCGAGGGAGAAGCCTTACTTCTGCGTAACTTCCGGTTTTTTTCTGGAATCGGAGTATTGACTCAGTTGTTTTTTTCTTCAGAGAAAAACAGTGTGTCCCCTGCCTCGTACCCAGACGTCTCTCCTCCGATGAAAATTTGCGCGTAAAGGAAGGCGGGAACCCATAGTTCCTTGCGCTTCATCATCAGTCACTCGCGAGTCCCTTGTGTTTTCGCTCGCCTCTGTTTGAAAAAGGCGACACCTGAGGAGGAGGCAAATTTGTCCCCTAAAAAAACTGGAATGTCCCCCAGAAAATTGTTGACTGGGACAGATTGTTCTCCTAAAGTGAAAAAGTTAAAGTTGGTTCATAATTGTTGTTTTATGCTGTATGCTGTCCTGTCAATGAATTATCTTACATTAGAAAACGTTTCTATTACAACTAAGAAAACGTATACGAGAAATGACCCCTCCGTATCTGATAGCCCCGATTCTTCAAGGCATTTTGCACACCACTCATTACAAAAACTGATTTTCATACCTATTTTCTCTTGCTTTTCATCAAGTTTCTGACGAGTGGTTCGAAGATCGTCATTGCGAAGGAATGGATCCGATGTCGTTCCATAGAGAATCAGGGTCCAGTTTTGAAAGTAAAGCCATTCTAAAGGACATGAAATTAAGCATTGTATGTTATTCTCGTGATGAAGGGCTACAAAATCCTAAATTATTATCTTTTTAACATAGCTATGAAATATTTGTTCAACAAAACCTTAAGAAGTCTCTTGTTATCTTTCTTATTTAGTGGCAAACCGGGCCTGTTGGAAATTGGGTCTTGTTGCTGTAGACAGCTGTAGACGTGAACCTCAAGATTGTGTAGATAAAAGAGCCTTCGACTACCATAGGAATTACAAGCCTATCACTACATAATGCAGGAAATGTTAATGAGTATCAGGTCACAGCCTGTGGCCTAGGTTACTACGTCCAATCATTCTGCGCGAAGGAATTTGGAACTGTCGTTCAGTTCAAGTTTCTCAATAGTAACTAGTGCACTGGGAACAGTTTCGAGAGGATTTCGATCCTTCCTGACCCCAGCAAGGTTATTGGCTGTAAAAGTTCCATGCAATATAGCATTCCCAAATGTCTAAGCCACATTCGAAATCCTCTCGAAACTGTTCCCAGTGCACTAGTTACTATTGAGAAACTTGAACTGAACGACAGTTCCAAATTCCTTCGCGCAGAATGATTGGACATCATTAGCTCATGACCGCCAAAGCGGCAAATTCAAATGCACGAGTGCTTTGAATAAGCTCAAAATAACAGTAAAAAGGGTTTCTTTTGGCCCACCAGCGTTGACAAAATTCATTCGCGCGACTGCGTTAGCTTTAAAAGGACAAATCCACTGATGATTAAAAATGAATGATTTATCAACGATTTAAGCTCTAAAGATAAGAAGGACTATAACTCGGCAGTTTTGTATGGAATGGAAGCTGACTTTAAGCGCGATTTGATCTCGTATTTCAAGTCTCAGTAATTATCGATCTTCTCTTTTTCCTTGCTTACTATTCTGGTGTCGAATTTATTATTATTATTACTATTACTATTACTATTACTATTACTATTATTATTATTATTATTATTATTATTATTATTATTATTATTTACGCTACCCAAGCGTGTGTGATAATGGCGTGAGCTCTTTAATTTAGTTTAATTGAAATGAACCGTTTTTTAATTGAAAATTTTTTTTCGAATACATATATTTGTAATGGAATGATTTTTGTCAATCGAATTTAAGTGCCTTTTTTTTAATCAAAACGAATTGTAAATAGTGCTTCGACTGAATGGTTTTTTAAGTGAAATTAACTGTAAATAGGCTTGTATAGTTAGCTTTGTTATCAATAAGAGAATTTTTAGTATTAAGAAACCGAGGCTGTAAACCATATTTGCGTTTCATTATTATTTTTTTCCTTAAGTGCGTCCCTGTTTTTGCCCTTCCTCTGCATAACATATATTGCTCCTCCATCTAGAATCTGAGGTGTAGAGACTGTTTTATTTCACCCTTTTTATCAAACTTGTTTTACAGCTTACTTGTTTATTTCAATTCAATTACTTTTACGGTCGGTCGCAAGATAAAAAGCGCAAGTTGGTTAAATGGGTGCCATATATTATGGAACCTGACAGGCTAGATTATGAAATAAGAAGGAACAGTTCATTGAACCATTTTAAAAGATCAATTATGAAAATGACTTGACTTGGGAAGTTTTTCCAAATTCTTGCTTTCAAACTGTATCAGGCACTAGTAGCTTTTACAATTGAATATTTGAATTCTCCAATATATATTTTTTAAATTTTATTTTTATTTCAGACGGGACCAATCCCATGCTGAAATAAATAATTGCTTCAGTTTATGAAGAATTCATTTGGCTAAAATTATATCAAGTATTTTTTTTTTTAGTTCTCTAAACATAACCCAAATAGCTTCACTATTGTTGTTAACGGTATCTGTCTGATTCTGCAATGATACAAAGATACTTTGTCAAGCCAACCTCCCTCCCCACCCCTCCCCTAGGCCCTAGGCGTCTAGAGGCCCTAGGCCTCTTCCTCCTTGCCTATGGAGGAAGAGGCGATGAGCCTATTAAAGGCTCCTGGAATTTCTGTTTTTTTTAATCCTTTTAGTTTTGAAAACAGTCAGGCATTGAAAACGTTAACAGCAATAGTGATCCTTTTTTAGTTATGTTTAAAGAACTCTTTAGATTATTATTATTATTATTATTATTATTATTATTATTATTATTATGCCATGGCGGAGCCGGCGGCTGCAGGTCGGTCGCTCGCTGGAAAACCAGGAAGGCTAAAATGGACTGACAAGATGAATCAAGATTTACTAGAATGCAGGGAAAAAGCCTTAAGCTTAAAAAGCTCAAGCAACCCGCCATGTTACCAGAACAGACGCAAGAAAGGATATATGCGCATTTTGAAAGATCTATGGGATGACGTGGGATACGTGAACTTGGGGTTATCAGCTCAGAATCTTCGCGACCACGCAGCAGCGATAACGGATGAAAACTCACAAATAAGTGTTAGAGGCGACTCTTCAACTGTTCTAGACGAAACAGAAGAGGTTGGTGCCTCTATTTTGTCACAAACCGAGAGTCTCGAACCCGCCCAATGCGCAGGTGAAAATTTATCAAACGTGAATGTGGTAGAAGGTTCGAATTTGCATATTTCTTCCGACATTGCTGATCAAAGAGCACCCCAGGGACGGACCGCTACTTGCAAGGATCAAAACACCAAAAATCAAATCAAGCCAAATCTGCCTGATTATGATGTGCTTCCCTCCGAAACAAAGAACAAAACTTGGGGCAGTATTAGTTACGCATGTTTCTGTAATACTGTCAACAATATTTACGATGAAATCTTCCACTACAGGAGGAATATATTCAGTGTTCCATCGGGTCGCGCAGGGAAGAGTTTCATTGAAGAATTAACCTTCTGGATTAAGCAATTTAATTCAGACTCTGACTTGAACTCGGTCGCTCTTAAAGCATTCATGGTGCTCCCAACTTTGATTTTGCAAAAACCATCCGCTACTTCCAAAAGCGAGGAGCATAGTGAAGCAATAGAGCGTCGATTAGCACTCTGGAAACAAGGGGACATTGATTTGTTGCTTAAAGAAGTGAGGTTCTTTCAAGGGCAATTTGTGAATTCCAAGAAACCTAGAAAGGTTGAAGACATATCCAAAGCCTTCTCAAAGCTGGTTCTGCAAGAAAAATTGACAGCTGCTATGAAACTCCTAGATAACGAGAGCTCGTCCGGTCTGCTCGACCTATCGCCAGATGTCCTGCAAGGGCTACAGGACAAACACCCACAGGCAGCTGATATCGCAGAGGAGAGTTTGTTACATGGCCCAATTGATTATATTCCGCCAAATGTCTATGACCTCATAGACGAAGAATCGATCTACTACTCGGCAAGTAAAACCAAGGGCTCAGCCGGACCATCTGGAATGGACGCAGAGCTGTATAAGAGAATCCTGTGCTCTAAGAATTTCAAGACCGAGGGCAAAATATTGAGAGAAGAGCTAGCCGTGTTCACAAGAAATCTGCTAAGGAAATCGTACCACCCATCCTTACTTGAAGCTTTCACGTCCTGCAGGCTTATCCCGCTTGATAAGAACCCGGGAATGAGACCAATTGGTGTTGGAGAGGTACTGAGGAGAATAGTGGGGAAAACGGTCAGCGGTTTCTTAAAGGAGGAAATAAAAGAAGCGGCGGGTCCCCTACAAGTTTGCGCTGGTCATAACGCAGGAGCGGAGGCTGCGATCCATGCAATGAGTCAAGTGTTTGTTGAAGAAGGAACAGATGGAATATTGCTAATTGATGCTAGTAACGCTTTTAACCAAATGAATAGGTCAGCGGCCTTACACAATACCCAGATCTCGTGCATAGAAATGGCGCTCTATGTGATTAACACATATAGAAGCCCATCTAGACTGTTTATTTGTGGGGGAGGTGAAATACTTTCTCGAGAAGGTACCACACAAGGAGATCCGCTAGCGATGCCATGGTATGCACTTAATACATCCATAATGATAGAGAATTTGAGGGATCATTGCCCATTGGTTAAACAGGTGTGGCTTGCAGACGACTCAGCTGGAGGAGGGAGTATAGTGCACTTATACAACTGGTACAGGCAATTGAGTAAGGAAGGACAAAAGTTTGGTTACCTTGTGAATGGGACAAAGAGCTGGCTTATTGTGAAGTCTAGGGAATTAGCGGAGGAAGCAAAGAGGGTGTTTGGAGAGGAAGTCAACATAACGACTGAAGGTCAGCGCCATCTGGGAGCAGTTATTGCGTCGCAATAATACAAAGATCAGTATTGTGAGGAGAAGGTTCGTGCATGGAAAGAGGAAATCGAACGTCTCTCTGAAATAGCGAAGAGCCAGCCCCATGCGGCGTATATTGCTTTCTCAAAAGGCTACAAGTCGAAGTTCACCTACTTCATGCGCACGATTGAATCGTTTGAAGACTATGTCGATCCAATCCAGGAAGTGATTGAAGATTTACTACTCCCTACTTTCTTCGGTCAATCAGAGCTTCTCCCTAACGAGGTGCACAGACTTGCTACCTTAGCAACGGGTCAAGGCATTCCTGATCTGAAATCCGAGGCACCGCAGCAGTTTGCTGCCTCGAGACTAATAACCACCGCCCACGTAGATTCTATTACATCACAGAGTTCCATCATGGTGCCAGGAGAAAGATCTACGGAGGAGCTAAAGAGGCATCAACAATCACTTAAGAGAGCAAGTGCCAAAGAGAAAATGGATAGCATTGATTCAAGCCTCTCCCCAGGCCTGCTGCGTCTGGTTAATCAATTCGAGGGACAAGGGCGCAAGTTCTTGGCTGAATGCGATGCCTCTCGCAGACAAAGGTTTAGCCCTCAACAAGCAAGAGTTCAGAGACTCGCTACGCTTGCGTTATGACTTACCCTTAGTCGATTTACCAAGTCATTGCATATGTGGGGATAAATTCACCGTTAGTCACGCCCTCTCTTGTAAAAAGGGGGGGGGGTTGTAGCCCAGAGACATGACGGTGTACGGAACTTGTTAACGACGTCCATCGACAAGATCTGCAATAATGTCGAAATCGAACCACGCCTTCAACCCCTGGACAACGAGCGATTTCATTTGAGGGGCGCTGTTACAAGTTCTGAGGCAAGGTTGGACATCAAAGCGGGAGGTTTCTGGGCAAGAGGAGTTACGGCATTTTTTGATGTTAGAGTTACGCACGTCAACTTTAAGTGTTACCAGAGCAAGCCATCATCGGAAGTGTTCAAAGAGCAAGAAGAAGAGAAGAAGCGCAAGTACCAGCAGCGGGTGTTAGATGTAGAAATGGGTTCGCTTACGCCTTTAGTGTTTGGAACCAATGGCGGAATGGGAAACGAGTGTCAGCGGTTCTTAAAGCATCTCGCAGACAAGATAGCTCAGAAAGACACCGAGCCTTATCATGTTGTAATCACTTGGCTCAGGACACAGATCTCGTTTGAACTCTTAAGATCGGTACATGCATGCGTCAGAGGTTCGCGAACGCCGTTTCGTAGCAAGATAGAGCAATCATTAGACTGTAAAATAAATGTCGCTAGTGCGGATATCTGAAATACGTGTGTATATGCTTTTATACTTAGGGCTTTTTATGGACACTGGTTTAGCCGTCATTAGTATAATTCGATTGCAGGATCTTAATATCTCTGCATAATGGAATT
This sequence comes from Porites rus, assembly GCA_964035705.1. Taxonomy (NCBI): domain Eukaryota; kingdom Metazoa; phylum Cnidaria; class Anthozoa; order Scleractinia; family Poritidae; genus Porites; species Porites rus. The sequence goes on from OZ037995.1 coordinate 12,619,376, forward strand.
CTTAATTTTATAGAATTTTGAACTTTTATTATTAATTATATCTATTTCCTCTTCTTTTATGTAAGGTTAAGTTACTTCTATTTTTCAGAATTTGTAAATGAATAGTTTTTTCTATCTTCACTTATAATATATAGGATTGTTTTTGTTCTCTAATGAAGGACGAGGGGTTTCTTTTGTAAGGATGGAATTGTAGATAGCGTTTTGATGAATGAATTAGACTTTTTGTAACAGCAGGTTGATTGTAAATAGGATTTTAATTGAGGTTTTGTAATAAAGATTCTTTTCCCCTTATTATTATTATTATTATTATTATTATTATCATTATTATTATCATAATAATAATATTGCTATTATTGTTGCTGTTGTCGTTCGTTGTTGTTGTTGTTTTCTTGGACTCCCCGGCTACGGCGAAAATAAAGCTCACTGTTTACTAACCATAATCGCCATCAGCCTTTAATGTCCAGGTTCCTCTTGGATCCTCGCCCCAGTGATGAAGAGTCAAAATATTCCAGTCTGTAAGGTTAGTGGAGACGCTTTTAAATCTATCGAACGGCCGGTGCTGAGTAAGACGAGACACTGTTCCACTTGGCGACTTTAAGGACAGTAGCAAGTCTCCTCTAGGCCAAATTGTAAGGTTGACTCTAACAAGAACATGTTCCAGAAAGCCAATTCGTTCCTTGCAGGAGTTAGGCAAAACCTCTATTTTAGATGTAAGGGGCCTATGAAAGAAGCAGTGAGCGAACAGTGTTTGTATAATGACTTAAATATCTAGTCCAGGGGGTAGCCCAGGCGGGTCCTGGGGTACCCCTGCCTCCCCCCCTTTGTGAGATGATGCTTTCATGTCCCTATTATTCAGGTGGCGAAAAGTCGCAAATCCGAAGAATCAACATGCAATACATCTTTTCCGGCTGTTTTGTAGCCCCCCCCTCCCTCCCCCCCAACGAGACTACTCATCCGAAAAAATATCACTTCAAGAGGATGTCAACATACCCATCTGGTAAGTACCTTGGGTGTGATACAGTGTGACCCCTCCCCTTTGAGAAATCTTAGCTACGCCACTGAAAATTAACGTTTTTATATGATTTACTCGATAATTAGGCCCGATTTCCGCGGGCTCATTTTAAGAACAGTGACTGGTTATAGATATCTTTTATATATATTTTATGGGCGTGCACACGTATCACCTGGTATATGTTATAACGAACAAATTTTAAATTAAGTAAAACTAACGTACTTGTCGTAGATGCCTAGGTATTTTTGCGCTTCACAATGCATTTGTTTCGGTACATTCTTCCACTTCCTTGCAAAGTTGACCATTTGAAGTGCGTCCATTAGCCCAAATCCCAAATAATTGCTTACTAAAAAGTAACAGAAAATAAAAGAGATACATCTAAAATAACTAAAATGAAGGCAAAACGAAAAAGGAAAGCTTTTCATATGACAAGCAATCCTCAAGCCTGAATGGGTCACTCCGGTTTTGCTGTATCTAACGTCAGGATTATCATTAAGGACTGTACATGTTCTTACGGAAACAGTCTTCTCGTGAAACATTTCACTTTTAAGTTGGCTCGATGGGGTTTTTCAGTATCAATACCTTGAGCATAAACTACTTCGCCATTAACAATGATTTGGAAAAATTACCAACACAGCTGTATTAGATAGAGATGATAATTTATCATGATCAAGGTTACAATGACACCGGAGATGTTATAGCAACGAAATTGCCTATTTTACTTGCAGCCGTATTTCTTGGCACTGGGAAATGTTCTTCCAAAATCGTTCAAGGAAGCTTTTTCCTCCAATAGCCGCCTCAATGTTGAAAATTTATCAGAGCGTTATCAAGATATTGTGGGATGAAGTTTTTAGAACACAAATAAGTTAAAACTTGGACAATCTTGAGGTAGACCGTTATCGGTAAAAAACGAAGCGCTTTTGAAATGCAATCTCATCTCATAGTAGTTTCTTATGGTACTTTTCTTTATTATTAAAGCCAATCAGAAGAAAATAGTTTCTTTACTGATTCTTAAGGACATAAAAGGATGTTGTGTTATTAAGCAACGCGTCAAACAGTCAGCCACATTCAATAATAAATTTGTTTATGCTTTTTGTTTTCTCTAACCTTTCAGTCCAGCGCCATTTTTAACCATATCAGGCGGATTCCTTCCAGCAAACCTTGAACTTCTAACAATGATGTGTTGAACGTCACGCCACGTCAAATTTTTACTAAAACGAAAAAACAAAAATCACTGCTTTCACTAAGGGCGCATGCATACTTGTTTTAATTTTTTACTACATTTTCCTTTGTTTCTCCGTTTCTAATAGCATTATCCTGTGAAAGACAGAATCCACTTCATTATAAAGGCGTTCAGTGCGGATGTGTCTCGCCGAACTTTAGTTCAACTCACACGCATAAAAACCACGGGCTAGTTACAGTGAAACCTCTATGATTAAGCGGACACCTTCGAGACCTTTCCAAATAGATTTTGTAAAAATTGCGCAATGTTTGTTGACGATCAACATTCAACGGTTGCTCTGTACTGTGATAAAGCTGCATGTTGTTAAAGAAGTCATCCAGAGTTCAAGTTCATTACCTTTCATTTACCTTTCATTACCAACTTTAATTTGTTTGTAAATGCAAAAACATTAACTGACTTCAGTCCGTATTTCAAGGACGTAATCCAGTACTACTGATTATCAATTCAGTCCGGTGTTCGCTTAATAGAGGTTTTTAACAATAGAAATTAGCCAAATACACCTTAATTTAGTGTACGCGTCCGCTTAATAGAGGTGTCCGCTGAATGGGGGTTCGTTATAAAGGGAAATATAAGACGTTCATTTCGGGACCTGGCTTAGTGTCCGCTTAATAGAGGGTTCACGGTATTTAAACGGAGTTAAGGAATAGATCTGCAGGTCCAATGATGTCATAAAACGGCGGCCTACTTTAGGCTTCGTTTAAATAACCGACCCTACATGCTCTGGTTTTCCCATCAATCACTGCTTGCAATGTATCTTAAGCTGGAAATATCAAGACCCACCCACACTGCACCATGAAGATATGACTTTATCTATAGTTAGCCTACTTAAGGTCTTTCCGCTTGTAAGTAAGCGATGTCCCTATTTGAGTGATTTGTATTAATTGTAGTCCTTTTTCGAGGTGAAATCTGCATTCGAATGATACGTTGCGGATACAAGGTTAGTGGTATAATCATAAATACCAACAGGATTAAAATAAAAAAAATTGACAACGTTGTGAACAGGTCCTATCGCTGAAATTTGTAAATATATTTACTCGAGATTGAGTCTAAGGCCCAGTTTATTGTCAAGGGTCACCTGCCTGGCCAAGATACCCTGGGCGAGCCCGCCCAGCCGGGTCATTCTTTTGTGATGTTAGGTTCATCATCCTCGCAGCCGCGCCAGCTCTTCTCTATATACTAAAAAGCCTTGGCTCACCAAGCCGGGTCAACTAAATCAGGGTGAGGCAGTTAGAGAATGCGGGAGCGCTGTTTTAGACAATCAGAGCATGCGCGAGCGCTGTTCGTTCGTGCAAAAAGGTCAACCTTTTTTCTCATATAAAGGTTCGCTAACGTTGACTCGGCTTGGAGGGTGACCCTTCTACTGGGCCTGGATTTCGCCATATAAACATGTAAACATGCGTCTGTGCTGCTTTTATTCAGGGTCCATATTCTACTCGACACTGTTCTGGTACTCGACACTGTTCTGGTTCTGGTTCAACCTGGTTCAGACGCCGTACCTCATATAACCGAATGGAATTTGAATTTAGTCAGACTCAAACTAATTTACGAGCCGGCTGAATTGATTTAGACGCCGTAGTTCACATGAACTTCATTCACTGAATTCAGTTGCATGTTACTAAAACGGGGAAAAAGGAGCAGGGAACAAACACAGGGAACGGGGAAATGAAAAGTGGGAATAAATGGCGGGAATTCGGGAAATGAAGTTACTGATAGGGCTAGGGTTCATATTAGGATTTGTTCCAAGTTTTAATTTTTCCGTTCCCCGTACTCGTTCCCCGCTCCCCGTTCCTTATATTAGTAACATTCAATTCAGTTAGGCTCATGTGAAGTGGGGCGTCTGAATCGGGTCTAATTAGGGAGCTTGAGCAGCCACGACAAAGATGGCAGTAATTAAGGAAGTCAAAGAAAAATTATAAGCAAGACAACTCTGCACGTGCATCATGCTTAGCTTTTTGTTGCATTTCTTTCACTTCCACAGCGCGTCCACTGAGTAACTTCCTACTTAACGTGACGGTTTTATGGAGGACATGAATACTAGATGTGGAACTTTCATTCCTATTTTGAAGTTGAATATAGTGTTTTAGAGTTCAGCTCCAAGAAAGTTCCCATACATTTGGCAAATTGAGAGGGGCTAAATAGCCGCGATGAAATTTTATAAAAAGAACACAAGTATTTTTTTTATTGACGTTTTAACCGCCGTCGTCCTCATGGTTGCTTAAGCTTCCTATTACCGGTTTTTGTTATCTTTGCTACTTTTGAAGTAATCCGTTTATACACTTAGTCGTACTTGGCCTCAAGGGCGAGTGCGATCAATCCTGACGCCATTGCATTCGCGGCAGAGCTTCCACCAAAATAGTATTCACATTTTCCATTCTGGCCAGCGGTAACCTGCAACGAATTATTATTTACAACGAAGTGCCATTAATACCTCTTGTTAGCCGACTTTGAGATCTGTACTGTAACTCAAGGACCGTGTTTTCTTTCCTTTTTTTTTTGCCCATCGATTTATGGCCCAAGCGGGAAGCGCGCAGGCCATAAAAATCGATGGGAGAAAATAAAAAAGAAAGAAAACCCGGTCCTTTAACAAAAAAAAAACGACGGTGCGTAATTTACAGTATGGACCAAAAAAAAAAACAAGACTTACAACACGCGATATAATAAATATCTTATTACTAACGCTTAGTAACAAGATATGTATTACATCGCGTCCTGTTCAAGGGACTGGATAGAAAGTGCAGGTCAAGCGCTTAGGCAATTATTTGACAGGCATCAGAAAGTGAAAGTTTTCATTGGCTCAAGAAAACAATAGCACAAACTGAAGGCTTTAAAGGTAAATCAAAATGCAAAAGCACCAGGTTGAAAAAATTTATCCAGTCAAAACTAAGAACACTGTAAATTTTTAGCTAGCTTATATGACGTTGGAGTCTTTTGAAAACTAAACACTGAGTCTGGCTCCAAATTGCTTCCATCTCTCTTTCGTTGCTCTTTGCAAAACAAGCTACTGGGGCCCGTTTCTCGAAAGTCCCGGTAACTTTTCGGGCCCGAAATCAAATATTCATTCGAGATATAAAGCATAAGGGCGCGGATCCTGGCTAGCAAACTACTCCAGTTTGTTTCATTAACTGATAGTTTTATCATGTTAGATGCAAAACTATTGAAACCTCTATCTTGCATGTAAACAACAACAGCTTTACGCGCCCGTTAATTAGCGGGGTTTTCGAGAAACGGGCCCCTGGTGCTTAAAAAGCTAGTCAAGATCAGGTGCAGGTACGTTTGTTAGTCGAAGGAATCGCTCGTTTTTCTCTAGCAAAACATCTCGGATCTCTGCCAGTCCAGTGTCGTCTTCTTAACTGTGTCTTGCGATTTTTGACTAGACTGGAATCCTCTTCTTTGGTAAAATAACGATTCAGTTTCTACGTCCGCTTCGCTCGCAAATAAACGCGTATTAGCATTTGAAAAACCGAAGTTAACACCCTAGACCTTAGGGTTTACAGACACTAATACTTTCAACCTTATTTTGGAGATAAAACAGATTTCGAGCTGCAAAATAAGTATTTGCTTTTGACATTTTGGTACGCATAGCTACAGTTATAGACCATCTGAAGAATCACAGGGCGAAAACAGACTTAGCCATGTAATAATTTCATTAACGGCAATAGAAAATGAGTTTTTTTGTCTTCAAAACTCTCGTTCAAAAGAACAAACAAATCCAAGAAGTTGGATTTGTTAAAGAACCGCAACCGAAATTAAATCTACAGTAGTTCTGCCATACGTCAAAGAGTTGTGTTTGTCCCAAGGTTAAAATCCTGACTCACTTACCACGGGGTTTTTATCTCCAAATGAGTCTCTGCTATAAGCAACCGCCATTATGCCAGGGCAGCGTTCTCCATAATAAGGCACTGATCCATCTCTATTGACACTCGAGATAGCAATAGTATAAATACTGTTGACATAACCATTGTACGCACAGCTGTCTTTTGCTAATATTCCACCGTTACCAGCCGCAAACACAAATATTGATCCTCTTTTTTTACGTCCCTAGAGAATAATGCACATTTTCGGCGGTAAATACCATAGTGATGTCACTTTAGTGTAAAACGCTCGACTCAGTGCAACACAAGCGTATTACTCAAAATGTGCCCGTAAAGAAGTGAAAAGATAGTGTAAAAGTTTAAGGTAACTTAAGTTGAGTATAATTTGTAAAGGTTAAGCACCAGGTTTAAGGCAACGACGACAAATGGCAGAGATAGATACGTGATAAACTGAATTTTCTTTGCCATTTTTCACCTTCGCCGTTTGTCGTTTGCCATGAAGAGTTGACTTAAAACGTCAGTAAAATCTTATTTATTTATTTATTTATTTATTTATTTATGTATTTATTGTTAGCTGTCGCATTCATATTAAGGGATCGTACAACTGTACGCTTCAATACAACGTTTCCCATAAAAGGACTGTTGAGAAAAGAAAACCAACTTTCTATGAACACTGTAACTGAGATATATTAATACGTCGAGCTTTAGGACAAGACGCAGTGATTCTCGATGGCAAACGGAAAGCAACCGCTTGCCGTTTGCCGTAAACGTGGCGCTTAAAAGCTCTCTATCATAAGACGAACAAAGCATAGTGTCATCTTGCCTCTTTCGCTCCTTCCTCAAGTGTGACTTGAGTTGCCCTGCCTGGTCCTTTTACTAGAAAACCTCTATCATCAGGCCCCCAGCTGTTGGAGTATATATCAATGTAGTCGCGGTTAAACATTAGAGCCTTTGCTTCCGTCATATCAGTTGCCATTTGGTCTTTGAATAAGCGAATTCCTGGAAGCATTTAAATAAAGTTCCAAGTTTGTTTTAGGACTAGATTGACCGGGGAAACTTTGTATGAGAGATGTGGTCGTTTACGTTAAAAACTAAAAGGAATTTCTTCATTGGAATTTAGACTGTCATTATCGCGCCAACTCAATGAAATGAAAATATTAACTAACAGTACAGAGTTGTTGTCAACTAAAAACAAGTTTTAAAACTAGGCTAATTGCGAAACCTCATTAGATATGGAGGAAAATATATAATTTTTAAGCATATTTCTCATAAAAATCAAACTCAATTTCACGGGAAAGCTTTTTTCGGAACTCTGAAATCAACCTTTTTATTGCAGCATTGAATTGAAAACAGTTTAGTTTCTTACGGATGGAAACGGTTTTGTTCTCATAATTCTCTCGTTATGATCAACGTAGCGTCGGTTACATACCAACAATTCCTGTTTCTACTGAAACTAATCCAACCGAGATTTTGACCAAAATCATTATAGATCGTTCAAAAACAATATTATAAAATCTAGGCGAACTCGGGCGAAATTAATAATTTAGGTCTTTCCAGCATCTGTAACACAATCAGAGGTAATTAACATTTACCCGGCCGCGTTCTGTTGATTTAGAATCATTCTAACGACGCCGCAGTAACGAGAACGCCGCTTAAAAAGTGAATTTGCGTTGTTTCAGTCTTTATTGCGATTATTCCTACTTACTTACTTGGTCAAATGTACGCGAACCCCCTGAATTTGAATTCCAAGAGAGAGACCATATTCAAGTTCAGAAAGCGAAATAAAATTGCGTCGTTGCTTGTTTACGTTTTCCGTAAAACACGAAATAAGGCATTTTCACGTCGTAGTCGTACCGGTGCAAAAACGGTAAAAAAATGGATACATCGTTTCTTTTGTTGACGAAAAATTCTAATGATCCGGATTTTTGATCTGCTCTTGGATTTTAGTAATGAAACGCACCCTTTTTTAAGCCTATTTTTTTTAAGACGTTATCGTTGCTTTCGCGTCGTTGAATCTTAAAGTCCCTGTTTTCAGAGAGAGGGGGGCACGATAGAAGAAAAAAAAATTATATCAACTGCTCGCACGCTCTTGAATAAGCAAAAATGTGGACTGTTTTGCAGTCTAATACTTTTTAGTGCTCTTTTCAGCGGGCGTAGATCGAGTTATGGAGAACGTCGTTGGAAACCACAAGCAGACTAAAGGAGTGTGTTTGGTCAGATAGGCCATGTTCTATCTTTTCACCACGCTGGCTGCTCTCAATACGATAGACCAGCACAAACGTGTTTTATTACTGTGACTGAGGCTATGGAAAAGTAAGAGAATGAAATTTTATGTCTTACCTCCTATCCTTGTGTTGTAAGCCAAGCCAACGCCGCAAAATCCATTATCTCCTTTCGCAGCAATTATCGCGGCACACTTTGAGCCATGCCTAACGGTTAAAACAGATCAGTAGGGTTAAACATGTACCAAGTCATGTGCAGATTGAGTTTAAGCCCACACAAAAAGAGGTACACTTATGTTCCTCACGACAATTGTTCAAGAGAGTGTTATAAACTAACCCCAGGGGATGTCTGTATTAGCGGTAAACTCATACCTCGAGTCCACAGAGGTACAATGTGATGGTTATAACCTCCGCTTGAATTATGCTAATGAAAAAAGTAGGGACTGGCAAAATATGGCTTTTAAAAAACGCTGGAAAATATATTGGTAGAGGTAGTCTAGCCGCATCCACAGTCCTTATTCCCTTGCAAGGCTGAGTAGTTCATCCGGGAACCTAGAACTACTTACTTACCCAGACATAACGTAACTGCTACTCGGTTCAGGATGCGAATCGCCATCAACGAAATCCTTACTGGCTTTTTTATCCTATGAAAAGCAGGAGGTATTAATGAAGTAGCTAAGGAATGTATAACTAAAGTATTTTTTTCCTTTTCTTTTCCTTTCTTTTCTTTTCTTTAATACACACAAACACATTGTGCGAATGTAACTGGAGTATTTTGTTCTCGGATCAAAATCCATGACCGCATATTGAATACAGAAACAGATCTTAGTTAGTCTTTCGCACACATACAAGCAAAAGCAACTGCAAGCTACAACGCAGGTTTTTACTGACACTCACGTAATTCTCGCGCAGCTCTGGGTGGTTCGTGTTTAGCCCTTCGTCGACTACGGCCACAACTATTCCAGCTCCAGTATAATTCATTGCCCAGACCTCTTTAACATTGTAGTTATTCTCTGTAGTTGCATTCTGACAAGTTCATACAAAAAATGCATGGCTGTATTAATTCATTAGACCACAATTCACTGGTTTGAGTCAACATCTTTTCTAGAACCTTTTGGTCAACTTTATTTATTTATTTATTCATTTACTCAGGTTTGCAAATTTTGGCAGATTCACTGCAACAGTGCACGACCTCAATTACTGCGGGCCGGAAATAGTATCTTCGCCCATTATAGATAGACCACTCTAACGGGGTTTACGCGACCTCCTCTTCTTGAACAACAGTGTGGGTTCTTTAAGTCCCCTTAGAATTGATAAGGAAGGATGAATGAGACAAGGCTTAACGTCACCTCTCAATGACGAGATCATCTGAACTGAGACAAGATCTTGAATCCCAGTCAACCAGTAAAGGCCCTGGTTGTTGGTCCGGGCGGGGTTTGACATCACGTCTCCCCGATCGGCTGACTGGCACTATCCAAACTGAGCTATCCGGGCGGATGTGTGGATTGAGCTATACACAATCGAACATTAAGGGACAAGATCTTAAAAATGGTCACTTTATTGTCCTGGTGGATACACTTATCCAGTTCTTAAACGGCTTAAGTCCCAAGAGTGACCAACATCAATTTTCTCGAGTGAAGGGCTAAGGGACTGGTAAAGTTTGCCGGTTGCTATAACAAGGTTTCATTATATAGAGGTTCTTTGTCATATATTTTACTATTACTGGGGTAAGGGAAATCATTCATTATACATGTACCGAGGACCTCATTATACAGAGGTTTGTTGCATGCTAATTTTTATTCTCATACTCAACTTGCTAATGACCAAAGCATGGTCCAAACGTCATTGTAAATTTTTACCATTTATTTTTACCTTAAATATTATTGCTTTAAAAAAACCCTCGCTGAAAAGAGATCATAAGGCGTTGCTTTAATGACTCATAACTTCTATAACTTACTATGTACCACTGCAAACCAATGCTTGGATCATTAAACTGCACATTGAGGTTAGAATATAACTGATAAGATTTTAAAGTCTGTTGCTCCAACCAGAGTACCTGAGAAAAGATTGAAAACAAACAAATAATTAAGAAACAAACAAACAAAAAGAAAAGGAAAGAAAAAAGAAAGAAAAACAGACACAAAAAGAAAAAAAGTAGCAACAAGAAAAGAAAGGAAGAAAAAGTAAAAAGGAAAGAAAAAGGATTATAGACATTCAGAAAGAGTCTGAGGAGAAACAATGACCATGAATAAATAAATAAATGAATGAATGAATGAATGAATGAATGAATGAATGAATGAATGAATGAATGAATGAATGAATGAATGAATGAATGAATGAATGAATGAATGAATGAACGAACAAACAAACAAACGGGAAAACAAACAGACGAACAAAAAAATGAATGAATGAATGAATAAGAGAAAGAAAGAAGGAAGGAAGAAAGGTAGGAAAGAAAGAAGAAAGAAATGTGATCAAATGTGTAAGTGTAGCTTAAAATAACTACAAGTATGTGGACTATGTGTCTGTACAAAGTATTACAACTTTCAAGCCCTGGCAAACTGGGTGCAACATTGTTGGCCAACAACTCCCAACAGTTGTTGTGTCCATTTGCACATAGCTAAAAGTTTGACTGGTTTCAAACTTTGAACAACAATTCCCAACAACATGCAACAGGGTGTGCAAATGGACGCAACATGTAACATCCAACAATATTGGGAACTGTTGGAAAACAATGTTGCATCCATTTGTATGGGGCTTTAGTATGGGATTAGTTTATTAGTGACAATATTAATAATTGTAGCAACAAACCCATCATTTAATTCTAACCTGGTCTTCACTCAACAAGTTTTCACTCAAATGACTGCTTGGTGTTGATGAATGCTCATGTACCACATCACAACGGAAACTGAAATATGTAGAGACAACCTGAATGTAAAGACACAGAAATCAAGATAATTGATTAAAATGTTTGAGGTTCTGTTAATGACTGGATTAAGGTTGTGTTAGTTATAACAAAATTTTTGAAAGACCATGACAGGCAGAGATGGTTCAGTCACCTTTGCATTTTTGGTTACTGGGCCAGCGTCAATCAATTATCTGGGATGGTTAACATTTCCATAATAGCCATTTTTGGCATGTTTTCTCTGCTTTAGACTGTCTGTTTATCTATATCATTAATAAAAAACCTCAAAACAAAAGACATACAAAAGAACATGAATTAATAACGCTTATTTTGATTTTTTTCTGTGGATGTAAGGAATTCAACAAAATTTATGGTGAATAGGAGAACAAAATTTTGCAAACTCAATTAAAGTTATTTTTTGTTTGTTTGTTTGTTTTTTTGTTAACTCATAACCAAAGTGAATTGCTATCATGCATTACAATTTACTAAACTGACTTGGAAAAAGGCAAGTTTACGTTGAAAGCACAAATATAAAACCAATATACAACCAAGGTGTCACAGAGGCCCGGGGGGGGGGGGGGGGTACTCCCATACATTACCTATACGGGTATGTGCCGCCCAACGGGGTCGTGATTTTGAAGCTCCTGATTTAGAACGGGGTATCCATTTCAGAGGCGTTTTCTAGAACGGGGTATAATATTTCGAACGCACGAAAGCTCCAGTTTTGTAAGCAGCCATTTGAAATTATTCAAGGACAGATTGCTTTTAAATAGCCTGAGTATCAGGCCTTCCTAAGGGGCTAGGGGAGAGGAGATTTTAGAATGGGGGAGGGGGGAGGGTTTTAAAATACGGTTCAATGCGTTAACAAACAAACTGTTGTACTCTTTGCACCTTAGAACGGAGTATAAAAAAATGGCCCATTTCTAGAACGGGGTATCAGTTTTAGGGCGAATTCTAGAACGGGGTATCAATTTTAGGGGAAATTTTTTTTAGAACAGGGTGCCAATTTGGAGTCCCGGGCGGCACATACCCACCAAAAAAATACCTAAGTGCCCCCCCTCCCCCCCCCCCCGGGCACAGAGGCAACCTCACATACAAGTCATGTACTCATCCCGCAATAGTATACGCAATATGCAGAATGTTGTCACTCTCTGAGTAGGTGTACAAGTAAGTCGCCAATTTCTTCATGTAAAGTATATTTCCCTACTTCGAAAACGCCTTATCACCATGTACGTTTTTGTTTTGGTTGAAGAAAACGAGAATAGACTTCCATTGATGGAAAACATGGCCGCCAAATTTATTACACGTGTGCGTGACCGCTCGCATTGTGTGACTAAAATCACACACTGTTGAAATGCTGTTCACAGTTTCATGTTTTTCTGTACGATCATTGAGATCGAGCACTTACTGTCATGGAACGCCATCTTGCTTTCAAGTGTAATTGTAGCCAAGGAGAGAGTTCCAAATCCACTGATAAGGCGGGAGGCGGAAATCCCTCGGTAGATTTGAAAAAAAAATTATAGATGGCTACCCGTCTAATGATCAAGGTAATAGATTCTCGATTTAAGACTAAACGCTCGCTCTCAACGATCTAATCATGTCTAATTGGAAAAACAGAGAGGTACAGACAGCCTACTACTCGACATTTTGATCAAGAAGAAGCACTCTGCAGGGTACAGAATCACTACTGCGTCGGTTTGCAAGAAAGCTTGCGTGAGTCGTACATGTACATGGGGATTGCTACCCACAGCCAAAGAAACGAACGGGATTATGGGTCAAACATAAATGGCGGGCGTTTTAACTTAATGCTCTGACGAGGCAGCTAATTTAACAGAACAAGATATGCGATAGGACAGGAGTACTTTGCATGTTGCAGACCGGAGAGGAGCAAAATGGTTTGTTCCGTTGGTGGATTTTCGATATTGGTTTAATCCAGGACGTTCTATTCGACAGTATATTCATTATTGCATTTGGCTGAGTGTTGGCTAGGTGACTTGATGCTGACTTCCTCTTCATTACCTGTTTTGAACGTGTAACACATGCTTTTATTGCTTTTTATGGCACAAGGGTGGTTCTTCGTCAAATTCTCCGAGAGTGTAACTTTCCTTGGCTCAAGATGGAAGCATGCACTCACGTACAGTTGAGTTAATTATCCAGTGCACCTTATACAGAGCATTGAGATAGCCCAACCATGGAAATCCTTGAAATGTTTTTGAGGAAATAAAGTTTGTAGACTGGATAGTATAAAGCACCATTTATAAGGTATGGCTCCTCCTGTCTTGTTAACAATATTTAAGTTTATTTATTTGCAGGTCTACTATTTAAAATCAGGTGAGGTCACCTCTCTATATCTAATGGAATGAAGACTAGACGTATAAATTAAAATGCAGTGGTGTGTTATAGTTATTAAACTACAGGTTCTGTAAGATAAATATTTTGCCTTCCAAAGCTACTACTCCTATATGTAATTATTAGTTTCCAATCCTTATGGCCCCCAAATAATTTTGTCAAGGTATCTACCATCTATTTCCCCATGCTGTGCTTTTAGCCTCTGTCTGATTTATTCTAAGTCAGTAGCCTGCTTGCTTCCTGGTATATCCAGGTCATTGTCAAAAAGCATGCGTGCTGTATAGAAATTGGCCTCAAAATATGTAATTGATCTTAAATTGCCCATACACTGTAGTTCCATTAAATCACCTAAAGTCTCCTTAAACCGGGAGTAGGCTGAACTCACCTTAAGTTGCAGTTAGTTGACTTAAATCACCGAAGTATGGCTGGTTGATTTCCTAAAGTCACTTTTAATTGCATCAGGGCCTCTTCACATGAGCCCAGTTAACCAGGCTGGCCTGGTTTCCGAGGTCTCGTCTGACCTCTAAATCCTTAGTCAAATTTTGGATGTGTAAGAGAGGGCAGGCTGACTCGGTTTTTAAGATCTCGGTTTTCCCATTGAGACCTTGGTAAGTGGGCTGGAAAATTTTGCCATATGAATAGTTCATCCCAGTTATCGGGATGAAGGCACAATGAATTCTTCGCAAAAGGGCCCTTCGGTTGGCATAATCCCCGGGGGGGGGGGGGGGGGGACTGCCATATATGGGCTATATAGGTATGTGCCACTGTGAAGGGTATGGTTTTCAAGCAGTTTACTCTAGGATAGGGTATATAAATCAGAGCGTTTGGCTCTAGAATAGGGTATCATTTTTCAGGAAACTGATCAGTTGGTTGAAGATTTTATCCAGACTAGGTACACAGCTACTCTAGGATAGGGGGAATTTGGGGAGTTTACTCTAGTATAGGGTAGCAAAATTCAGCTGAACTTGCTCTGGTAAAGGTTAAGGGTTCCAGGCGCCCAGCGGCACATCCCCACCCAGAAATTCCTAAAGTGCCCCCTGCGGGGCATAATCTTGCTTTGCCTGATGTTATTTCGACATCATAAGCATCCCATTTAACTGCAGTGATGGAGCAACTGAAGAGTTACCAAAGCCATGATAGGCACTTGCTTCATTTCTCAAATTTAGCACTAGAACTTGTCCTCAAGATCTTCTTCAGAAACCAGGCTGAAATTTCTCAATGAAATGAACCCAAGACAATACGCAAATTGGTCCCCTTGTCTCGGCTAGCTCAGTCAACTGGGCTTATGTGAAGAGGCCCTTATAAATTAATTGCCCAAAGTTATGGGACAAAATAATATTCATAGTACTTATAATAAGAGAGCTATTGTGTTACATACAGTATATTGTGTACTGCTGTTTTCTTTTAGGCGTGAAACTTTGTTGTGGTTTCTACATTGTGTAAATTAATTCTTCTATTTTCCTAAAGAACTGAAATTCAGTGTGCAGGTTTTGTCTTTGTGAAATATTCTGTGTAAGTTTTTCTAGTACTGGATACCCATACTCTAACAGCATCACTTTCTTCTGGGGCCAGAAAGGATAACTTAAGTATTATTTAAATGAGAATAAAATGGGTCATAGACAAAATAGAAGAAAAAGAAGGACAATTTTGCAGAATTAATAATGTGTTGTGTGTTCTCTTTTTTTTTTACATGTACATTTGTAATGTTAACATAGTATTCATGTTCTATAAAAAAGGAGTGAATGTGGCTGAAAAGACTCAGTGCACAACCAGATCTGCCTATATTGTATTCTAGTCTGGGCTTTTCAGCATTGTGGATGCTGTTCACAGCAAAAAAAGGTTTACGTGTAGATATTGGGGATTTCAATGTTTATACTACTACGTGAGAAATTTCGATTTGCTGCCAAGAGCAGTGGTATTTCAGCTTAATTTGAAATACCTGCATGTGAAAAATTACAAATTAAACCTTTGCGTGTAGTAGTATAAACAAATAATAGCATTATTTGTATGTGATATTTGGCATAAAAACCACTAGTGATATTTCAAAATTGTCTCAAATTTCACACGCCAAACGGCTCGTGAAATTACGTATAACAATTTTGAAATATCATTCATGGTATTTATGCCAAATGTCACTACAAATCATGCTATTACCTATACTAATTTTAAAGGGTTTTGAACGCACTTTTGTCAACCACTTTTAAAACCTGTTTTAGTAAACACTCTTGAATCTTTGCTTTAATGATTTGAGAGGAAGTATAAAAAAATTACGCTTTTAGACAACCGGAATTTACTATTTTGAGATGTCTAAGGTAGGTTAACTTTTGACTAGGGGTTTGTGGGGAGGTTCCATGAATAGCCTACTTCGGGGAAGATCTTTTCCAAATCAGCCCTCCATTTTGTTTACCCCATTTTTTATGTAAATTCAAGACTGTTTCAACTCAAGGACTGTTTCTGGGATATTTTATTCAAAATCCGCCCCCCCCCCCCCCCGTCAATTTCAGCGCCTAAATTAGATAAGTGTCAGGTATTTATTCCATGATAAATATGACGCAAATGATTAAAAGCTAGGTACAAGTAGTTAGTGAACCTGCGATAGTTTTAAAATTTCACTAAAAGTTTTCACCTACCCGGCCTTCGTTTACAAAACCATGCTTCTGTGCCAATTTGTCAGCCTCTGCGGTATCTCCTTTTATTTGAACTAGCCATTTGTTCGTGTAGATTTGGCTTTTGTCGTGACATACTGTAAGAGCGAATTGTGCTGTTACAATTGTCCAAATTAGTGTTTTTGAAACCATCTTACCATGTATGCGAAATGAGGGAATTACGAACATCTGCGGCCCACATGAGCGTGAACCATTTCGTTTATTTTACTTCCTGTTTTTCTGAAAATGAAACATAAGACGTGTAAGCAAAAAATCTGAACTGCCACCCTGCTCTTAAAGAAAAAAAAAAAGAGATGAAAATTAAAGAAAACAGGAAGTCGTCAAAACTAAAGAAACCTTAAAAATTCTTCGGTTTTTTGAGCCTCCCACGTACTCACGTAGGAGGTCAATGAATCCCCCACAAAGGTTAAAATAAATTGCCCCGAGAACAGCGTACAGTCCAAACATAAAATCCAAATAATTCAGTATTCGTACCTGCGCTTCTTTGATCGTGTGACTTGCCGGATATGTTCTTAGTGCGACTTGCTTCCGCCATTAAAGATTCTCGTAGGATTTAAGGCCGCTTACGTTTTTAAGCTGTGTAAACTTAAACAAACTTAATAAATACTACCATACTTGGGTCTTAAAATTAACACAAGTCAAAAGTGAATTGTCAAGATTTTCTTGTGTTCAGTGGAAATCGAAAATCTATCCTTAATTATGCGAATCAGCGGTAATGTGAAGTCGCCGGTCAAATAACTAGGGGAAATAATTATAACCAATCACGTATAGTAAGAAGCTGCTATATACACTTTTTTGGTCCTCAAACTGTCACGAAAAACATCACTTTCCTGTTTATCTGTGACTATTTGAAATAATATTGCCCAAAATAGTGCCCAACAAAGCGTGTGTCTGTCAAAAGAAATAAAGAATTATATCAGCTAAGTTCTTCAAGCAAAAGCTGTTCTAATTGCCTTAATTTTTAGTCACATCAGCCTTTTCACATCACATCTTCACAGTGCGCACTATTCCAGTTTTGAAAAATGAAATCTGCGTCAAAGCGTTAGGCCTTTAACCCCCCTGATCCAGACCTGTATGGCATAATTAAGGTCGGCTAGAAACCCAACTGAACCAAGTCAGTATGTTTTGACACATTCCACTACGCACGATTTTTCAAACCCAAGAATACTCCTCTTTTTTCTTATACTTAATCCATGCATCTAGCAGTGTCGTGTATTACTGAATTTATCGTCAATACTGGCAATATCTCAAAGACGAAGTGGTCTATCCACGGCAGTCTGTATCTGTACAAGGGATACAAGGGAATGAATAGATTATGGCAGAAGTGGCACTAAAACAAGAATACGTCGGGATAGGTGAAACGGTTAACTGTATAGCAAGAAATTAAAGACAATTTTTCTACTGAAAAGAAGCAAGTTCAAATGTCATGATAATAAATTGTAAGATCCAGGAATCCTAACACTTTTGTAACATGTTGTCTTCACGATCACGAACCTCCATTCCTCAGTTCAGGGAGGAGTTTTGGCAAGGAACCGAAACAGCAAGCGGCCCATCAAACTCTTGGACAGCTTCCCAATTAACCGATCGTTGCACACTTTTGTGGCAGGAAAAGGGAGGCGGAGTCGTGATTTGGAGCCAAAATATACCTTACAGCAAAACCGAACTGAGACGAAAGTAAATCGCCGTTTTTTTGTTCCTCTCACATATTAAGTTTCGTTTTGAACCACTTAGCTGACAGGAAATTAACATTATACCCAGTGGGTAACAGTAAACTACCAATGCAAAATTGACTTGTTGAGACCAAGAAGAAAAGAACATATTTATACTTATAAAGTTTAAGGATCAGTAACTGAATACATTTTTGATCGTTTCTGGAAAGCATCAAAATGTGTTTCAAGTCCCTGGCTGGCGGTGAAATGTGGAAAAGGGTGGAAAGACACTTTCTCTTTAGGGCTTTGTTAATCCTTTTTTAGTCTTATTGGTTTTGTTTTCTTTGCTTTATTTTGAATGACCCAACTGAAGGGAAATATTATATCATGAACAAGAAATGTGCCAAATATCACTGCCAATTAAACCGAAGCCTAAATATCAAAGAAAGAACAATGGATTATATTCTCAGTGTCTTAGATTCGATGAGTTGTCAATCTTCACTTTATAACAGACAAAAATTATTAACAAGCTTTTTTCTTTGTGGTTTATTTTTACTCGGTTTCATTTTATATCAAATCTCCCTCCAGGAGATGAGTGTCCTGTCAGATCTTCAGTTTCTACAATCGACCTCCGACTCCCTTTAAAAAGACGTCACCAGGAAAGGCAGTTCAATTAAGTTTTTCTTGCAGTAGTTGTGCTGCCGCCTCCGACTCCAAGCTAATAAACAGAAGCTAATCAACCCCAACGGAGATATCACCGTAAAATGGTAGGATTTTTTAAAATATTAAGAGATAATATTTTTTGTTCGCAAGCAGTGCATTGATGTTACAAGCGCTTATTTTTATGGGTTGGGTCACTGCGCCTTGAATCGATTTGGGTACCTTCTCCTTTTTGTTTGCTATCACAAGTCCGATTGCTAAGACCATGTGTCATAGACAACGTGAGATGAAGTACCTAAATCCTGGTCACCTTCTGGCTCGAAAGCAATGTGGTATTAGTTGTTAAATGTGGTCTTTTGTGCACCTATTTCATGGTTGCTCATGTCTTTGTATTATTTTTTTTAGGCTTACCGAGCGGTTAAGTCTTTGGGGTTTTTATTTCTTATCTACTACATCCATTCCACTATCTCGTCTCAGGTATGTGAAGAAGGAATAACTTTTCTAACTATCCTAGGCTTTCCTGTTTGTTCCTTTTTTTCTTTTTTGTCTATAAAAGTTGATGATTGATTTCTAAGGATAGGCACAAGTACAGAATAAAATTTCTCTTCTTTTCAACAATGCTGGCAAAAGTCCCTTCCATGGAATTTTTGCTCTCAGCATTTGATATTTAGCCAAGGCTAAAAGCGAAGCTTCCGTTAATATGACTTATAATTCGCTAAAAAACAAGTTATAAGCAGTTGCAAAGAAATCTGCGGATACCTTGTTTTGACAGTTGTCAATTGACCATCCAATATTTAAGGTACAGTAAAAACACGCATATAAGAACCCTCTGATTTAAGAACTTTAATAAGCTAAAATTTTCATTTACAACGGCTACCACTAACACGCGCCCTCAAAAATTTTTTTCTTCGCCTCAAACCTGTGGTTTTGGTGGACGTCAATCAACCGTTACCATGGTTTTCACACGATGGCCACGAGAAGATTCTTTCCCCGTTTCTCGAGCACTCGGAGGAACATGCCGGCCTTCAAGCCGTTTTTGCAATATTTTTCTAAGGGATCTGACACCGCTTCATGTCAAGATTACGAGGAGAAACTAGGAGGAGAAACTCAAATTATCGACTTATTTACCCTGTATTGACATAAGCTTTCTCAATACACGCTCGCAACTCGTCTGAGTTCTAGGTACTGCAGGTAGTTCTGGATTCTATTCGATGACATGAAGAAAGATAAGTGCAAATTCATTTTCGAAAACAGCCTCCATTCAGAGGAAACGTCACCAAAATTTTTGTTATGGCTGAGTTTTCCAATTACTATACAAATCAAGGGCTTCGCTGCAGCTGCAGGCTCCTCGCGAGCGGAAGCTCAGCTATGATTTTCGCCCTCGTAAAGTGATAGAATACAGGGCCCAGTTGTTCGAAGGCCGAAGAGCGCTTAACCTGAGGTTAAATTTAACCCGGGTTTCATTTTATTTTGCTCAAAAGCATTTTCCCAGATAATTTTCTCTGTTATTTTTAAAGCTTCCAATAATCAACTTGTAGACAAAAAGAATTAAAACTGAAATTATTGTTAAGCTTTCATGTCTGCACTTAAATCTCGCACTAACCCTGGGTTACCTTAACCCCCGGGGGGGGGGGGGTACTCGCAGAAAAATTGGTAGGGGTGTGCGGCCCGCTTCCCAAAACCCTTACCCTATTTATGACCAAAATCTGCGATTTTCCCAACCCTATTTATGAAGGAGGGGGACATGATAAGGAAGTAGCTTCTTCTAAAAAACTGCATTCAAGACTACAGTGCAAAAATCGTTACCCTATTTATGACCAAAATGGTGGCAAAATAGCCAAAATCGATACCCAATTTATGACCAAAACGGCTGAAAAACCCTACCCTTTGGGGCCGCACATACCTATATAGCCCATATTAGGGAGTACCCCCCCCCCCCGGGCCTTAACCCAGCTTTGAACAACGCGGCCCAGGGGGCTAAGATCGTCGAAATTTAGGTAAATGATCAATTAAGCGCCGCGCCTTTACCGAAAATAATTTAATAAGCGCCACTCTCGAATAAACCCAGCGGCGCTATTTTGGGTATTTACAAATTAACGTCGCTCCTTTGTTACGTCGCGTGATATAAAGAGATATCAAAACCATATCGCTTGAGAAATAAGACCCCGACCAATTCGTAAGTTCTAAAGTTTTAGGGAAACTCTTGAAACCGGGTTCATACAACAGGTCGAGGTGCACGTATTTTATACTAAAGTGTGCATACCTAAAGTACGAACATTAAAATAACAAGTGACATATTAAATTCTGCAAACAGAATACTGCAGTGCTCATCGTACTACGTGAAAATTTACTTTGCAAGACATCAATATGACACCGAAAGAACTCAAAACAGAGCGGAATTGTAGCCATGGACAGCTGTTTCGCTATCATTGTAGCTAGTACGCGCCTCACTTAATTCTCTCTATATTCCCGCGCCGCTTTCGTATAAGCGCCTAGGCGCTTAATCGGTCATTTACTCACTAAGGGCCGTTCATAATTTATGGGTGGGGGGGGGGGTGGGGGTGGGGAGAGGGGGGTTATGGGGCTAACAATTTCATCCAAAACATTTAGGGGGGGCATCAAAATTCAATTGGTTCTCTGTATGGGGGGGGGGGGGGGCACTTAAAACTTACTTTACCAATCGGTCCGGTTTAGAGAAGTATTTTAACGAATAAACTTTGGGTTCACATAAAGAAGATATCGATAAATTCCAAGTGAAATCTGAGCGCTTTTCAACGTTTAACAGAGTAAAAGTACGAGACCGAAATAGGAGATCGATGTTTATTACATAAAATCCAATGAAATATCAGGTTATCTCCCGCGCAAAAAAGTGATATGTTCACATTTGAAAATAACGTGTTTTATTTGTTACATAACATCACAAAGTCTTGCAAATACATTAACGTTAATACGTGAAAACACCCTCTAGTCAACCCGGAGGACTCTGACACCGTGGTCATAGGAGGAAGCTCGTGGCTCTTCGACCACGTATACTATTAGTTGTAATTTTGTTTTTTTAGTATTTATTGCCTTCGCCATTCTGAATTTTTAGGTTTAGAATAACAAAGTAGCTATAATGGATTGTGTCATGCAAATGATATACTATAATTCATTTGTAAAGCTTTAAAACGTAAACTGTCCTCTATCTTTTTTCCATTCAGATGTTATATAATAAAGTCTCAATAAAAAATCTAAAGTTATAAAAGAAACTTCATTGTTGAGGCCTAAATGTTGTTCGTTTCATCAATTCAAAGGTATTTTAAAGCAAACGTGGTAGATTGCCGGTGATAGTAGTGGTGGTAGAGAGGAAGGGGGAGAGAGGGTCATGGTGTTTCACCTTTGTCCGCAAGCTCTCATCAGGGGTTGGGCGGGGGGCTGATAAAAATATCTTACATCATCAGGGGGAAAGGAAAAATATTTAAGGGAAAAATTTAAGATCCCCATTCCCGGGGGGGTACTTTAGGAATTTCTGGGTGGGGATGTGCCGCTGGGACCCTGGAACCATTAACCTATACCAGAGCTAGTTCAGCTGAATTTTGCTACCCTATACTAGAGTAAACTCCCCAAATTCCCCCTATCCTAGAGTAGCTGTTTTCCAGAAACTACTGAGGTCACTAGCACAGTCTAGCCAAAACAAAACCTTATACCACAATCCCTAGTCTAGATAAAATCTTCAACCAACTGATCAGTTTCCTAAAAAATGATACCCTGTTCTAGACCCAAACCCTCTGGTTTATATACCCTATCCTAGAGTAAACTGCTTGAAAACCATACCCTTCACAGCGGCACATACCTATATAGCCCATATATGGCAGTAACCCCCGGGTAGCCCCCCCCCCCCCCCTCCCCCAACCCATGAATTATGAACAGTCCCTAACCACTTTTAATTTGGAAGCTGTCACTCATCACCTTATCGGTATATATATATTTTTTTTATTAGCACATGCTTGAAATAGAGGAGAAGGGAACTAAGTTTGCAGAGGGAATCGAAATTGATGAACAGAGAAATGTCGCAGTCTTCAGAGTCCCTGCTCACAATCACGTCCTGGGCGCTGATTTCTACAACGATTTTCAGATGGTAAGTGTCTGAAATTTCGCATTGACATTCCGTTACCGAGTCGCCGCACCGCGACAGCAAAACAAAACACGTTGGGCGAACGCAAACCCAACTGAACATTGCGTTGGTGTGCTAACCCTGAACTTGACACCGCTGAGAAAACGATGACTTTCTAAAAATGTTTCTTAACCTGAAACTTCGGGAAGCAAACAATTTCTTCCCCCTGGTGTTTAAGTTAGAAATAAGTCATACATACGACGGTGCTCCAACGTAAAAGAGAAGGAGGGATAGTTATAAATTTTATCGGCCAACAGCAACTTTTGTCCGGGGGGGGGGGTACTTCCTTATAAGAGGCTAATGGGGATGTGCCACCGGATGTGGTTGCATTTCCACGACTGGATATTGACTATTGTGGGGTCGCATTTTCAATAGAGTTACTAGAATGGGGTTGCACATTTTCGGATTTTTGGGGGTAAGACAGTTCTTCATATTTACGGTTAGCAAACGCACCGGAATGTTTGTGCCGCAGATGAAAAGTAAAGTAAAGTGTTCTTCATTCAATGTCAAAAATGGTTCAATTCATAGAAATAGAAAGTGACTAAGCTGGGATCGCGAAAATTATATATTTGCCCAAAAGTGACTAAGAGACTAGAGGCCAGCGGAACATACCCAGCAAAAATTAACCCAAGTAACCCCCCTCCCCTCCCCCCCCGGGAACTTTTGCTACTCGATACACGTAATGTCAGGTCCCGAAGGAAACATCAGGACTCGAGAAAAAACCAAACTAACTTCTTTTTTTTTGTGAGACTCCATATGCTGTCTTTCTGCTGGAGTTGCAGAGTAAAAAATTTAAAGTGTTTTCATGATATATTCCTAGACTGTCGCTTTAACAGCGACAAAGAATAAAGGGTGAATCAAAACAATTAATGTCGGTTCTAAAGGAACCAAAGTATCCCATGTATTTATCTGCATCTTTTTTATCCACTAGCTGCTGTATCTCTCCAGGAAAACTTCGAAAATTGTTGCTTTTTAGGTTGAGGCTCCATGTTTGTGTTGTTGTGTTCATTCAAGAGAGAGTGTTTTTCCCGCCTTTTGTCACAACACTAATGATCAAGACCCTCCAAAAGGGCGGCCCGTGCCTTTCTAGTCCGTATAGGAGTACCCCCCCTTCCCTCAACAGGCCATTTCCAAGTTACCCCGGGCCTCTGAACTAAACGAGGTTAATTGCTCAGCCTTTGATATGGAAATGATTTTTCATTCTCGTGCAAGTAAAACTCATTTTCACAAGAAAGGTTGTGCACCTAGCCTCATTTTGAAAGTGAGGGTTTTTGGAACTCGGAAGTGGCCTATTGTATCACGACCGGGAAATATTTTTAAAATAAGTCAAGGGCACGTGACCCAATCTTTTACGAGCTCATGAGGATAATCAGGTGGTAGTTGAAGTCACTGGAAGTAGGAAACTTGAAAATGGCCTCGTAATTCCATGAACTTTTAAGGCAGTAACAAGGAGCCGGCGATTGTGAGCAAAGTTTTACGAGGAACTTTAAAAAGTGAAGCAGCTATGTGCTCACATGGATATTTCTATCAAGGAAATGAGAAGCAAACCCGTGCGACTTTGAAAGGACATTACTGTTTACACTATTTAACAATGTCACATTTCATTAAAAGAACCGTATAGACCGTATACGTCTCATATATCGTACCGAGTACCGAAACTCATTTTTTCTCGGGGGAGTGGGGGGGGGGGGGGGGGCGCTTATTTGAAGGGGGGCGCTTATTACAAATTTTGAGCCTTAGGAGGGGCGCTAATTCGAGGCGGGGAGCTTGTTTAAAGCTGGGAGCTAATTCGAGCATTTACGGTAAAATAAAACGCTGTTTGTTTAATACTCTGCTCCACAGCCGTTCTGTGTCGTCACGCAACGCTCCCTGTGGGGAGGAGCGTTGCGTGACGACACAAAGAACGGCTGTACTAAAAGGCAGACTATAACTAACCCCTTTACTTTAACCGGTCTTAATTTATTATGAATTTGGCTTCATTTTTTTTGTTTGTTTGTTTTCGTTTTCTTTTTCCTTTTTGTTTTGTTTTGTTTTGCTTTTTTTGTTTTTTTTCCTAGCGTGTAACCGTTACCAGGATTCTCTCTCGAAAAGTCTGTTATATTTCTGAAATGGACTCAACGCTGACGGCACCAGGAAAACTGAAAGCAGATCTTACGCGGGTAGGCAATTAAAAAAAAATAGTTTCGGGCGACCAATACGCGGCTGATAAATATACAAACAGCTGATACAAAGAAAAAGTCTTCGTATTTTATGATAATGTTTCATCACAAACGAAGTTGCAATCCAATTTGATGAAGCCACCTTAATTTGATTCTTCAGTGGAAATAATATATTTAAGTAGATGCGTAGCTAAATTCACCGAATGCGAAGTAGAATATCATTGATGAAGCTTTGGCCAGGTGTGTTTGGCCAATGTTGGTTTTAAATTTAATTACTCACAGGCACACATGCTAGATGGCACCCCGTACAACGCGATTTTAATCTTTCGCTGTTTTGTGTTTTTATCCCACAGGCAACATCTTCAGGATCCCGGCCAAAAAAGCTTCCTGTAGAGGAACAATCTTACGTGGTGATGGTTACTGATGCAGCCAAAAGATCCCTACTAACGAAGGAGATTTTAGATTTTTGTGGAGTCTTGCCCATTTACAACACAAAACTATATCCAGATACGAGCACTAAGACTGGAGTTGCAGGTAATGAACTGAAGAAAATAATGAAGATTGCGGCTTTTTATCTAACATAATAACCGTTGTACGTTCTCTTTCGTAGACTGTTCTTACAGATTTTGTCACTTGGGGGGTGGGGGGCGGGGGGCGCAGCAGCACTGGTTAGCTGATTAAAAAAGAGATTACAATTATCCATGTATCAAGTACCGTATTTATTTGATAAAATGCCGCGGCGTTTATCACCTTTTTAGCTTTTACAGGGCAGCGCTCATTCCAGGACATCGTTTATTTCAAAATCCAGTTTCTCCAATCACTGACAACAATTTCGATAAATCATTCGTAAATATGTTAAACAGAAAGATGTTTTAAGTGTTGAAATGTCTCACTTTTTAGCTAAGATAGAATCGTAATTGTTTGGATTGTGTAGCTTATCAAGTTGTACCCAGTTTTTTTTTCTGTAAACCTCGAATAAACCGCGCCGCACCCGTCTATTTGGGTGGGGCATTTATTCGAGAGCGGTGTTTAATCGAGCAAATACGGTACATACAAAGACTGCTGGTTCTCCTGAGTAGGGATCAAGTGTATTATCGATCAAAACTGAAGTAAAGTAAAATGTAAACATACAATCGAGTAGTTTGGTAAAACGCATTCCCCTTTTGCATTATTTTACGGAACTCGCTGCCATTAACTATAAGAACAAGTAGCAACCTCGCCATTTTTAAAAAGCAACTTAAAACATTTCTTTCTAAGAAAGCTTTTAATTTGTTGGAATCGTTCTAATGTTTAATTTTAACTTAAGTTGGAATTTTCGAATTTCCTTGTTTTTATTAGGTTTTACCATAGTATAACATATCATTGTTATGATTATAGCTTTCAGGGGTTTTAATTTTTTATTTATTATTTATTCATTAATTTTTACTTAATGTAAAGCGATTTTGAATATTCTTCTATAGTTTTAGCGCTATACAAATTCATTATTATTACCATTATCATTATTTCAGTGTAGTGATTTATTAGCAGTCGAGTGAAAAAGATCAAGAGGAACCTCCTAGCTATGTCGCTTTGTCGCTTTCTTAGATCCTTTCCCACCCAACTGATCCAATAAGTCTACTTCTCTATCCTTTGAAGCCATTAAAAATCCTAAAGTAGACTCTGAATAAAATGCGGTCATTTGACTTTCCTTTTATCGAATTATCAAATTGTTTTGCAGTTGTTACAGGGCGGCGTCTGGTCAAGCGACAGGTACAACGGACAGAAACAGCTACGTTTGTTGGCTTTAATCGTACTTGTAGAAGCATGGTAGATGATAAAGGACAACTCCGATATGATGGTTTGGATAATTGCCGTGGTCCAAATGACAAATGGGTTGCAAATTGTAAATTTAAGGAAGGGTTGTGTTTTTACTTTGTCAAGTGCAATTATCTCTCAGGTCTCAGGTACTATTGGAACTGTACAGAAGTACACAAGAGTTCTGCAATTCCCGTCTGCTGTGATCTTGCTTGTGCCGATCGGGAAGAAAAGTGAGAGATTTTCTCCCAAAAAGGCTTCCTCAGTTTTTGTTTTTGTTTGTTTTTAAAATTGTCTCCCTGGCACCTTTAACCTTCCGCCAGAGGCACCTTTTGGCCAACATAATGATGTATCTACCAGTGAAATTAGCTGTTTCATATTATGCATTGAAAAAATAAAGGTAACAAAAAGTCAAGACATCCCTTGACATATTTTTTGGATACTGTCATAGTTGTTGTTGATGTTGCTTTTATTCATAAACAACTTGATTGTGTTACGAAGTGAATAATCGTCACTGAAATGCTCATAACCTTCCCCGGTGATTTTAAATGATTGGTTTTTCAAGAAAAATCTTACTTAGCATTCATCAAAAGTCAGACAAAACCAATCCTTGGAGCATAGCTTTCCACGTAAAGGTTTTTGACGATTTTTTTTGGCATCCGTTTGCCGAGATCAATCTCAATTAAAGAAGTGTTTATTTGGCGACACTCAGGGAAAGAAATTAATGTGAGCGTTTGGGAAAATTCCAGTATTTTCCGTGCAAGGTTAATTAGTCAGATGAGCACGCAGTCAAGTCATAAATAAGCTCTTTGCAAAACTTGGGCACATGCTTGCGCCTGTATACCACTTAGCAACGGCTCGCCGGATGCCGGGCAAGCCAGCTAAATGTTCACTCCGATCACAAAGCAACCTCGTCCCCAGGGCGCTTTTCCCTGCGTTTGGAGGTGGCCCACGCCACCTACAAAGCCAGGGAAAAGCACCCTGGGGACGAGGTTGATCACAAAGCTTTGAGTGCGATCGAGCAAAGCATTCCTAGGTAATTATTATTCTGTTGAAAATAAAGCGAAATGACTGGAATAGAAGGCTTAAGAGAAGTTTCTATTAACCTTGGAAGGCTTCACCCGACTGCATTCAAAGCTTTGTGATCTGCTTTGCTAAGCGCTTGACTAAGTTCTGCAAAGGGTTAATCGCTACGCTACTCGAAATGTTTTTCAGTATTACAGATAAGCTAAACATTGCTATAAAGAAAGGACTTTTCACCTCTAGTCTGCCGCTTAATGGAGGCAACCCATAAGGAACTATGCTCGGGTTGGTTTTTTTTGTTGGAATCATGAACTCTAGTGCTGGAGCCCTCGCGCGAAACTCGTAGATAAACCTACGGCCCTAAAGTAATCCATACAGAAACACGCCGTCTGTCTCAGGGTCCGTTGTCTACCAGGTTCACTTGCAATTGTTGGCAGTTACAGCGCATGTGTGAACCAAATTGCGAAATGTAAGGTCGAAGCGGTTCTCGCTTAGGCAACATATTGCACCGTCGTGGAGTTACTGAGTCGGATATAGTTAAGGTGTATTATTCAAATGCAAGATCTATATTGGAATATGCCAATGCTGTCTTTGCCAGTTTATCGCCATATGGTGCAATGGCTGCTAAGAGAATACAAACGCACACTCTAGTAATCATATTCATATTTCCAGCCATGATTTTAGTGAAGCATTATTCAAAGCCAACATGAGTCTTACGTTTCATGACAGACCCGCCGTAGAATCGTCACATGCAACAGGTTTAATTTTTTTCTAAGCTTTATCCTAGAAGCCCTGTGTACAATCATCTATGAATCCGGCCTACCTACTGATGCAGTAAAAACCCGTGTGTACGAACCAACATTTTATTTTATTGTTATTTTTCTTTCGCGGAGCTCGAGCGCGCTCGAAGCTGGCGCAGCGGAGCACCACGGGTAAAATTTGGTAACCTATGCATCCGAGAAATTTTGGTAGTCACGTGACTGTACGTCCGCCCGTTTCCTACTTTCCTATTGCTGTTTCCTACTAGAAAAATGAATAAACTTAGGCTTGCATTAAACATACAATATTTATTCACAACTATACATTACAAAATTCTTTTATGCTTGGTCCATGAAGACAATTACAATCTGTACTTTACATAAATCTGTTTTGTTGGACGAATTACAGTAATACTTTTATTTGTAATTACAGTTTTGCACATGTTGTACTGTATATTCTTGTAATGTAAATTTGCAATCTCAAAGTAAAACTTTTTTTAATATGTAAATTATCATAATTTAACTGTAACCCAAATATAAGAACCCGCTTGATTATGCTTAGGATAGACGGTTTCTTTTTTTTTTTTCGGTATTAAAATGGAAATTTTCTGTTAGCAGGTTCTTACGCGCCGGTTTTTACTGTATGTAAGACTCAATAACAAAGTAAGTGTATGAACTTTTCATGGCGGGGCCAAACCACCCCCCAAAAGGCTTATTAAGGCTAAATTTACGTATCTCTTACATTTCTTTTCATTTCTCGACCAAACTTGCCAGATAGACTACGGTTGTTGTCCAAATGATTGAAAGTTTTTGTTTGACGCAAAATGTCAATACATGTGATGTCACAAAGGCTGACGTCACCAAAATGGGTTAAATGGAGTTTTTAATTTCAAAGTCAAACTTACATCATTTAAGAGTGATTTAGAAGAGGAGTAAAACCGCGAAAACCGTTTCTGGCTACAGCACGTAAAACCCGAGTTATGGGACTTCAAAGAAATTTGATTGCATCCCCCCGGAACCATACTTTTCCTTAAAAAACGATCCCTGTGATATTATATGGTCATTGTTGAGCCCACTGTACCAAGTATTAAGTATGGGTTCGAACCCGGGGGGGTACTCCGGATTTCAAGTAACAGGGATGATCGAATGGGGGCAAAAATGAAACCCCAAACCCCCCCCCCCCTCCAAAAAAAAAATCCGTTAATTGATAAACCCCATGGTCATTGTTGAGCCCACTGTACCAAGTATTAAGTATGGGTTCGAACCCGGGGGGGTACTCCGGATTTCAAGTGACAGGGATGATCGAAAGGGGGCAAAAATCAACCCCCCCCCCCCCAAAAAAAAAAATCCCTGGGGCTTCCAACAAAACCCCAAAAAATCACTGGACTAAAATTTAACCCCCAAAAATTCCCATGCCGAATTTCCAAGCAACAAAAATTTCCAGAGGAACTTCGCTGCCGGTATACGCGGGAAGTATCACGAATCTTCAGATTGTTTTGAATACCCCAAAAAATCCGTACTTAAATCAAGCCACCCAAAAAATAACGTGCCAAAATTTACCTACCCCCCAAAAAACCCGAAATTGAAATTTCAAACCCAAAAACATCCTTTGATCATCCTGTCACTTATATGTTAGCAACATGCCGCGCATGCTCAACCAAAAATCGTACTCGATTTAGGCAGATTCTTTCTCTAGTACGCCAATGTTTTTGCGGAAAAAACGGTCTTGTGAATATCGGCATTGCAGATGTCTGGCAAGAATCGCAGTCGCTCTGATCGTTTTGAATCGCCGCTCGGTGTTTGGACATATTCAGTGTACAACGTCTGTACACAGGCTATGTACAAACCTCCTGAGCCTCTCCGCCTGCTAAAGAAGCTATTACAGTTGGTTCCAGTTCGGGTTTTAACGTTAAGTTGCTACATGATTGGAGTAATTTTGATCTTCCAAAGCTTATGCCAGTAGAACACATTTTCTTGATGCCTTCATCATGTTTCTCTCTCTACCACGCCAATAAGTTACTCATCACGGCTTAGCCAGTCAGGAATTTGCGGACGCCAGCGTCCGCAGCAATGAACAAAAGCGGGGTTGTTATAGCAGGCGCCCTTACCCTCTCTCCCCAATCCCCCCCCCCCTTTTCCCCTTCCTGATCTCTATTCCCTACCCCTTTCAACGCCTGCAACGCAGGCTACACTGCTGTTAACCATCAGATCTTGGACAAGAAATGCTGCAGATAGTAATTTGCAGCATGAGACAGCGTTGAATCATTTCAGTTTTTATTATTCCTGTTCTAGTCTGAAAATAAAACGTAAGGTGTGTCAGCAAAAACAATTGGACTGTTAGGCTGTTATTGAAGAAAAGATAAAAAAACAGGAAGGAAGTCGGTCAAACTTCAGAAAGCGGCTAAAATTCTCGGGTTCATTTTTTGTTTCTTCAAATAACCAAGTCTCTGGAGGTTACTCTTTAGCCTCCCACGTACATAACTGGCTAATGAGTCCGTCCCGGCGAAGGTTAAAAAATTCCCCTGACAGCGGGCAAGGTGCCCAAACCCTTACTTAGATAATCATTGTTTCTTCGACCAAGTGCTGTGGCTATAGGTTATCAGTACGACCTCGTCACCTTCAAATATTCCCTTATGATTTGTGTCAAAGTATTCCTTGTAAGAGATTAATAGCCCTAACAGGATAACCATTTTAAGGTTACATTAAACAATCCAAAGTATCACATCTCAATAAAGAACATACTTGGACAAGATTTACTGGCTTTCTAATTCCTGTTTTGGGTTTGTCATTGGTAATTTGCACTAAATAATAATCGATTCCCATCATCTGGGTCCTTCGAAACGAAATAATACAAGAGGGAACTAGAACATATAAAAATAGACTGCGCAAAGCGCCCAAAAGGGATTCCCTCTTTACGCCAGGAAGTTGTCTTAGACGTGAATAGTGACAGCTAAATTTCATCGACCGAGACAGTGAAACGTCTACTACTGAGTCTACTGAATGTATATTTACCGTAAAAACAACACCTCCAAATTGACGACAAAGGAAAGAATTGCGCCAGTTCAGTTCTCAAGTATTTGAGAAATCGTGATCACCGGAACATGGTACAAAAGTGTTATAGTGCTGCTATAAATTAAGTGGAAAACGAACCAAATCGAACAAAACCGAGAAAGGTCCAAAAGATACACTTCTGTGAGCATATTTTTATATGAAAGTAAACTTTGATGTTAACGAATTTCTATCTGCTATAAAAGCTACTTGAAAATAGTTTTGAACTACAGCCAAACTAAAGACCATCAACTGTCGAGGAGAAACTTGCGGTATGGTTCGTTTTAACACTTTTAAATAGCTGAAAGGAAGTAAAATAACACTGAAAAGATAAAAAAAAAAGTTGTTGCTATTGTTTCTTACTTTTAACGTAAAGGCAATGACTGAGGCACATCTAATCTACAAAAGAAGAGTCTGTTTTGATTAATTTTGACGTTACAACCTAAGTGGCCATTGAGTCTACACTACACATCCCACGCTCTGTGAAACTTCTTGCTCAAATTAAGAGGACAGTACAGAAATATCCTGACATTTTTCCGGGAGGACATAAATTTTGCATATATATATATATATATATACACCCGTTTTCAAAAAGGTTTTCATACAGAGATATATATAGATAGATATATACTTTTGTTCTCTTGCACGTGCGCCCGTGTGTATTGTTCACTTGTTATTGTCCAACTTGTGAAAAACTCGGTTCAACGATGAATTTTTTCGTCGTCGGGTTTTTTGTTCCAATTTGACATGTCGTTTTCAGTTTTTTTTATTTAGAAAAATACATGCGCCCTGCGATACAAATTTGCAATGGCGAATTATATGGCTGAGTTTGGGAATGAGGAAAACATCCCGCGAAGCAGCCGATCCGCGAGTTATACGGCGTCCCCGAATTGGTAGCCCAAATGCCATGGCATCTGTAGCAAGTGACAAAGCATTTTTATTGATAGAGTGTATTAAAAAATGCACTGTCCAGGGGCGTGCTTAAGAGAAACTGTAGACTAACTTGAAAGCATTTGTGGCCGAGAGTTTATTCTGTCTTCAATGACGCGTTGCCTTACAGGCCGTGATTTTACACGAAAAAAGGTGAGACATTATGATACGTGACCAGCTCATCATGGTTATGATAAAGTCTGCTTCTATGAACCTCGTCATCGTCTCAGTCCGTTTTAATAAACTGCTATAATATTGTTGCTCCTTCCCACATATCCAATATGGAGCATCCACCGTCACATCTTCCTTCTCAGCGGTTTCGAAAACACATTTTTTTTCATTTCATCTGCGTTGTTTTAAAAATGAAAATCTTTGATGTTTTTCCCATTATCCTGTAACGACAACAATTATATGATCTACAAGTGACCGAATTCCTCATTCTTTAATTTTCAAGAGAATGCAAATCAAGAGAATTGCAGACAGTGCTCGTGCATTATTTTTTAACTGACAAATTGGAACAAAGAACCTGACGAAAAGAAAATTTATCGTTTAACCAAGTTTTTTCACAAGTTGGACAATAACAAGTGTAAAGGCACACGGGCGCACGTGCAAGAAAACAAAAGTATATATCTATCTATATATCTCTGTATATGAAAACCTTTTTGAAAACGGGTGTATATATATATATATATATATATATATATATATATATATATATGTATACATGTATATTCAATAAATTTTAGGCTTAGAGTATTCTAAACTTAAAATGTTGGAAGAATCGAAAACTTTTCTTGTTCTGTCCGAGGATATGAAAAACAACAGCGCTTTCCTGCGTATCTAAAACTCGTCGGCAATATCAGAGGACCTCAAGGAGCCGGTCCGACAACTTTGCCAACGCTTTTTTCGAAAGGACGACAGCTGTATAAGAAACAACCTCCTTTGTGACCCGATCTGACTGCCGACAGAAGCGAAGATTCCAACTAATGAAGTACATTAATTAAGGCTGTGATGATTGCCTTTAATTTTCAAAGTAGCTTTCGCATTTTCACATCAAATTAGCAGTATGCATTATTCAAGGTCTAACAAATAAAAAAAACTCGAGGGAAAGCAATTTAAGATCGACGAAACGCGTTTCCAACGGCCCATGCACGAGCTTCGTAGAGCAAAAGGTCAGTTGAAAGGAAGTCAGTGGGTGTTTGGACAAAATTCAAAAAATTGCTGAAACAATTACGGCAACAGTACCACAGATCTTTTCAAACCCAACTCTTGTTTGTTTCAAAGTTCCTCCTAATTATAAGGTTACACCTTGTGATGTTGTTTATTGACTTTATAAAGCATTTTGGCAATATCTCAATAGGGAAAGCCTATATCCAGGCTATCCAGCTAATTAAGAGGAAGGAAGTGGCCGAACAATGACACTTCTTGTTTTCCTTTTGGGTGAGAAAATAATTGATAACCAAGCTGAATAGAAAGAGGGTATATTGCCGCCAATTGGTAAATAATGATAATAGGGACTTTAAGATCCAACGACGCGACCGCAACTAGAACGTCAAAAAAACAATTGGTTTAATAAGCAAAACAACAACTTTGCACGTGCATCACTTTTTTGTACATTTCTTTGCCGTTTTTGAAGGACTACGACGTGAAAATGCCTAATTTCGCGTTTTATGGAGAACGTAAAAAAACCACGGCGTAATTTTATTTCGGTTTCTGAACTTGGATATGGTCCCTTGGAATTCAACTTCAGGCGGGTTCGCCTACATTTGACAAAGTAAGTGGGTAGGAAAAATCGCGATAAAGACTGAAAGAACGCAAATTCACTTTTTAAGCGACGTTTTCGTTGCTGTCGCGTCGTTGGATCTTTAAGTCCTTAATTAAATATCGCAGCATGTTTCGTTTTGGCAACAAAAATAACAATAAATAAAGCAGCAAGCGAGCGACCCGTCCAGACTTGTAGACATTTTCTTCATGAAAAGATTATGTTACGAGTTTTAGCTTACGTGGCAAGAAAAGAGGCTTGGGGTAACAATCTGAGGCTAAAATACTGATCCCCTGGTAAAACAATCGATAATGTTTCGTTTTGAACAAACTAGCTGAAGGAACCATTATTTGGTAACAATAAACGTGAGTGCAAATCACCACTGACAAATCGATGTAGAATCAGAAAGGGACGAAAAATCTGAGGGTGAATAATATTTTTGGTCAAGGCTTCATTCACGTTAACTGTGTCGGTCGATGAAATTTAGCCGTCACTATTCACATCTAATGCAACTTTCTGGCGTAAAGTGAGAATCGCTTATGGGGGCTTTGCTCAGGCTATTTTTATATATTCTAGTTCCCTCTTTCATTATTTTGTTTTGAACGACCCAGATGAAGGGAATTATTATTTAGTGCAAATTACCAATGACAAACCCAAAATAGGAATTAGAAAGCAAGTAATTTTTGTCTAAGCCTTTCATGGCATGTGGGGGCTGAAATATTTGCTGTCAATCGATCGTCGCTTTAACAAGGACAAAAGGCATCAATACGCTCTTTTCTTTTTTTTTGTTTTTGTTTTCTGTGGTTCCATTTTACGTGGTTTCGATTTCTTTAATTCTAGACCGCAAATCCCCGAAAGATGACTGATATTTTTGTAAACATTGATTCTTATCAGTATATTGCTGTCAGCATAAATTGAACTTAATACTTCCTGCTGAATATATAAAGACGTCGATTCCAAGCATAAAGCAGTTTGATTCTATCTTATCTTGCAGAAGAAGTGGTCCCGCCTCTGACACCAAACTAAATAGAAGCAGAAACAACCCGCTCAAGGGATATCACTGCAAAATGGTAGGAATTCTAAATCATTGAACGACATTTCATGGCTTGCAGCGTGGGTGCCACGAAAGTACATACATATATTTTCTTAAGAGCTCAAGTTCACTGAGCCTTTTAAATCAATTTGGAAAACTTTCCTTTTTTTCTTTACAAGTCCGATTCGGCTCATTCTAGGAAGACGATTGCAGACTGATTAATAAATTTGATTTGGTCACTTCCTGGCTCGAAATCAATGATGATGCTGGGCTAGAACTTTTAACGAAAAGGAAATTGTTAAATGAGGCGTTCTGCGACCCCATTTTATGATTACTAATTAACGTCCGTATATTTATTTTTTAGAGTAGCTGTGCAATGAAGACTCTGGGGTTCTCAATACTTCTTGTCCACATTTATTCCGCCACCTCATCTCAGGTATGTGGAGACATTACTTTCCTAAGTTTCCCAATTTCGGATTTTTTAGAACAATTTTGGCCGTTTATCACTATATTCCATCTCGATACTGAGGCTGTCTTACCTTTTCTTTTTGGAAAATAGACCTTTCCAAAGAAATGAGGACTCGGGTGGACAATTTCATACAAATCACCGTATTTTGTCCACCCGAGCCTTGCGTTGGTGCCTTTTGTTTACGGGAATGCAGGAAAGGTTTATACGTTACTGGAAAGTGGTCATAGCCACCCTAGAAACCTATAAAATTTGTGTCCCAAATAATCTTATCAACAAATATATATACTGTCCAAAGGGGGGCAAAACGATTTCAGATACGAGAACCTCAAATCAAACAAACCTTGGCTGCACAAGATATATGAATTTCTGCTTGCCAAACGTTGAATCCATTTTCAACACCCAAGAAACCAGAATAATTTTTAGCCCAGTTGAAGAATTGCGACGAGATTTTTCGCCAAATGAACTGAAAAATTTAAACCTATTTAGGAAGCGGGAAAAGGTTAGCATCCCACGCAGGCGTTTCAGGAGAGCCGGTTTTTTAATCTCTCCCTAGGGGAGGGATGAAAAACGAGCTCCCCTTAAAACGCCTGCGTGGGAGGCTCTAGCCTTTAGGATCAGTCGTTTTTAAAGGGAAACGGACGAGAGAAAAAAAAAATTGACAATTCGAATCACGTCTCTCTTAACTCCAATGGAAGGCTTGCTACTCAGCCAATGATTCTCACCTTAGATCTTTGCGTTTCAAATGCATCATGCTGTGTCGAATTCAACTTCCAGCTGCCCATCTCGAACTCACCCTTCAGTTAATAAACATCCTTTGTTTATTTATTTATTTATTTATTTATTTATTTATCTATCTATCAATGCATAATTTTTGTAGCACATCTTGCAAATTGAAGAGAAGGGAACAAAATTTGCACAAGGAATCGAAATTGATGAAAAGGAAAAGGTTGCAGTTTTCCGAGTTCCTGCTCACAATGGTATCATCGGCGCTGATTTCTACAATGATTTTAAGATGGTAAGTGTGTGAACTTTTGCAACGACATTTAGCTCCACTGGGTGATTAATCTGAGGATTTTTAAAACTCGTGTCGAGTAGCTGCACAGACCACCAGTCCCATACAAAAATTGTGCGAACGGCGAACTCAAAAGATAAGTTTTTGAACTTCGTTCTTTTATTTGTTCCCATGCGAACTTTTCTGGGAATAAACAAAACCAAAGAAAAACTTGAAAGCTTCGATAAGAGGACTAGCTATCGTTTCTCGAGCCGCCCCTTAAAATTTACGAGCGAAAGCAAAGTTTGCCTTTCATTTATACACTGGGGCGGTCTTCTTGGGGATCCTTGACGGTTATTCAAATAGAAAACATTTAAGTGAATTAAGCTTGAAGCTGGGCAAGTGGTGTTTGCGCTCGTTTTTCTGTGCAAAGCGAAAATTAAGGAATTTACAATAGCATTTAAGGTCCTTTTTTACTGTAGCACAGTTAAATACCAGAGTTCATGTCAGTTCTTTCATAAAATTGCTTGAACTTCTGGTCTTTAGCTAAAGGGAGGCAGCAGAAACTTGCTTTTTAACTGAACTATTTATTGTGCATCTAAGCATGAAGCTTATCGATCTGAGAGAGCCCCCAACTCCACGCCTAGCGTTCAGGAGAAGTAGTCATGTCGTTATGAAACCCTTGTGCTTTAACAATTTTACTCTGATTTCCCTTTTTTTTTTTTAGCGTGTAACCGTTACCAGGATTCTGTCTCGAAAAGTCTGTTATATTTCTGAAATGGACTCGACGCTGTCCGCACCAGGAAAACTGAAAGCGGATCTTGCACGGGTAGGCAATTAAAAAATACCTAGTCTCAGGCGAGCACTATCATTTTTATCACAGATAGAATCCACAAACAACAACATTTATTTTATCCGGCCCCTTTTAATCTTTTACTGTTTCGTGTTGTATCTTACAGGCAACCTCTACAGCAGGGAGCCTAATTCGTAGTTAAAAGTAAAAAAAAAAAAAAAGAAAGAAAATAACTGATCATCTGGGTTGACTTGGAGCCTTTTTTAAAAGCTTCAATAGTTTGTGTTGTATCTCACAGGCCACTCCTACGGTATCCAAGCCAAAAAAGCTTCCTGTAGTGGAAAAATCTTACGTGGTGATGATTACTGGCAAAGCCAACAGAACCCTGCTAACGACGGAGATTTTGGATTTCTGTGGAGTCTTGCCCATTTACAACACAAAACGGTATCCGGACACGAGTGCTACGAATGGAGTTGCCGGTAATGAAGGAAATAGTTAATATTACTCTTTGTTTAACATAATTAAGTTCTGCCGACTGAAACAGTTAAAGACTTCCTCACTAATTACAGGAACATCGCGAAAAAATTTCCGTCCGGGTAGGGGGTTAGTGTTTTGTCTTTTTGAAATGAAGAATACATGAGGTAAAAGCAACAAAACGGTCAAAGAGTACTGGAAACAAGTTTGAAAAATAACAAAGATGGCGGCTGGAGTCGCAGAGAAATTTTTTTGGCTTTCCAAGACGTTCTCTGAAAGGTTTCTTCGCGTTTCTACCCCTCACAAGTTCAGGTCCTATTTAAAGGGAAACAACAAAAAAACAGTTTTTATCGTATTCCTTGGTTTAAAAGACTTTGGTGGTTTAAAGACAGACAAGAGATGTCACGATTTCAGGTGATACCCAGATCGCAATTTCTGTAAACTTTGGTTTTAATCGTTCCGTGAAAATCTACGCACGCGAAACTCCATGCAAAAATTTTGGTTGGTTTTTAGCGCAAAAAAACCAGTGAAATCCGATAAGCTGGCATTAATCGAAGGTAAGATCTTGAATTTGATGTTTCTTGATACGCTGTGGCTATATGGTCGGTAACCGTCCTATAGCCACAGCGTTCTTGATATTTATATTCCGGTGGTACCCATTGAGAATTGGTTACGAGTAACTCACAGTCAGAGACAAAAAACTCTCAAGTCGCTTCAGTCTTATTATTCCACCATATTTTAAAGACCAAATCGTGGCTTGAATGCGGCTCTAGCCTGTTAAAGTCCCGGATGTGACCTAGACTACGAGCAGTCTCTCTTTTTTCTTGGTCCGTCCAGCAAAATGCTGCCGACCTTGAGTCTTGCGTCTCGCGGCTTCGCCGCTTAACGCTCGCGTGATGCGTGCACTCCGCTTACTAAATCTGAAGAAAAAGAGAGACTGCTCGCAGTCTAGATGTGACCAGACGTTCTACGAGACGAATAAATCATGCAGTGGAAATAGCACTCGCGTCCTATAGATTTGATTGGTTCACTTCTCTGCTCTGTAATATTGGTTCATTTAGGGGTGGATCGAGTGACCTACATTTCCCCTTTTTCTGTAAAACTCTGTTTTATTTTAAAGAATTCATACCAAAATAAATAGTATCTTTATAGCTCCCCCCTCCACACCCCTTTCTAAATTTTCTGGACCCCCTCCCCCCCCCCCCCCCCCTCAGAGATGTCTTTCTCTTACCGTTTTCTCCCGCCCTTGTTTTTCCATCTTCTCGAAAACCAGCATGTACAAATTTCAATTTGATCTGGAGGGTGCTCCGGTTAGTTACTCTATTTTCTCTATAATCTTTGTAAAATGATAGTGTTAATTGCATTTTATTCCACTTAATTGTTTTGCAGTTATCAAAGGTAAACGGCGTCTGTTTAAGCGACAGGTACTACGGACAGAAACCACTCCCGTATATTATTTCAATCGTACCTGCAAAAGCATGAAAGCAAACAATGGACAAATCGATTGGAGTAGCTTGGAAGATTGCAAAGATGAAAATAACCTATGGGATGTAGCTTGTACATTTAAGGATGGGTTGTGTTTTTACTTTGTGACATGCAATTATCTAGGATCCCCAAGAAAGCAGTGGTCGTGTTCGGAAACACACGATCATTCTGCGATTCCAGTATGCTGTGATCTCGTTTGTGGGCATTGAAACAGGATCTTTTTGCCTATTTGGTTTGAATTACAAAGAAAGGTCATTCCGATTTGTTACCAAAAGTGCGTTTTTTGTTTTATAAGTTTAAGTTTCTTTGTGATATGCACTGGGTATGCATTCAGAATGTTTATCGCTGATGTTTAATGCAACCACTAATAATTAATAATGCAACTGACTAATAAAATGCTTTTTGTATGGAAGTGTCTGCTCTTTGATTAGCTCCTGAGTATCAAAGGAATTTATGGGAGAAAAGGGGAAGATAGAGACGATGAGGAATGTTACCAAAGCTGGTGGGGAAAGCGAGAGAGTAGGATCGGAAATTGTGGTCAGCGTTTACACCAAATTGATAATCAGAACTAGTAACCAGTGTCGGTGGCTAGTAGTAAGTAAATATCCACCACTAGCCACCTCTACTTCAGTGAATAACTGTTATATAAAAAAGCCACTAAAAGGAACCCTCCTTTTGAGGGAGGGGCTGGGTAATCAAGAAAAAAACAACCCGGAAACAAGCTCAAACACAGCCGAAATGAAAACTCTCCCATCAAACTAAAGTCTTTTGTTTAGAGCTAGCCTGCGTAGCAGGCGCTTGGAAGTAGTGGGCGAAAGAGAGAATGGGCGTGCACGAGGGAGACACGCGAGGGGTTAGGGAGCTCCCCTTTCCATCGCGTGTCTCCTTCTCGCGCGCCCGTTTTTTCTTGTGACCACTAATACCAAGCGCCTGCTACGCAGGTTAGTTTAGAGCAAAACTGGTCGTCTAAAAGCACAATACTCTTAGCAGCAGGTAGCAGTCAATTTACAGGTTACGATTTCAAGAGTTAAGACTACAAATGTTAAACAGTTACAACGTTTTAATATTCTAACTGGCAAGCATGG
Organism: Porites rus; assembly: GCA_964035705.1. NCBI lineage: Eukaryota > Metazoa > Cnidaria > Anthozoa > Scleractinia > Poritidae > Porites > Porites rus. The sequence continues at coordinate 12,659,851 of OZ037995.1, forward strand.
TTGCAAATCAATGTGTGGGGTTCGTAACTAGCGGGTTTAAAATCAAATTTCTTATTAGAAGAGGAAAACAGAAAGAACAGGGTTAGGTTTGTGGCTAGAACGGATACCTTGAAATCAGGTTGGACACCTTATGTTTATCACACAGCGCTATATATACCCGTCGTAGAGAAACAGTCATGCGCTTTTTAATGTTGTTTATGTTTATGATGTTTATGTTCGACTGGATACAACCGGTGCAGCGATAAAAATTGCGAGAGGGACTACTAACAATCAATAAAATAAATATAATTCGGTGAAACATGTACAGAGACAATAATTTTCATTCACGAAGAAAAGTATTGAGAGTAAAGTGTCTTTGAAAATCATGAGTCAGGTACGTAAGCATAAGCTTATTTATGTTTTAAGCCGGCTTCCCGGTGTTTGCTCTTTTTCAAGATGAACTCGAGGCAAGAAAATCGCTCATAGCTTTCTGTTTACAGCCAAAATCATAACTAAATAATCTTCGGAACATTTTCTTTGAATTTGCGGTCAAAAAATGTCTAAAGGCTTTTTAAACCTGATACTATTGTAGGTTAGATCATTGCTCGTGTATAAACTTAAGCCGCATAAACTATACGCTCGACTTAAGGAAACCGAAAAAAAAAACACATCAAAGACAACAATTTCTCAGGCTTACCAGTCGAGATGCTGCTTCTGAAGGTCATCAAGTGTTCCAGAATTTTCAACCCTCTTACGCTTCAAGCAAGGGCGAGTGAGTAAGCTCATTTTTGAAAACGATGCCATCCGAAATCGGATTTCCAATGACTTTGACAAGCGGTGCATTTGTCAACAAAAAGCGCAATAAACAAACCAGCCACGAATTGCAGAACAATCTTGATAGCAGCTGTATTTCATTTTGTGCACCAAGTAGAAAAAGCCAGTTTAAAACATCACAAGATGACACAAAACTCTGTAAGCTCCAGCTATCAGTAAGCAAGTTTCCAGACGCTGCATAAATTTTCCGCATGAACTCACCTGTCAAATTTTGACCAATCAGAACATAAAAATTGGACGAAGAGCGTGATCAACGCGTGACAGTGAGAAAAGTCAAAAGTGATTGCCTTCACCGGATGTAAATGTAAAAGCCGGTTGAATTTTCGCGTCCGAGGTCAGTTCGAAATCAACACTTTAAAAGTGCGGCTCATGAACTCGACTTATTTCATATGCTTTTTAAAAAAATTGAATTTGAGCCTGCGATAATTGAAACGTAGCAACCTGTCAGCGGATACGTTAAAAAAACACTCGAACCCAGTGGGTAGATACCTGAGCCCGCGATAGGGTCAGGCGATACTGGTCAGCAGAAACACTATTTTGACAGCTGTCAATTAATCAAAACATGGATGTACAATATCAGGTTGCAGGCTCCCAAACTAGCTAGAAAGTGTGAGATAAAACATTGGTATACCTGTGGTGCGGACGGACGGAAGGTCGGGTGGTCGGTGTACGGTCACGCGATTGCCGAATTTTCTAAGATGGATCGATTTCCTAAGCTATGGGACTTCGAATTGAACCCGTGATCAAATAAAATATCAGCGCAAAACTTTAAACACTACGTGACCTCAATAGATAGACAAATGAGCCCGCGATACACTCAGGTGATGATGGTCAGCGTATACTCTAGTTTGACAGCTGTCAATTAAGAACGGCGAATATTCGAATTAACAGACTGCGAGTGTGAGTATCTTGAATTGGTAAGTGTGACATATTATATCAGCTTATACGTAGGGTCAAAACGACTGGTCTTTCACCTGAGCCCGCGAGATAGTCATGTGATAATTGTCAGCGGATGCCTAATTTTGACAGCTGTCAATCTAATCGTACTCATATGGATAGCTTACATAACTAAGAGGCTAGTCAAGTTGTGTAAGATCTATTGTGACATTTGACATCGGCTTACATGAAGCGTGTGTACGGGTGGGCGGGCGTACGCTACGTCATAACCAAATTTTCTCAGATGGATAGTTTACCAAATTTTCTTACCCATGGTGCTCCGCTCTGCGCGCGCTTCGCGCGCGCGAGGAGCTCCGCTAAAAAGGGTAAACGCGGGTAACAGCATTTATTTGATAAGACAGTGAATTATTTTAAACCGGAACAAGAGAATTTGTTTCAATTAGTGTTAAATTTTGCTAGACCATGTATCACATTTTCATATCTTTAGCGTTTCACTTACTCTTTTCGTCAGTTCACCACGCTGCATGGTGTATATTTTAGCGAGCCTGTAACAATATAGATAAAAACAATGTAGCTAAGTGAGCAGTTAATAATATATTTGGAAAGGTCTAGTTTAGAAAAGAGCTTAAATGCTGCCTACTGATTATAAGCACAAGAGCAAAAAACGACCCCAAAACAGTGACAATCCAAATACTCTGTACTTGTATTGCAGGTGGTTTCCCTTTCCCATAACTCCCGGTCGAAACAAGGTCGGATATGGTTATGGTTACAGGACTTGTTAACCGAGGTCTTCTCTCACAAGAGATTTTGGACTTCTGTGGGGTATTACCGATCTGTTATACAAAACGATACACCCTGGAACCTACTCATGACTCGAACAATGGAGCTGCAAGTATAAGGGGCTAGATTTGTAGGGCTATCCGTTGATTAGTGCAGACCATTTCTTAGATTTGTGACAGAACTTATCTATTAAGAACTGAAATTACTAAGAGAAAAAATTGGACTAGGGAATTACGCTGTCAATGGTAAATAGTAAAACGGTCACATATGAGAGAAATTTTTCCGCTGATTCGTGACCAATTCGGAACATTCTGGGATATATTAAACGCATTTGTTCTGCCGTTTACACGCAGAAGGGTAAATCCGAAATGAAAACGTTCCGGTTTGGTCAAGAGATTGTGAACTCTGAAGTTAAATTGCCGGAATATTTTAAAAAGCCAAAGAACCTTCTCCGAATCACTGATATGTGTAAACGCCTGCGAATTGTAATCAGTTTGCAAACACTGATGAATCCAGTGAAGATACTGGTGTAATATTTCTAAGTTTTTAACATTTAGCTTATAAATTACCTTCTCGTAGACTTTGTTCTAAACTTTGGCCAATTTCTAGCTCGGCAAGGTTTCAGGATATAAATAGATTATTTTTCCTGCAGGTACTCCTCATTGTTTAGATAACGTAATATCCATCGAGCAATAAGTTGTGATTTTCCTTCATTTCTTCCGTTCATTTTTAGCCAGGAATGGAGCTATTTACTTAAGCGGAGCATCAAGTAAAGGATTTGCGACGCTCGGGAATGTCTTAAACTTGCTTCCGAATGTCCCGAAGTGAGAGCGGGATTAGTTCGAAAAATTTCGGGATCACTGCGAGGTCTTTGATTTTTCCTTTATTTTATTCGAGGAAGTAATAGGGCGTTTTCACATGACGTCACGGCGGCCATATTGGTGTTCCTAAACAATGAAACGGCGGCCACGCATGTTGGTGTACTAATACAACCCTGTGGGAATTGAACTCTTTTGTTAGGTAAAAACTTTCTTTGTTCCAATAAATTAGAATAGATGCTGGCCATATGAGTGGAAACGCTCTATAACAATTATTTTTGGCTTGCCCGGGATTTGAACCGGCTCACCTGCGACCCGTCAGATCAGTTGAGACTCTAAGTTGAGGAACTAGCCGATTGGGCCACTGCCAACCAAGGTAGTTTGAAATGTGAAAAATAGCTATAAAATTATGCGCTAGTTTCGGGACAAGATTAGGTGCGCAAGTTCGTGACTTTTCGGCTTGTTTCAGCTATTCAACGTACTGAGGGTGGAGTTTTCTTCGAGATATCTCGAGATCACTGCGATTTCTTTTGGCTACAATAAATATTTTAATCTATTCGAGGAATAATTAATGATTTGTTTTGGCTACCCGGCACAACCGCGACCCGTCAGGTCAAACCCTTAGTTGACGGATTAGCCGATTGCGCCACCTCGACCTAACATGGTTTGTTGTGTGAAAATTAGCTATATATTTTGTTTTGGCCACAAAGACTGCAAGCGTTGGTTCGTGGCCAAAAAAAGTCAAAGATTGATCATTTGTGGTCATCTGAAAGTATAAAGGAAAGGCTTTGCAGTTCTTTATTTATTTCCTTATTTATTTTCTTGCATCGCGTACATGTAGCGTGGTACGAATTCACGGTACCGTTGCGTCCTTCCGAAGGCCAAAAATGAAGTGGGCAGCCATCCAAGTCATGACGCAACTTTAACCGCTGACCTCCGTGTAGCCAAAACTTAGAATATTGCAGTCTCGCTCGTTTTGACTCAAAGTTGCAATAGGCACGCAATACGTGGGAACGTAAACCAGCCAGGTAACATGCAAGCGACGCGAATGTCTGCCGCGCGATGTGTCACGAAACAGCATTTATCCTCGTTAAAATAACGTCTCACAGCTAACGCACGGCAAACAAATCGGCAATAGGAAACAAACGTATTGAAACAACAAGGTACACCAAGTGAAACAAATTATTAAATAATTTAAATTCTCCCTTTGGAAAATAGTTGTCCTCGCAGCACACGGCGTAAATGTTTTCATCCTGTATCAAAGGTACCGGTCATTGCCCTTTTTCAGTACTATTTATTGCCAGTAGTGGTTTATGACCAAGAGTTTCACAACATTTTTGCCCTTAGTTAGCGAAAACCAAAGAAGATGTCACACAAAATTCCTTGATCGTGCATGAGATAAATAAGCATAACAATGAATGAAGCATATTCATCGCAGACTTTCGGAAAGGAGGTGATTTCTTAAAATCTTATTGAGCAAAATGATTTCGTAAACAAATTGCATTCTTTCACGTTCGAACCCTAAAAGGGGCAGAGCCCAACATTTTCACGTGCAAGCCGCGTTCGTGTTAGTTTTTTCTGTTTTTAGACCCTTGAGTTAATTAGATTAAGACGTATTCTCTCATACACGAACCACGAAAGCGGCAAATTCCAAAGCTTTCACGTGCAAAATGCGTTACAATACAACTCGCAAAAAATCAAAAAATCATTTTTTGTTACTTCATACTAAATTCTACGAGAAACCAGTTTCGATGAGTAACAAATTACGGCTATCATCTTACCATTGCACGTCCAATATAACGTCTCAACCAACCCCTAATAAAAATATACAACGCTTATGCACTACTCATACATCCCCAACACACATGAAAAAACTTCACACACGCCTAGTACATCGACGCCCAAATAAACGTTCCCTCGACGACTTGTTTTATGTTTAGATTTGGGAACTCAGTTAGTATTGAGGCTGAAGAACCAACGAGGACCTCAACCAATTAGGGTGTCCTGTCTTCCCGTTTTCCTCTTCTCACACGAAATTCTAAAATTTAGACCCACATAGTTACATTGTAAACCTGACTCCGAAACTCAGTACATTGATTTGCAACCAGGCAAGTTAGAATACTAAAAAGTTAAGTTGCTGCATACTCCCCTACTTCTTTTAAATAGATGGATTTAATTTGTTTGGCTTTCACTTCCACTAACTGATAAATGATAAGGTACTATATCTATGATCAGTATCTTCAACAAATTATATTGTTTCCGTAGTCCTTGCTAAAGGCTCCGATAACAACCGATTTTTAATTTTGCTAAAATAACGCTGACCACGATTTCCTATTCCACCACCTTGCCTATTCTCCACTTTGATAACATCCCCTTTTGCTTATACCTTTCCCTTAAATTGAAGAGCAGACACATATATATAAAGAGCACTTTATTACTCAGTTTAGTGGTACACAGCAAATGCATGTAGAGTGTTTTCACTCACGTGGCCAGCATCTAAGCAAATTTATTGGAACTAAAGAAAACGTTTACATAAGAAAAGAGTTCAACTACCAAAGGACTGGTTTAGGACACAAACATGGCCGCCGTATCATTGTGTTGGGACACAAATATGGCTCCATGAGGTCACGAGAGAACACACAATACCCAGTGCATATATCGCAAAAAAAAAATTATAATTAAAATTAAGATCATAATCAGCTTTATATGCATGTCATTACTTAAACATTTATAAAACAAAAACTTTACCGCGAACAGTTATAAACTAGTAACAAATTAGAATGACCTTTCTTACTTTAAGTAAAGAAAACACTTCAAAATTCCTGTTTTACTGCCGACAAACGAGATCACAGCAGACAGGAATTGCAGAACTATCGTGTGTTTGATTACACGACCACTGCTTTCTTGGGGATCCCAGATAATTGCATGTGACAAAGTAAACACATGTCGCATCCCGAAAGGTACAAGCCACATCCCATCTGTTAGTGTCATCTTTGCAATCTTCCAAGTCACCCCAATTGACTTCTCCATTTTTTCCTTTCATGCTTTTGCAGGTACGATTAAAATAATACACCGGAGTGGTTTCTGTCCGCAGTACCTGTCGCTTGAACAGATGTCTACCTTTAACAACTGCAAAACAATTCATTGAAAGAAACGCGATGAACACTATTATTTTTCAAACCTTGTCAACAGGACATGCTCATGTATGCAGTGAGAATGTTTGAAATCCTCTTAGAGTTGGATGAAACTCCATCGGCCAATCAAAATGCCGTTTGCTCCGTCTGCTGGCGAATAGAGCTTCAAAGATTTTATGGGATTTTTCTTATTGTACGGTCTTCTCTACTTGTTTTAGGTAAACAAACAATAATAATAATAATAATAATAATAATAATAATAATAATAACAATAACAACAGCAACATTATAAAAGTAAATTACAATTAGCCAGGAGCCGATTACTTAATCGGTTCCTGAATTAGCATAAAAACTGATCCCAGAATCCCGTAAGGCAATTTTTCTCAAAAAGCTTTATAAGTTTTGCAATTTTATATTTAGAAGAATGACAGCCTACAACAAGATATCGTTTGCCATAAAATATCTTCCCATGTCACATTCAGGGTAATGACGTCATCGGTCACGTGACTATTGCCAAATTAGCTTTTTTGTGGCTGTGAAGAGATGTTATTGTCGAATTAAAAACAAATAGCATATTTGAGGGTTTGGTTGTGTGGGACATTTTAAACTAACCAGTTGACGTCTGGTATTTGAAATTTAAGGGGACAATGATCATGAGCGAAAAAGTCAATCGATCATGACACGAGCAGATTTTGTGGGCGCCCTATGTTTGTATGTCACTGGACAAGATTTGTATATCAAAAAGAGCAATCGATTTTCATCCATCCATTTCATTAAAGCAAATAGAATCACTTCTCACTATAGCGGACAACCTCGAACCGTTACTTCGTCGTATAAATACGCGGCACCGCAGAAAGACTGAAAAGCTAACCCTTTTTAATCAAATTATTTTAAGGTTCAAACATGAAGCTTTATGTAGTGTTAATAATTATAAATTTACTTTTACCGTTATCACTTGTAATGATGATAATAATAATAATAATAATAATAATAATAATAATATCAGAATTTAATAATATTCTAAATTGGCTTTTTAAGTGGAGAGATTCATATCATTATGTATTTTAGGATCGTATTAGGTTTCGTATCGATCTTTTTTTACTTCTAAGTATAGCTTCTCAAGTGGTGTAGGTTACGCTATGCGCCCTATACTGCTCATAATGTGGACAGCATTCCAAAGTTTCATACTGCGACATAATAATAATAATAATAATAATGAAACACGAATCCCCTTCTGCCCACCCCTAATCTGCGTATGTCTCAGAGCAGAAAAGAGAACTTATATCAACTGAACATGTGGGACGCCGAGTGCTTTCTTCTCTGCACTATCCCTTAATTCCTATAATGAGTGGATAAATCTTCATCTATTTTAGAATACAGAGCGTAATTATGGTAGTTATTTTCTTCATTACCCGCAACTCCACTCTTGGTGCTGGTGTCCGGATACCGTTTTGTGTTATAAATGGGCAAGACTCCACAGAAATCCAAGATCTCCTTTGTTAGCAGGGTTCTGTCGGCTTTGCCAGTAATCATCACCACGTAAGATTTTTCCACTACAGGAAGCTTTTTTGGCTTGGATACCTTAGGAGTGGCCTGTGAGATTAAACACAAATTAATCCATTAAAGATTGAAAGACTCCAAAACCTGTATGATGATTCTTACGTATCTTTGTAAAGTCCACTATTCACCTCTCTTACTTTATATCGTCGCAACGGTTAAAGCTCTTTGAGCAGGTGTTGTAGTTTTCTTCTTCATGCTATGCATGTATCTTTGGGGCTGTTTACATGAAGGGGGGGAAATGCTAACACCTGCAGGAAGATCCTAGAGGGTGGATCATATAGCGCCAGATGTTTTCTACATTCATATAACATGCCGGCAAACGGTTGTACTAAAGTCCCTGGTGCTCCTAGCTAAGAGGATATTCCTGGTACTATGATATTTTTACCTAGCATGATGTAAACTGCTCGTGCTCGGAATATCGATATACTAGGGACAAACCAGAAAACATGGCGGCAGATCGTTTTCCGTGGCTAATCACGGTAATAAAGGCAGACCATTTCGTTTGGGGTGACCACGAGCTCACTGATTGTGATAATTCTGCTTAAAAGGGAGTTATTAACACCAGTAATGAGAGCAGAAGGGCCTTGATTGCATTTTTGTCATTGTCGACCGCCTTCTTTATTTCCTTCTCTCCTTGGTAACCACACAGACCAAATTTTCATATAATTCTGCATGTAATCCCAACGAAAAGTTGTTCCACCTTCCAGGATCTTCCTGCTGCCATGATTCTTCTTCCATCCATATATGTAAACAGCCCCTTAAGGGATAACAATCTGTGAATTGCACGACATGTTTCTCCGAATGTGCTGAAAACTATATAAAAAAGCATTCAAATTTATTTAGAATTCATTATCAATATTATTATAACTATTATTTTATCTGCTATGCAGTGATCGCCCTAGAATGAATTGGAAACTGCCTACCCTTGCAAGATCCGCTTTCAGTTTCCCCGGCGCAGAAAGCGACAAGTCCTTTTCAGAAATATAACAAACTTTTCGCGACAGAATCCTTGTAACGGTTACACGCTGCAGAAAAATAAGTTTTGAAATCATACTCACAGTAAAGTTAAAGCACAACCGGGGTTTAGGGAGGAGAATATTTGTTAATAACTAGACGTGGAGTTGGAGGCTCTCTAGGTCCCAGTCGGCTTGAAGCTCTTGATTAAAAGCATCCTTGGCGACCAAGGGGCAGTCAGTCGAAAGAAACGGCTTTGCGGCTCTCTAAATATTTAGTCACTGTTCACATCGATTTCAAAGAATAATTGTTAAATATTATAAAGCAGCAACACCACAGCAACAAACCGAGTGGTGCCGGATCTCTCTCAGGCCCTGTCCACACGGATTTGTTTTAGTTCGAAAATGGAGATTTTTTTTCTCCGTATTTAAAAAATCCCCGTCCATACGTTGCCTTTTTTCAATCGTTTCTAAATGTCCAAACGAAAACGAAATACAGTGACTCTTTGTTGGGAGAATGCACATTAAATGGCCATGGTATCCAACATCGTGACGGAATCCTTCTCAGAAACCTCTTTGTTTTCATTCCATTCACACTAGTGCAACAAAACGGCTCTTTCAAAAATCTCCACTCTGGAGAGCGGTTTTGAAAAGACGCGTTTTCTGTGGACGTCTTCACTGGTTACATGTAAACGATAGGCGAAACCAGAGGGGAAAAAAAACTCCGTTTTCAAACAAAAACGGATACATGTAGACGGGGCCTCAGTTGTAGGTTCCTGGAACGGTAAAACAGCTTGTATGCAATACCATATAAACGGCAAGCTGATCCTAACGGCAATGCGATGGACAAGTAAAGAAAAATAGTTAAAATAAGATAGATTGACCCGCGGACGTCCAGTGGAAGTAGCAAATAGGTTTACCGATATTTCTCTAGTATTGATCCGAACCTGGCAAAGAAAATAAAGCCTCCTCCTTCTTCACATAAAGTTTTCTATCTGGATCATTTCGAGAATCAGTCTTTTTTAGCCCAACAACAGAGGATGAAATTATTACCGTTGCTCAAACTTTTGCTTCCGGGAAAGCCGCTGGATACGATAATATTCAATGTCTATAATTAAGGAATCCATTCAAATCATTTCGGAACAAGAATTTGTCAATCGCTCATGGCGTTGTACCAGATCAAATGAAAAAGCTCGTGTGGTACCAACTAGGCTTATTCATGTACTCCTATCAAAGACATACTCCACCTTTCATTGGTATAATACAAAAAACTCTTGTAAATTTCGTCTGCCTTTCTGCCGTACTCGAATCAAACAATTTTCGGTATTAATTATCAAGGACCTAAATTTTATAACACCTTAAACGCCCACATCATCAACGCTTCCTCCCCCTTTTCCTTTAAAAGAACACTGAAGGCATTTATTTGTAAAAAGCTGTTTAATATTCGACATTTGTAAACTTCCTTAATATTGTTTGTTAATTTAATTTTCCATCTGATAATATTTTCTATTCGTCGCCGTAATTTTTATTCCATCTATGAAAATTTGTAATAGTTTCCTTTAGGCCTCCTCGCCATTTCTATCTTCATGTTTTTTTGTATCTTTTTGTAATTGTAATGTCATATCTCGTAACCATGGTAACTGACCATCACTAAACTGAGCGAGGGATAAACGAACAGCTACTGAAAACGTCAGGTGCTGATGTTTTATCGTCCAGGAAAAAAAACTCAAAAAAACCTCAGAGGGGGGGGGGGGCAACACCCTCCCTCCTCCCCCCCCCCCCTTGTACGTGCGAAGGTTAAAACGTTAAAATAAAATACAATTTTTGTAAATTTCTTGTTCATCGCTTTGACGTGAGGATCAGTTTGCTGTATTATCAGTATTATAGTGTTTACTGTGTACTTAGTAAACTCGCCAAAAAACGATCATTCCTTTATGGAAGTTTTCAAGGATCACTTTAGCTTTCCAAAGCCTATAAAAGTTCTCATGAGGGAAAAATATATATATATAACGAATGAATGATCGGTATGAACTTCTAAAGTGTCAATGCAAAAGGTTTTTTTCAGAGGGGTGGTAGGGGCGGGGAACCTAACGTAGCGCCGGTCGGAGCAGCAATTTTCAATACCAAATTTCAGACCAACTTACCATGTTAAAATCATTGTAGAAGTCAGCGCCGAGGACGCCATTGTGAGCAGGAACTCGGAAAACTGCAATGTTTCTCTCTTCATCAATTTCGATTCCCTCTGCAAATTTTGTTCCCTTCTCTTCGATATGTAGTATGTGCTACAGAAATTATAATTGAATGAATCACACAATCAATCGATCAATAGAAGATGTGTGGCTCTTGATAATTCTTAACATCATATTCAGCCTCATTCCATCATCGTTAAATAACACTAGGTTTGTTGATATGATTATTTGGTCTACCAGTCCAAAGTTCTTTTGTACCTATGACCTACTCTCCGTTCACTCAATAACGTATAATAAAGTTAAGGTATTAGAGGTAATCGTTAATAAGACAGCAGATTGTATAACACCTATAATTGTTCTGAAAAGAAAAACCCCGGCCCGGCAAAGACAATGAACAACTTTTAGAAATAACTGAAACGTACAAGCTATTGGAAGAAATGATTTTCTACACATACCTGAGATGAGATAGCGCCATGAATGTAGATAAGAAGTAATAAAAATCCCAAAGTCTTCATTACGCTGTTAGCCTAGAAAAATAAATTGTAATTTGCACAATTTGTGTATTCACTTTGTTAACCCACGGGGCTCTTAGGAGTTCTTAAAGGGGCTGTGTCACGGCAGTCCAGTTCATTTTGTTTAATTTTGCCAATTACTCGCCCTCAATCACTATGCAACTTAAAGTAAAATAAGCAAAGAAATTACATGTAAATGACAAAATCAGAGATCCGAAACAAAGAAGTCTCCTGAGCATTATTTTTGAAGTTGCAAGCAGCAGGGATCATCTCCGAAAACCTCTTGGGCTGAACTGTATTCAAAAACCCTTATTTCACTCCGTTTTAATCTTCTTCAGTTTTGCCCATCCGTGGTATCAGTCTGTTGTTTCTGTTGTGTTTACTTATTTAATGTTTTAAGCGGTTATTTTTATGTTTCTCTTAATTTAACGGGCATTTTGTAACTACCTAATTTGTCTGAATTTGTCCTAATTTGTCTGTGACACAGCTCCTTTAAGAATTAGAACTAACTCGTTGAAACGTGTTCGTGCGTTCCAGATCTAATTGGAATTTGGAAGTGTTGGTCAGTTCCACTGTACGTCAATAAAATAATATCCGCTGTTTAGCTAACCTTCATGTTAAACAACTGAGGGGGCACATTCATCGATCGTGAACTCGCTGTGATCCTGATGTACTGGCTGAGGAGCTTTTTGGGAGAGATACAAATGTTATTTGCCGTCGCAAACGTGTCCAGTTATATTTGTAGCTGTCCGTATAGATGAAACCTGATCCAGTTGGATGTTCTCCCATTTGTCGAAGTCAGTATAGGCTCAGTGGTGAGTCATGGACATTTCGATGGACATTGGGATACCTCTTAGTTGAGGCGAAATTGTTTAGTAGTCTCTCATGGCTGCAGCTAAGAATGTTGCTCAACTTGTCAGGCAAAAACAACAGCTACAAAACACACACAAACGAAAAAAGAAGAACCAATTCATATTTTTTATTCAATAAAAGGTAACTATTGGTAAAAATTAATGATGTCAGCGATGTCTTAAAACGTCCACCTAGAGAAGTTTCGCTGAGTCAAGTTAAAACCCTCTGACTTCCATTTTGCTGAACACGTTCTGAAGCTCGGACGTGTTTAATATTAACGCTGTGATCATGCAGTGGTTTTAGAGTTTTAGCTATAATTGGGATTTAAAACATGTATTCAGAAGACCTTTCGATCTCGAGGTTCAGAAATTTCTAGGCAATAGTTATTTCACAGAAAAAAATAATCGTTGGGTCAGTCCTTGATTCAGTTATTTTTATCGTGAGGCAAGCACAATGTGTCGTGTGCTTTGTTTCATTTGCTTCATTATTCATTAATCAGTGCTATAAACCTTGGCCTTTATCCCAGTTGGCTGATACTACAGTATATATAAATAAATTATAACATCTGACTTCTATTATACTGTGTTGAGCACGTACTGAAGTTTGAACGTGCTCGACAGAAAAAAAAGCGGTTTTGTGGTTGATGAGCCAATCAGAATACTTGAAAAACAAATCTTCAGCAGACCAGAAAATGTTCCTACTCACCAATTCGTGTTATTCGAGTTATTCGCTATCGCCGAAAGACACCTCTTTCTTCTCCTTTACAGCAGTTAATAATTGGACTGTATTTTTTTTTTCACTTGTTTGAAAAAACAAGAGAAAATGTTGGTGTCGGTTAGTGAATCGTTGCAGGCAGAAGGTTAGCGATAGATGCAACAAACAACCAAAACATCGTATTCACCTCGTGATGGAAACCCGATAGTTAAAGTTAAGAATTCATTATATAACTAATAATGTCAAGAATATAGCGAAGTAAACAGACCACCAGGAATTAAAGAAAATATACGTTCAAGTATCACTCCCAAGCTTGTAACATTAATAGTAACGGTCTTTTAGGGAGGAAGAAGTCAAAAGTATGAAAAATCCTGCGTTTATAGCCAATCACTCCAAACAGCAAATCATCTTCAAGATCGTCACACGTACGAAACTTGAAGTATGGAGGGGTTGTATTCGAATAGGGGCTACTTCAGATCAGACAATCATAATCATGCTGTTGGTGGCGCTGCATCAGATCCAGTTTGCATCAAATGCCATTCCAATCCCAGTGAATCAAGCTTTATTTTCGTATTCCAAACAAAGGCAAATTCGAATTCAAGTTTCTTTTCTCTCATCATACCTTCTATTTCGATGTTAATCAATACGTAATTAAAGTCTCCTTTTAACCTATTTAAATATTTTTCAAGACACATTTGACATCTTCCTTAATTGTTGGAATGCACTACTAACCCCCGGTAACAGTCTAAAACAAAATATTTTGCCTGTTTCGTACACAGTGTGTTTTATTTACGCCTTTAACCGTGGAATAAAGAGTATTAATTGATTTATTCATAAGAATGGAAGTAAAATCAGTAAACTTAAAGGAATCCATTCATTTCCGCCACTGCATAACCTCGACAGGGAGAATGGGTTCGAGGTTGCGGTGCAAAGATTCATGGATTCATTTGGGAGAACTTTGTACGGTACCCTGGGTTTTACCCTGGGTACCAGAGTTTTTTTTCGCGTGCGGCGGGAATTTTCGGTGTTGGCCAAAGGCCGACACAACTTCGGCTGTAGGTCAAAGCCACGAGCGGCAACTGCGCTAGAAAAGTCTCTGGCACCCAGGGTATGTGTATACGGTGACTTGCAACTTGTTTTGTAGCATTGCTGTGAAACGGGTTTAAAAGCTATGTTGCGCTTTTCACTACCTACGTTCAAGTCTTCACAAAGCAGGTTGTTGCAAATTGCGTGAATACTGACTTCTGATCATTTCGCAACCTCCAACAACCTTTTGGTTTGTTGCAAGACAACTGAGGGGTTTGATTCGTGAGTGGTCAAACTCGCAACATCGCCATTCAACTCGTTTTGCAGCAACAATGTGGCAAAAAAAGTCACACGTTTTCGTAACCTGTTTCACTGTACCTTAACTTGAATACTTGCCGAATAAATTTTCGTATCAGCAAGAAAAGCTATCCGGTAGATTGTGAACAATGGTTTGTTCCAATCCTAATTAACCTGGGGCACGACTTAGCTAACCTTTTTATGTTTTGTGAGTCCCAGAGTAAAATTACCCATCCTCGTTGGACAGAAACCAGGTCGAGAGATACACTACTGTAACGTCAGTATTCAGAGAAATGTTTTGTCTATAGTTTATAGAGCTTTTATAGTCACTGTATGGTGTGACGGCAAGGAAGAGGACCGGTAGACTTTCATATACCGGAATCCATTTATCTTTCATTATTCATGTTCCTTTCTTTATCCATTGCCAAAGACCTACATCCATTGTTATTTACTATGCTTTGTTACTTATTAATTATTTCAGTTTCCGGTTTCATGAAACACGATCACTGAACTGAAAACAGAAACATGTGTAACTGCGTGGCAGTTTTTTTTTTCTGAGGGCGATTAATTAGTTATTCAAAGTCAGTCAGCGAACACGGAAGTCACGTACTCCGGCAGCCGTTATTACAGAAAACCTTGACAATGTAAAGCGTTTGTTTCCAAAATAAAGAACCCAATGAAACTGAAAATTTCAAAGGATTATTAGTGTTCTGTTAAGAATAAATACCTTCATGTTTATGAATATTACATTATAAGACCTTATAACGCATGTTCCTATAGGAAGCGCAAGGGATTCACGCGAAGGCTTTGTAACCTCTCAAGGTGTAAATAATCAGCACGTTGTGTTTTTATATTTTGGAGAGATTCTTCTCAAAATATGAATTTGTGGCTTGAATTGCCTTTTAAACGCGAATGTCGTTGGTAGCTCCGTTATTTTGGAGTGTTTTCTTCTCGTTCATTTTCCTTTTGAGTTCTCTTAAATATTCCAACCGATGGACGGTGCAAATTGACGGCGATTTTGAAGAGGCTGAGAGGCTCGCGCGAAAACATGGCTTTGTCAACCACGGGAAGGTAATTAGGCTGAGATAGCGAAGAACAGCGCTTAGGCTGGCCGTGCTCTGTTAAGAATAAGTTAATTCTGATAATCAATCGGCTGAGCTTCAGAATACCCATCCACTTTATATACATCTAGCTATGTTATCTTTTTCTCATCAAGAAGGCAATTGAAATTGATGAAAGTAGGATCTCTGTTTCTTTTGGGAATTCGTCGTCCAAACAATTTGTGGCGTAGATATTTATTTTTCAAAATGCGGGGGGAAGTTTTCCCTACCCTGTTCTAGTCAATCTTCAGCGACATTAACATTTAGCAATCATTGTGTGTGGCTGAGTATGATCTGAAGAATTCCCTGCATACAGCATCTAATCTAACCAAACCGAAATAAAAATTGATGGAACACAATCAGCTGCAATGGAATTTAATCGTTCGATTAAAATCGATTGATTTGGGGAATCGACTGAATGGGCGTAATGAATGTGATTTGGTGTTACCTGTTAGCAGGGTTTGTACAGAGTCTTGAATTCTTGAAATAAAAAAGTCTTGCAATTTGCCTAGCAATTTTCCAGACCTGGAAATAGTCTGGAAAATGGGGATAAAGTCTTGAGTGTTTTTTTTCAAAGCTGCAACAAGTGCTTCTTAGTGAAATCTCATGCATACGTTTGCAGAGTATGAAAAAGGCTTTGTTCCTGGATTTTTTAAGGTCTCTATTAATCACCTATTTGATAACCTTGAGTCTGGAAAAAGGGATTATTGTTTAGGAAAAAGCATGGAAAAAGTCTTGAATTTTGGATCCAAAAATCTATAGGAGCCCTTTTGCAAGGCAAACTAGATGAGCGGCAACAGTATTAATGAGATGTTTCATTCCTTTGATTTTTGTTGTGTTCACCTTTGAACTTTTTCTATGGGGCCAAGTTTCACCTATTCACCATTTCCTGAATGCCTTTCCTTGGGTTCCCTAGGTTTTCTCCAACACAGTTAAAACAATCACCCATCAGCACTGTGAAGTTGCATTCAACGTAGTCTTTAACTACAGCTAAAGTTTTTACACCACCAACCAGTCACCTGTGTCTAGTCTAACTTGTGGGAACTTATATGGTCAAAGTATCTTTTTGCAGAACGGTTATTGAATTAAACCACCCACCATGCCCAATAAATTAAGGGGAATCAGTGTGCAAAGAAAGTCATGTCCGATAGCCAGGGGCTAGTAGATTTTGCTTTTGGGCTAGTGAATTCTGTTCTTAACTTGTCTCACGGGCAAGTGAATTTTTTGGGGAAATTCAAATTACAGAAGGATTGTAATCAATCCTGCTGATCAAAAAGGGTTTTGGGGCTAGTTGAAATGACTTGTAAGCTAGTACATGGTAGCTACAGCTTGCCAGAATGGCAGGCCATAAAAATGGCTTTCTTTGCACTCTGGGAATAGACTGGCAAAAAATAGGTAGATCATTAAAAGCTGATGAAAGACAGTGAATATACCTAATCAATAAATGGAGTATTATTGATTGCCTTGATCAATCGATGAAAGTCAATACTCTTAGTTATTGCTATTATCAATTATATATCAGTTTTGTCTAGTCGGCAAGAAAAATACTTTCAATTTTAGACCCAGTAAGCAAACAGACAATGTGTCTAAGCTTGTCTGAGGCAGAAGAAAGCAGTGGAAAGTCGTGCATGGGTCCTAAAATCCATTTTTCCTCGCAAAACTATTTGAGACAAACAAACTTACTAAATATGACCAGTGTTAAGTTCGTTTGTCTGTTCCTCAGCAAATTCAGGATATACATTTATTATTAGTGGGCTGCCTATGAAAATTATTGGGGTTGTAAAAAGACACAATAGTAGACAGATCTCCCAGAAGGCATTGCATGTCCCATTCCACTGCCATGGGGCTGATCTTTGGACTATTTAGGAAAGAGGAGAAGGTCATGCATTTCCTCTTTAATATTTCATTTAATATTTTCATTTTAACCGTGAGTTACTAGATTATTTTCAACAAATAACTGAAGTCTCAGAAGACGAAAAAAACAATGAGATCTCTCATCCTTTGGAATTATAGAAAAATAATGATAGAAGGGAATATTAGTGTCTTTCGGAAACAATGGTTTGATCACGGTGTTACTTTTATTAGTGATTTCAGGGGTTTCAATAAGCACCGATGACTGACAAAACATGTTGGCAATTTTGCTCAGAGAAGTTGGCTATTTTGTCCTCTTAAATTTGAGGCCTGGAAATAAAGTATTGAATGAAAGAAAGATTCTGTCAAAACTTATGTTAAAATTCAATTCTCTGGACCTAGACAGACTTTTCGTTTCCTTTTTAAAATATTTAAGAAAAGTTTGGGACTTACGGTGCATTACTTGTCCAAAAAAGAATTATACAGTATCTTTTGTACTCAAGGTAGATAACCAGTATTAGACAAAGCTCCCACCCCCAAGTCCAACCTTGGCAATAAAGCCTCAGTGGGAAAGGGCAACTTGACAAATGTTTAGAAATGAATGTGCTTTCTTGAAATTTGATGGGGGCACAAATAATTATTGTTTATTTTGCTTGTTGCAGGTCATTAATAATCACTACAGTTTTGTGCATGAAAAGGTGGAAAAAATATCCAATGTCTTAAGAACCCACCTACGTGAAGGACTTTTGTCAGAATCAAGTGTAAGTTGACCACACCCCTTTTGTCTACACTTTATTTTTTTTCATTCTTTATGAAGATTCCATGAACAGAGGTGAAGTTAAAGAAATGAAAGAAAGAAACGTAAATTGAATTTTCATGTCCATAGAAAAAATTTTCTTTTTTTCTTTCTTTATGTCCATGCCTCTACAATGTAATAGAAATGCTGTCTTAATTTGCATGAAAATTAGGAAAGCAAGCTTTGTTATCATAAATGTGTCATAGTATCATTGCATGCAAGGTTAAATGTTCCCGACTGAGTGTAGAATAGTAGCTAGAAGAGAAAAAATACGTGTATTTTAATACTACTTATTTACAGTGTCTTGAAGTGTCAATGATTGAAGGTTGATTATTGTGGTTTTGCATCTTTTTTGCAGGTTCAGATGGTTACACAACAGGAAATAAAGTCCTACAAACTGTTGTCATCTAACTCTATGCAATTTCGCAAACCTAATGATCCAGGATATAAGGATATGTGGTACATTGTAAGTGTAATGAAAGCAGTTTCTTTGTTTTGTTTTGTAGTGACTTAGACTTCTTACTTACGGAGGTAGAACCTACATACAATTCTACATGTGCAGTCAAACCCTGTTAAAAAGGACACTGAGGGACACATACAAAATTTCTGTATAATTTAACAGTGTCCATTTGAAGTGGGTAGACACAGTTTTGTGAGATGTGACCTTGGAAATTGTGAATAAACTTGTCATGACACAAAAATAAGTGAATAAAATACATATTATGAATAAATAAATAAATATTATCGCATTAAAAGATATCGGTTTATAATTACTTATTAATTGCTGTTAAAGCATTAATCATTACTACAGTCATACTCCATTAATAGGGACACTGAGGGGGCCATAGAAAGCCTCTGTATTAACGGGGTGCCCGTATTAAGTGGGTTGAGTTTAAAGAAAATGTAAGGGCTTTCTTTTCTCTGGGACAAACCAAACTGTTCATAATACTGAGGCGTCCCTCTAATAATAAGGTGTCCATATTAAGTGGGTGTCTATAAAGCGAGGTTTGACTGTCAGGGTTTCAAAAGCACAAAGAAGTTGGCTAATTTTTTATTCCCAAAAGAAGAAGTAACTACTCAAAAATGTGGTAAATGAATAATGATCATAAAATCTGATGGAAACATCATAAGCTGTTTTCACAAGGCCTATTTTGTGAACGCTGTAGTTCAGTCAAGTTTTCACATGCACCTTTCTTATTGTCATTTGTTTGTTAGTTGTAGAAGTTGATTGACTGTGACTGATAAATCGAAACTTGTAATGAAGGCTACATTTTCTTGAATGTACTCAGTTTAGTCCTTGGAAGGCTGGAAATTGCATTTTAGGGCTTTTCAATTTCAAAATTTTCTGGGTGAAGATGCTCCCAGACCCCCATAGAAAGGGGAAATAACGCTAGGGCTCCTTGTTGATACAGTGTAATTGAACAGTACGCCATCACACACTTGCATTTGAGCATTTTTTCTTTTACTCCAACACTGTAGCAAAATACTCTCAGAATATAATATTATCTTATTTTAGTTTAAAAAAAAATTGTGCGATATTACAAATTTTATTATGATTAATAGACCTTTTTAGCTTGTATGTTTTCACATTTTTAAACCACGTGGATAGTACCCCAGAGAACTGTTCCTTTCAAATGTTGTCTTAAGTATGTGCATCCACGTGCATTATCCATAATTTATGATCACTAAATGCAAATTCCCTGAACAACAATCAGGGAAAAAAATACATGCTAAAAGGTCTATTATCAGAACTTTGTCTAATTCGGTCTGTTATCATACTTGTGACAAAACAAATTGTGTTAACCACTCGTATGATTACAGTGTACTGGGACTGAGTTGGACTCCACTCAGTCCTATTATCATTAATTTTCTCTTCAGCACAGAGATGATGGTCAACCAACATACAATGTAATTGATGTTTGGAGAAGAAACATTACTGGTGCTGGAGTTGTTGTTGCTGTAGTCGATGAAGGATTTAATCCCAAACATCCTGAGATTGAACCCAATTATGTACGTTTAATTTTGCTAAATTCATTTCAAAAATTTATATACGAATAAAAATAAATAAATAATGATTTGAAGGGGGAACATCCACTAAGTGGTTCTTCATCTACCTGATTCCTGGTCGAATTGGAATTTGGAAATGTTGGTTTTTGAGGACACAGCACAACTGGAAAACTCCGCGAAAAACCCCTTGGAGCAGGAGAGAATCAATGACAAACTCAACCCACATATGGTGCCGGGGGGGGGGGGGGGTACTTTAGGGATTTCTGGGTGACCAGAGCTATTTCAGCTGAATTTTGCTACCCTATACTAGAGTATACTCCGCAAATCACCCCTATCCTAGAGTAGCTGTTTTCCAGAAACTACTGAGGTCACTAGCACAGTAGTCTAGACAAAAAAAACCTTATACCACAATCCCTAGTCTAGATTAAATCCTCAACCAACTGATCAGTTTCCTGAAAATTGATACCCTATTCTAGACCCAAACGCCCGGATTTATATGCCCTATCCTACAGTAAACTGCTTGAAACCATACTCTTCACAGCGGCACATACCTATATAGCCAATATAAATTATGGCAGTACCCCCCCCCCCCTGGATATGGTGTTTACGCTGGGATTTGATCGTGGGCCACATTGGTGGGAGGGCAAGAGCCCTCACCACTGCACCATCCCTTGCTCCCCCAAAAATTAATCATAGAGTCAGTCAATCATAAAGTGCAAACTCGTTCCCAGGCTATCCGTCGGGTAGGAGAGAGAACCTGGAAACTACAGACTACTATCAACGTCTTACTTTAGAAAGCTGGTTTACTAACTTAGAACAAACGCCACTGAATCGTAGCCAAGAGTTACCAGCGCCGTACAAACGACTTATTGTTGGTTTTCACATGACGTCACTAAAATTCGAACTACAAAACTATCCATCCTACTGAGACTTTTTCTTTCATGGTGTATTAGAGCAGCTGAGAACTAATTTTCAAACGAATTTTCGCTTCAAAAGGCTAGGGTTCTTGGTTTTGTAATAGAGTACACTTGAATTTCTAAGCTTTTGCGTGACGCAGCATTTACATGACGGCCGAGAGAGCTGTCATTTAGGTTAAAAAAGTGACTTTTTTCGAGGAATTTTGCTATCTCAACAGTTCAAGTATTAGAAAAAGTATTACTTTAATGTTTATGAGTTCCTCTAGGGGTAAATTCACGCGTTTGTAGCAAAACTCGGTAACAGATGTGTCTGTTGGTTTAAGTCTGCCATGTTGGAGCTCATCCGGATGAGCTCCATATAAAGCTCTATAAATTTGGGTAAAACATTTCCTTGGATATCTCGTGTACAAATTATTTCTTCCATCCAATTTACCTCCTTTCATTTCCCAGATTCTGGATCTTATCTATCGAATGGTTTTTATTTTTATTTTGATCTATTTTGAATGGTGTGACACTGAAAACCAGTAATTGACGAGATCAAGCAAAACTAACTACGAGAGAACGACTGGAGAACTGACAATTTGACTAACAATAGACGACTGTTTAACTGTGGCAGTAGACGGATGGAAACGCACCAATTACTGATTACGAGTCTTCATAGCCAATAACATCACGACTTAACTGACAGACGACCAATAACATCGCGACGTAATTGACCAATCAGATCAATAACCAGAGTATAATACCATCAACTGACGTGATACAACTCACTTTGACTCTGAAGATGACTACCGCACAGGTTGTCGAAATGTCAGTCACTGTCAACAACAACAGTCCTTACCGTCCTATTCAGGACTACGTTCACCCGGACGATCAAACTCAACCTACTTTTGAAATGACTCCTGGGTTCAAACCTTTCGCAGTCTTTCAAGTTTGTTTTCGTCAGGGGTGACATAGCCCCTTTAAGTGGGACAAATTTAGAGTGAATGTAAGGGTTTTCCTTCCTCTGGGACAAAGCAAACTGTCCGTAATAATGAGGTGTCTGCATTAAGCATGTGTTTGTAAAGCAGGGTTTGACTGTAATTCGTACTTATTTTTAATACCTACACACAGGATCCAAGAGCGAGTTTGGATGTGATTGACAATGACACTGATCCTGTACCGTCAAATCGTTCTATTCCACAATATGGGTAATATACTGTTATTTTGTTATTGGGGGCATAACCGTTGCAAACGACCTACAATTTGACGTATTTTTATCTTATCGTCTGTAATGCGCATATGGAAACATTTCTATCGTATATGCGCAATATAAGTTTCATATTTATTTATTTATTTATTTATTTATTCATTTATACAATTAGCATTGTTAACCTCCCTGTCACTCAAAGCATTGCAACTGATGTGTGTCGATGCGTTCTTCTTTATTACTGACAAATGAATACATCATGCCAAAATTACTTTGAATTTATTCACTTCAGGCATGGTGAAAAGGTTGCAGGTGTGATTGCTGGCGCGCTTAATAACTCGAAATGTGGAGTAGGATTGGCCTACGAAGCGAAACTAGGAGGTAGAGTAATAGATATTACCTTTTTTATAACATAATTATTTCATGATCTAAATGTACAGTCGATGAGTGTCTACTGTAAAATGCTTCGTCTTGACAAGATTTTTTTTTCTTAAAATCGAGAAATTATGACTGACTCATCTTATGACGCCATACAATGTATATTAAAAGAAATTCGGGCGAGGAGTTGATTGCGTTGTCTGAAAAGTCACACATATCATCGCATTTAGAGTGTGCTCCTTTTTCCTATCATTTGTTCATGCCAGTGGTTAAGCGTCTTCCGATGTTAACCCTTGGAATAGGGAATTAGTGGCGTAAACCGCATTTTTTACTACCCCTTCCTTTTTGGATTTGTTCAGTTTTTGGCAATTGATGGAGAAATGGGTAAAAATGAGTTTTGCGACACTTGTGCTAGCACTTCACGCATTCTCTATGCTCTTACAAATCTCTTTCTTTTTATGACTCTCAAACAGCATTCTTTCATATTTCATTATTAAAATTGCTTCATGTTTGTTTTTCTGTTAAGGGATTCGCCTATTTTTTGACGAGATGGCAACAGATGACCTTGAATGTAAAGCCCTCAGTCATGAAAAGAATTTAATTGACATCTACTCAAATAGCTGGGGACCAGATGATAGGGGATTTGCGGTGGCAGGCCCAGGCCCCTTGACAAGAGATGCTTTAAAAAAGGGTGCAGAGGAGGTAATATAATGCAGTGCAGTGTTCTGTGGAATGTTACAATGCCAAAGATATCTTACACAGTTGACTCTCGATGACTCGAACCCTCGCTTACTCGAACCATAATGCATTTCCCCTGGATTTCTTATTCATACATTTACTGTAATTTGACCTTCGGTAACTTGAGTCCTTGATAAGTTGAACCTCCCTCTAACTCGAAGTAATTTTTGTTTCCCTTCCGGATCATTTCTGTATGATTTTTACCCTTGATAACTCGAACCATGTTTGAGGGCGTCACGAGTAAAAAAAAAAAAAGTGTCCTGCAACCCGAAACATTAAAGTGTTGTACACATGTGGAAGCTGATGTTGATTCTTTCAAAGATAACGTGGAAAAGCTTTCCAATAATAATTACTAATAGCTATGAATAGACCTGGCTGCCGAGAAGCATCAGGAACTACTACTTCTCGTAAAAGTAAAATGCATGCTCTACTAAAGGCACTGTTTTGTTACGTCACGTTCGTATCCAAGTACTGTTCAATTTTCACTTGACATTTGTACAATTAAAATGTGAATAAAATGTTCAGAGAAAAATGAGTGAAAACTGTTTCGGTTATTTGTTGGGAACTCCCGATACAGCCTAACTCGAACTTTTTTCTATTTTCCCTTGAAGGTTCGACTTAGTCAACTAAATATTATTTAACAATTATTCCACGAGTGCGCTTTTGATATGGGTTGGTTATAATCATCACATATCCAACAAGCACGAGTGGAATAACTGTTTTATTAAAAACGCCCACAAAATATCGAGAAATCTTCCCGACCTTATTTGTAAAAACATCCTATTTTCAGCTTGTTTTTAATTTTGAGTAGAGGCGTACAGTTACCATATTTGGAGAGCATGGTTTAATGGCTCATATACCATGATGGCTTGGCCAATCATAGCTCTAGCATTGCATTATCCAATGATTCAGTTTTGAAAAAATATATATAATGTTGTTGTTCAATTTTATACTTGGTTTAAATTTTATTTCCTTTTCTGTTGGGGCAGGGTAATGTATGATAATGAGTTTTTAAATAAACACAAAGGGAAATAAAATTTAAACTTAGGATAAAATAAAATTTATTTTTAGGATAAAAACAAACCACAACATATATATAAATGTAAAATGACAGTGATATGATGTTGCAGTGGCATAAAAAAATGTGATCTTTTTCCCAGAACTCGGCAGTCCTAATGAAGTATGACTTTCTGAAATAATTCTGAATGTGTCCGCCGTAAATTAGTTTATAGTTGATGTTGTCTTATTTTCGTGTTCGGTATCGTGGCTCACTTACTAATGTTAATGGATATAAGGCCGTTTCTAGGCCTGAAAATGAGTAATAAATCAGAAATTTCCGTAATTTAACCTATGTTATTCTAAAGGTAGTAAGTCAAGTTTAATTAGCCTTTCTTTATAAGACTCATTCTTAGGATCTCAGGATAAATTTCGTTGCTCTTCGCTGGACATTCTACGTGTAAGGGGACCACAGGCTTCTGCTGTATTCAAGGCTGGGTCGAATTAGGGCACAATAAAGCATTTTTCTCATATTTGAATCACGCATGTCCCTGCAGACTCGGTTACGACGTCCAATAGTCGTATTCGCTTTCACAACAGTTATAAGTTAGTGACGGTTATTTTTGTCTAGACCAGGACATGTCATTGCATGCAGTAATGCCGTAGTCAGTGATAGATGGTGCATATTAAAGCTGTTGTCCATCAACAGTGTAGGTCCTCTCACTTCCGCATGAAGTATCCTTTCTGGAGATATGTAACACTAAGCATTTCCCTCCGTTAAATTGCATTGACCAGTCCTGGCTCCATTTGTGTAGATAGTCTAGTTCTCTTTGGAGGAAGTAATAATTGTCAGTTTGGACAGAAGCTCGATTTGAATTTCTCTAAATCCTTGGGGGCTGTCGTCTTTTATGCTTTCTTCCTTTTTCTATTTATCTTGGCAAAGAGTATGACGAGCTCGGTGTCAGTCCACGGATGATCAGACACGTTACGCCTTTGCGTTTTGGAATGAGCTCAATAACGGCAGCGTTAAACAGGTCACTTCAAATACCAGGCTGTTCTTTGACGTCGTGTAAGATAAAGGCCAACTCCCATGGCGTTTGTAATAACAGATCTTTTGATCAAAAGTGGGCGTGCCTGTGGATGTTCCATTGAAGTGAAGTCTTAATAAGCACAAGACAGGATTCAAACGATGCACTTGTTTTAAATTGTGTCATTCCAGGCGTAAAGTAAATATACCACTCTGCTCTTAATCTGCTAGGGTCGCAGCGGTCGTGGTTCTATATATGTGTTTGCTGCAGGCAATGGAGGAATCTTTGTCAAAGATAGCTGTGCTTTCAATGGCTATGTCAACAGCATATATACTGTTGCCATCACTGGGATTAACAAGGATGGGTCAATTCCTAGTTATGGTGAGCGCTGTGCAGGAATCATGGCAGTAACTTACAGCAAAGACGTCTTTGACCGTGGCAGCAAAGTGGTATGTCCGAGACATGTAGTACAGTAAAACCCGTGTGTAAGAATCTAGTCGTTTAAGAACCTGCTGGCAGAAATATGCCGTTTTAATACCCCAAAATATATATAAGAACATGTTTAGCCAAGAAAAATCAAGCAGGTCCTTATATGTTGGTTACACTAAAGTTACGATAAACATTTTATTCAAGGAGTTTGACTTTGAGATTGTAAATTGGTATTACAAGAAATTACTGTACCAAACTGCAATTAGAATAAAAGGTGTAATTGTAATTCCTACAACAAAAGCAGGTTTATATAAAGTGCAGATTTTATAAATTGTCTTCAACCGCCGCCTGGTTAGCTCAGTTGGGAGAGCACCGTCTGCAGAGTTGGAGGTCGCGGGTTTGAACCCCGGCCAGAACAACACTCAGGGTCTTTAAATAACTGACGAGAAAGTGCTGCCTTTGTAATGACATCTGCATCTGCATCTTGGATAAGGACGGAAAACCGTAGGTCCCGTCTCACAGCACTTACACTTATCTGGTTCTTGTGGTACGTAAAAGAACCTACACAACTGTGCCAAAAGAGTAGGGGAAGTAGACCCCGGTGATGTGGTCAACCTTTACACATCAGTCACATCATGGGTTAGGTGGGCACAGTAAGCTCATAAATGGACTGAGGGCAGCTGCCGCCTTTGTATGCTGATGTCTGAGTGTACTCTTCACATGTTAATATATCTTGTAAAGAGAGCAGGTCTGTTGTTCTCTCATCCATGATTCCTTCGTTCCGTCCTGGACCTTGCACAAAAGAGGTTTCCATTTGCAATGTACAGTTGTGAATAAGGACCAAACTCAAGTATATCATTTTTCTACAGTTACATCTCCTTCATAGAACTGAAGAACCTAATTAAGAACATACTTCGCCTAAATTGCCAATGACTAGCCCAAAATACAAGAACGTTTTTTGCCAGACTCAAAATACTGCAGGTCCTTACACGTGGGTTTTTACTTGTTTTACTGTATTACCATAAAACATATTAAAATGTATTACTTATCACAATTTATTTATTACACTCAGGTCACTGCTGATGCTAACATGGGTTGTACAAATTTATTTGGTGCTAGTTCAGCTGCGGCAGCCATGGCCTCAGGACTTATTGCTTTGATGCTGAGTGCAAAGTGAGTAGTGCTTTAAAAATTGCTGATTGGATTCTGTGCAATTTTATTAGGACCACGGAGATACCGCGTTAAGATATCGAATATTTATACCCTATCCATATTGGCCCCACGTTGCATTTAAGTTTTATTTCAGCTCTAAGGCCGTTATTTGAAAATTACATAATTATATTACAATTATTTATT